>UXGC01000151.1:241883-274380 GCA_900480045.1 Eurytoma adleriae
TTTTTAAATTAACAAAAATCACAACCTGTTATTATAACGGATGTCGCTATATTTTTTATTGTAATAATTATTTACTTCTTGGCCAAGTTTACCGCTTAGTGCATCTTGTAAAAGGTTTACCGCTACGGTAGACACCCATTCGGGTAAGTTCTTATTTACTTTTCTTAAAACTTGCTTTGCTATGTCTATTGCAATTCCCTCGGACAGCTTCAGTACTTCCGATTTGTAGTGGGAAGAGGCAACATTTGCGATTACGTTCGTTATTGGACTGAAGAGAGCGTCACTGATCATAGTGAAACTAAGATCCCTAAACAAAAAAATTGAATTAAAAAGTTTCTTAATAATAACATATGGTGGCTCCTGCAAGCTACTGTGGATTTTTTAAATATTTCAGATTGTATCGATTTTTTAAATAAAGTACCTAAATGTTAAATTACGAAAATTTATGTTCAATTAAGATACTTTCCCCTTATTTAAAAAGTCATAAATTTCAATGTTTCTTTGAATTTAACTATATTTTATTTATCAAAATAACTTATAATTTTATAAATTTTAAAACCCCATTTTAGTTGAATATACGTCCTTTATACATATCCCATAATCCACGCATTAGAAACTTAATTTTAATATGAAACATATGGAAGCCACCTTAAATCGATTTTATCACACACTAAGTATTCATAAAGAAAATTCGATACGTACTCATAATCTAGCTTTATTTTCGGATTATCCACCATCAATTCTAATAATTTAAAATCTATATTCAACGACACGGTGACATTTTTTATCGTCGCATCCAGCATTCCGCTGTCCGAATAATATGTCGTATCGTAGGAAAAATTAAATTTCGCCTTCAACTCGTCAAAGTGCACTTGCCCGTGCAAACGAATCGTCCTTGCGTGAAACGTCAAATAAAAGTCGCCTAATCTTTCCATAGTCGATCCACCGGATAGTACTCCATTTGTAAGGTTTAGCAGTATGGATTCATTTAAGAAAAAGAAGCTCTAAAAAGCGTTGATTTGGTCATGTTTTAACTGCATTCACAATTTTTAAAAATTGTGAAATTAAAGTACTTACTACGTAAAGGGTGGTCGATATGTTTGGCAATTTTAGCGGATCGAAACCTGCTTCCGATATGACTTCCCGAATTCGAACGATGTTTTCGTCGATAGATTCGTTTATTGTAACATTTTCATACCTTATAGGAAAATAAAAAAGTCAAAAATAAACGAAAAAGATAAATTATTCATTGATTGCTTTTAAAACTGTTTTGGTGATTAAGTAGCGTATTTACTTACTTTGCGTAGCTAACTGGTAAGACAAATAAGAAAATAAATAAAGGAGTGTAATTCATCGTAACAAAACTACAAGGGAGTGATCCCGAAGGAATATGAAACAAAACTACCTCCTGCTAAATTAGTTTCCTAACTTAAATATTTCATTCGTTAACATTACTTTTACGATTAGACCTAAAAGTCCAATAATACCGTAATGTACAAACTTCGGGCAACTGCTTAAACATGTCCATCAAATAAAAACATAAAAAGAGTACTTAGAGCTTAATTCTTCAGAGATACATTTCATTCGATTTTTGCATATAAAAAACCTCTTAGAAAAGAATGACAATACTTTAGTTTACATTCGTTTTCTTATCAAAGAAAACGTGCGTCAAATAAATGGCGCGTGAGTTGCGTCACTAGAAATATTAAATAAGAAGTACAGCAAATACTTCTACAGATTTCTACTTCTTATATGGTTTTATTTTAATCGGGATTTTTCAATTTGTTTAGTTAACATTGCGATCATGATATTTGTAAAAGGTAATTTAAAAAATGGAAATATTGAGTACATTCAACCAAACTTCCATATTATCTAGCTAATAAATGAATGAGTAGGATTTAATTTTAGAATGGAACAAAGAAATTCAAATATTTCAATAAGATACTGAAATTTTATTTCAAAGTGTAACGTATCGTCCAAATTGATTTTATAACGACGGTAATAGTAACAATTTCACTTTGAAGATTTTTTTATTAACTACATGATTTGATCATTTGAGAAAATTATTTTCAGAAATATTTTTATTTTAGTGTGTTAATTACATAGTTGTGCAATAAAAAAATCTTTATATAAAAGTGCTTGCTGATCCAGAGCTACGATTTTACAAAATTTTGTAATTTCTTTAGCGTCATTCGAATGACAATATTGTTTGAAACAAATATTTTAATTAAGTATAAAATAAATAAAAAAAGAATAATAATGATCAATTATTATAGTGTACGACAATATCAATAGTTTCTGCATTACTATATACATGACTGAAAAATAAACGAACTTTTCTTGTTTCCCTGTAATCGTTGTATAATCAATAAATCCATTTAGTGTTTAAGTTGTTTTACTTCCTTGAAGTAACTTATAAAAACAATGGCACTGTACAATTTACTATAATCAACGATAATCAAAAGCATTTACAATTTAATATCTTTCGTGCGACATTATACTCCGCATTAGTACAATGAAAATAATTTTTAAACATTACCGATATTCAGCCCAATAATAGCACCTTTAAAGGAAATTACACTTAGTATTTGCACTAATCGTCTAATCGCCGACAGTTTTTTTTTCGTTCGTTCACAAATTATTACTACAGTATGCTGTAGTGTTTTAAAAAACTAACCTGTACAACAAGACATTAAAATATCATTATATATATAACACCTAAATTAAGTTTGCGCTGATCCGTAAGTTCCCACTGGCGGTCGATATTGTTTCGGAAGAGTTAGAATCTGAAGACTGTTGAACGCATACTTTCGCACACCGATATTTTTCCACGTATTTTCACGCCGACATCCCTCGCTGCAAGGAAAACATTTTTTTTAGACATAAAAAAATATGACTTCAAATTTGGAAATTACCTTCGCATGCAATCCAAAGCTCTTGAATATTCGTGTTCTGCCAGGTGATACTCTGTTGCCAGGATGTTCACTTGCTCCAAGGTTATTGACATGCCAGTGCGGTCTTTCGCACTCTTACAACTCGTGAATCGTAAGCCTCTCATGCGTCTGCATATTTGTGACGACAATTGCAGAATTTCAACGTTTTTATTTACCTTAGCTTGGACACAGGCTTTTAAATTCACCATCATATCGGCAAGAGTTTGATTCAGGGCTGATCGACTGCCAACTAATACAAACATATATTATAAAAGATTCTGCAAATTAAGTATTGGGTCTTGTTTGTTTATGATATTAAGTACGTACATCTAGTTGAAGCAGGTTCAGTAGGAAGATTCAGCTTCTTGAATCTTAAGTAATACTCGTTTAATCTGTCAAAGTTGTCGACGTTACTCTTTTCCTGGGGCTTAGTAGTTCCAAGGCTTTCGGCTAAGGAAGCCATTTCGTTAATACCGATATTGAAAAATACGGGTGTCACGTTAAACGAGAGCGTCTGCTTCGACGACGGCACTAATGGAAGTAAAGAATATATGGCATCTGGCACAGGAAGAAGTACCGTCAAGGCTGATCGGGATCCAATTACTCGTGGTGATGGGAATTGCGTGGGTTTCGACGACTTTCCGTCTATTCGACTAAAAGTAACGTAGACATTAGAAAAGATTTGAATAATTATTTTTTTTGTTTTTGAAAATTTAAGGTTTACGTACTTGGTGTGAATGCCACATCTTGATAAAGTAAACGTCACTGTGTGCATATCCTCAACAGCCACTGCCATATCACCCCACATGTCAATTTCATCACCATAGTAACTCAGTAAGCCTTCGAAAGATACTAATGGTCCAAGTGAAGTCAAAATTAATAGAAACATCGGATCAGGCCGTTGGCACCAAAGTTTTGCCATAAGGCCGGAAACTAAAGCAGTCAGCTATTGAAAAGAAACAAAAACATTCATAAAAATGCATTCTAACTTAAAGTACATGTATTTTTTATTTTTTACTAATAAAAATTTCAATTTTTACCGCTTGGCTGAAACACACATCCCGCCTATATCTAACATTACACACACGCTGTGCAGTTTTGGCATCTTCTTGAACCCTAAACACGGAGTGAGTAAGACGTGCAGTCTTTAGCAAGCCGTCCATCGCCTGCCGCAGCTTCTTCATGCTGGGTCTCAGTTCGCTCGTCCAGTCGACGATCGACGCGAAGTCCAAACCTTCGGTGAACTTATTTCGCTGCGTAGAGTTACTCTTAATCACTCGTGTCATGGAGTCCATGGCTTGGCACACTTTATCGGAAGACGTATTATTACAATGAATCACAGTTGCACCTACATAAAGCGTGCACGTGTCATGAGCATGAGATGTCAAAGTAGTTGGTGTAAAGAGCAAGATTTCAGAGAGAAAAAAAGTTTTTGCCGAGAGACAGATGAAACGCAAGTAATTCATGAAATGACACAATGAGTATAATTTGTATAAAAAACAAACTTATGTACGTGTAAGTGATAGACATCGCTTACTTGCAAAAATCACAAAACACAAAATCTAGAGACATTACATTCAATTGAAACTTTTTCGATCACAAGATTGAAGAGATAGAAAGAGTATAGACATTCCTTTACAACGAAACACATAAATCTCACAAACTTTTTTTCTATGAATGATATGTCTACCATAAATACCTTCTTTTGCTTTGGCGGCAGCCGAATTCTTATCTATGTCAGTGTTACCCTGTGAGGCACTGTCCAAAAGCTTACTCGCCTCTTCGCTTTTGAAGCCGTTTTTCGGCTGCATCGTGACCACCGCCGATGCATTATTTCTATTGTTCACTAAGCAGTTCTTGAGCGTCTGATTCCTGTCCATGCCGTTTTTGTTACGGAGTCTCACCGCGGGGCTGCTGCAGCGACCGCACAGAAACTTTACCTTCGACACGAGGCACATGACGCTCGCTTCGATGTTCAGCTGCGTAAGATCCCAGGGCTCGGGTTCGTCTGTCGGTTTGTAGTAATTCGCGGAAGGCGAATTGCACATCTTTTGAGTGTCCAGGAACCGCTTGCTCAGGTCTAGATCATTCGAACGGTCTAGGTCGCACTTTTCTTCATCCTCATGGTTGTGATTAATATTGTCTTCATTCTTGAGGTTCTCATTTTCAGCCTCTTCTGCAGTATCAGTCTCCTTAGGCTCGTCTTCAACCTACAAATAAATATCAAATTATTTTTTAATGCATAATTATTATTTATTATTTGTTTTGTTAATTTTTTTAAACATTTTGATACCTCAGGAAATATCACAAAGTTTTCATCCGTTTGTGGCTTCTCGGAATTACTATTAATTTCATTATTCGAGGCAAAACTGACGTATTTATTTTTTGCGCTCTCCTTCGCCCAAATGTCCTGCACGCACTCGGGTGTATCCGGCGTGACGAATTCATCGAAGTCTGGACTTTTCAAATCGAAATTCAACTGCTGAGTAATCCTCTTGAACGGCGAAAGCGACTGATTAACTTTGAAGTTAAGCGTCATCGAGTCGTCGTTATTGATGTCCTCCTGAACTTTTGCGACCTTGTGTTCCTCCAAAAATGTCAAGGCTTCCTCCACGAGCCCTGGGTCCCAAAGACTAAGAAGTATCCGCGTTTTCGATACCATGTCCTCGCAGATAGGAAGCATACCGCTCGTTTGTTTATCTTTAGCTAACTTCATCAGTGATCGCATAGCTTCCACTACGTCTCGTCGGAGTTGCTTAATGGCCTGTATTGCGTCGTGAGCCATTGAAATTTTTGAAGTTCCTTGATATAGCTGGTGGCCACGCACTGGAGATTCTTTCAACGCTTGCACTAACCTATTTTTGTTTAATTTCATAAAAGGAAATTTAAATACAGACAATAACAGTAACTCTTTGATAATGAAATTTAATCATTAAGGATCGAGTAGTTTTACCTTAAAAGGCCACCGTTTTTACTTTTGTGAGAATGAGCTGTAAACGCTCCGACGCTGATGAAATCGTACAATCCACATTTATTCAATGTATCGTTATGAACCCACATTCTTTGCAAATGTAAGTTTAAAGGTGCGAACTCTAATGACCTATCGTTCTTCCGAGACGACTGCTTGAAATAGCTTCCTATAAATTGCAACTCGGTCAGTAGAATCAATAATTTTCATTGTATCGCGTTTGAATCAAACAATACCTTTGAACGCGGCTAAATTTTCCTTCGCTTGCGAGTACAAATGTAAAAGATGCAAATGTCGATCAAGAAGCTCAACTTGCTTTGTGTGCCAGGGCTCGCGCAGCTCTCCCATACCAGCCACTTCCTGTAAAAGTTCTTTTTCTTCTTGAATCCAGATCCCTCTGTAATTATATTTTTTTAATTAAAAATCAGTGTTGTTGTATGCGTGCAGTTGAGTCGAAAAATTTACGTACAATAACTGCTGCGGAAACTGGAAGCATAATTTGCTCTCAGCCATTGTCTCGTGCACGCAAATGTCGCCGCCCAAGCCAGAATGAAATCTACAATGCATTTAAATCATCCTTTTATATAAGCAATATAAGCAATTATAGTAAAGCAATTTTTTTAAATTACTGAGCTATTGAAATTTAAGCAATAATTTAAAATGTTCAAAATACACTGAGATCTAGTAAAAATTACTATACGGTTTAGGAAAGTGGGCACAGACTGACATTCTGAAAAAAAAATTACTACACATTATAGTAAAGGTTGCCAAAAGTATAGTAAATTTAACTAAACAGTATAGTAATTTTGACCACTTGTAAGTTTTTATTAAAAATTTCTCTCGGTGTATTTAATAAGATACCTGTAAGTTTGGATATGCGGATTGGCAAATAGGAGCTTCAACTGTCCTTGATGCGGCAGTTTGATTTTTGTCCCCAATCTTGGAGGAAGCGACTGTGAACGTCTATGACAGTACATTTGATTGGAGGTAGTTGGCACGTTTCTGGATGGCGTACTTTCGGTACTGTTCCCCTTGTCCTCGGCTTCGAGATTCCAAACGTTGATCGTCAGAAAACCAACAGTCGTTGCCTTGGCTGACTTTAAGGGTATTCTTAATCTAAAATTAGAACATCATTAGTACCATATTTTACTTCATGGCCATAATAATAATACTGGGTTAATTGATGTTTAAGGTAATATACAGTGAAGTGATTAAACTTATTGCAGAAGCTATTTTGGGACAATACAGAAAATGGGGAAAAATATTAGCTAAATTATTTGACGTGACACGCTTTAAAGATACGATCGATAACGAGCCTTTCTCCTTAAGTAGATTAAATTGAAAGCTTTCTGTACATTAAAAATTACATTAAAAAACTGAACGAAAATTAATGAAAAGAAAAATCGATAAATACGTGTAACACTTTTTCTTCAAAATTAAACACAAAATAACCGTTTAATAATACCGACGCAGGCTTCCCTCTAAAAATTGAATATTCATCGACCCGAGCATACACCTTGCGCGCAGAATTCAATGAAGCCTACGCGGAAGCAAACAAAATTCTAATTCGATCAACGGCGCCTAAGAATAGCTTTCCGCTAACACCGGAACAGCCCCTCCAAGCATCTTAAACAAAAAGAGCGCAGAAAGAAAAAAGATTCTAAAGAACAGAAAGAAAAATACATAACGAGTGCAAAAATAAGAAAAAGAAAAGAAAATGGAATCACCTAGGCGTGTCTTGAACGGCGTTGAAGGTCATGACGGCGCTGCCGATCGGCGTGGCGGTCTGGCTGACGCGCTCGCGCACGTCGTACGCGGTGATCCGGAGGCGGGACTCGGCGGCGAGGCCGTCGCTGCCGCGGAAGCTGACCGTCGTGAGGAAGCCCGGGTTGCTGCTGCGCTCGACCACCTCCGTGCGGGCGTAGCGCACCCAGGTGCGCGCGTGGCACGTCTGCACCTCGACCTCCAGCACCGGGTTCGGCGGCCGGCCGTGTCCGTCGCACAGCAGGTTGTCGCACGCCAGCGAGATCTCGCACATCGGGATCTCCGCCGGATCTGTGGATTTCGAAAGAGGGGGGTTTTAGTACCTAATTGGTGGCGGTGAAAATGTTAGCGGGGAAAATTAGTGGTTTTGAATGGAAAACAGGATCGTCCTCTTGAATCTAGTTTTGTTTTGAGTCGTTTGGTTTGTTTGACCTTTAGGTGATTTTTGTCACTATCTTCATTTCTAAGTTTGTTGAAATAATCGTTCGATAGAATTCGTTATTTAGTTAAATTGTAGGATAAAAATCATCGGAACCTACCTCAAAAGAACAATCGTATTTTCCATTCAAAATTAAATTACTTTGAGTGCATAAATTTATATAAAAATTGTTAGTATTTTTTCTTTAAATTTATTGTCGAGAATCAGATATATAAGGTAGGTCTATCGTTAAAATCGACCAAACATGCTTTTTCTGGTGTTTTTGATGTTTAACAAAAAAATTATTTAATTTTGGTGATTCTTAACAAGTCACTTCTTCCTTATTATATAAACAAGTCAAAAAGTTCGTTTGAATGGGCTCCGGCAAGACAGTGCGCAAAAGGACTTTTAATCAAATGCTATTTTGATTAACTTTTTAGATGATTACTCAGGTAATTTTAGATGAAAATGTTATTAATTTTAGTTGAAAACAAATAAATGATTGATGATGTACATTATCAGAAAATTAAAACAATTTTTATTTCCTTTTAAATAATAAAAAATGATGTTAATTTTACGCATTTTAAATTTAAAAATAAATTCAGTAGAACTAAATTAAATACTTCGTTTTTATAACTATTGATACTATTAATAATTATAATGAAAAAAGTTGTAGCTATTTAAAGTTAATCATCATTTTTCTATAAATAAAAATATAAGGAAAAAGTGGTAGTACTACGTGTCACAGATTTTACCAATCGTTTAAGGAAAACCTTCACACAAAATAAAACATTAAGTAATAAAAATTACAAATATTCTTAATTATCAACAAAAAAATCAATATAAAGCAAAAAAGATCGCCCACGCGTAGCCGTTATTAAGCGAGCGCGCAGCGCGTTGACCGGCGCGGGTCGAGCGCGCCCATGCGACCGATCGTTCACGGCCGATCGGAGCGGCTCTCGCTCGGACGAACCTGTGGTGATGCCGCGCTTCAGCCTGAGCATCTGTATGTCGGTGTCGTGCTTGTGGCCGCTGGTGGCCTCCATCCGCTGCCTCAGCGCCAGCAGCTGGCTGCGCATGCACTCGTAGCTGGCCAGCTGGAGGGCCTGCAACCAGCTGTCCCTCTCCTCCGAGGAGTTGGCGCCGAGCTGCTGGTAAACGCCGCCGTCGAACACTTAAATGGCGAAAGACAAGATCGATCAGTCGCTCGCGCAACCCACTCGTCACGCTGACGCGCGCAATCGGTATATATATTACACGCGCGTTACGCCGATTGCTCTCGCGAGCTGATCAGCTCTAATCGCTCGTTGCGTTCGATTTAGTAGATGCTGTTGGTGATTTTTTTTTTATCGGTCGCTGCGGGATTGATGCAGTTGAGCTTGGGTCGACGGGTGATTGCTCGCGACGGATTATTTATTGAGGATGCGGTAGTTGTAGAATAGTAGAGCGGATCGGTGATGAGTAAGATAAAAAATGATGTAGGAAAATTTAGTGTGCATTTTTTAAAGTGGGGCAGAGACTTTAAATGTGAAAAATATTACCATAATCGTGATAAATTTTGCTGGGAAAACTAATTTTTATATTTTGAAAAAATAGTAGAAGAAAATTTACTATAAATTCTCTGAGGGTTACTGACTTCAAACGTGATGAAAATTACAAATTACCATTTATGGCAAAATCTACTATAAAAATTGAATTTTGTATGCCCTTCATCTCAAATAATAATAGTAAATTTTCCGTTTTATTCTTTTTTTCAGAGCAGATTATGGTACATACTTTTTTTGTACTTCGAGAGGGTCTCGCGCTTTAAATAATTTGTAGAATATTTTCTTACGTACGTTTTCTCAGTGTACGCGTGAAAAGTGTAGTTTGAAGAATGTACCTAATCAACTTGTGAACAAATTCAAAAGTAGAACGTTTGTGTGGTAATTGACTTTTGCAATTCACCTGAGCAAACTTTTAAAAAAGTGTATTTCAATGAGTTTGTAGTTAATGCTGTTTGATCATTTCATTTTCATCGCTTCAGTAAAATAGTTTGTTACGAAACTTTTCGTTTTTTATTGTATTATTTTTTGAAAACGATAATAAATGAAATTATTACGTGATGACTACCTGCCCTTTATTTTACTACATAAACCGAAATAAGTATACGTTCAATCCAATAAATTCTGTAAACAAATTAAATGAGTGTACTCAATTCAAAATGTACATTCACTTTTTGCTTGTGCGAGCCACTTCAAGCTAATCAAAACACGACTTTGAAATGCAAACTTTAGCGAATGCATATTTTCGATGACATAACGTATTATGACGTTAAACAGAGCTTATGAATTTAAACTTCGCTATTTTAAGCTTGTTACTCATAAAACTCGCGGAAATCCGCGGCCAAAATCTACGTTGCAAAAATTAAATCGAACGCAACCTTCGCTGGTATAAGAAAAATAACCATAAATTCGCCAATTATGGTTAATTTCCTACAAAATTGACCAGTTCTAGTCAATTTACGGTCAATACTTTACTAGTCTTACAGAGCATCGAAAATCGCAAGGTAGAGTCTCAAATTTTCGTCTTATCGATCGACCCTCAACTGAGGCTTCCCACCCACGATATAAGTTTTGCGCCCATACAGGGTAAATAAAGGCTTACCTATACTAAATCCATAGGGTATCTGATTGGTCGGCTGCTCGACGCGCACGGAGAACTGCTCGAGTATGATGACGCCGAGGGGCTCGGACCACTGCTCACGCGACTTGAAGTAAAACAAGAGATTGCCCCGGAGCCGGCACCATCGCTCGAGGCTTACTGCGGGAAAGAAAAGTCGAGGCGACGGTTACGAGATGCGACGCGATTCGCCGCGAGCCGCGCGGCTCCTCTTCTCACTATTGGGTTTTTTATTTCGTGTGTGGATGCGAACGAGAGGCTGTGTGGCGCTGCGTGGGACATTACGGCTCTTTTTTTTCTCTTTTTTGCTAACGCGAGGTCGGGATGGGGATACGGGGTGCGGCGTGGTCTTGGTGTGGGGTTTCTTAGTGCATGGCGGGTAGCAGGGACGGAAAGAACTTTTTTTTTGTTTTTTATACAGTTTAGGAAGTTTTGCAGACGTAAATACTTATAGTTTTATGTTTACAATGAGAAAAATAGTAGAGGAAAATTTAATATAAATGATTGAAGATATAGGGCATACTTAAAACGAAACCAAACATAAATTACCATTATGAAAGAATTATAAAAAGTACAATTTTTTATAGTAAAAGTTGCCATAATTATAGTAGTTTTATCTCGTTTCAAGTCCTCCATATCTAAAAATTACAGTAAATTTTCCTGTATCTTTAGCAATAGCATAAAATTTGTTAAAGAATTTCATGAGTTTAATAGATGATAATTTTATTTCATCTTTTACTTTTTTACCTATTTGATAAGTTTATCTTTTATTTTATCATATTTTTTTTATCTTATATAGTTATCATATGCATATATTATTGTCAACGTTCTACTATCTGTATTCTAAAAATAAATGCAATTTTATATTACATCTGCAGAACTTCCTCTCAAATGTGAAAGCTACTGGTGCTAAATATACTTTTTTTATCTAAATTCGTGGATAACTTTAGAATTCAATTGATCAACTACAATAAACTTTCACATGTAAAAAAAACTTGACGAAGAATCAAAAACCGCAAAATAATATCAAATACAAACTACAAATTAAACTGTATTCACAGAGATTTTGATTTTTCTTCAAAGAAGCTCGCACTACCTCCACCAAACAAAAAAAAACGGATGTAAGTACACTTCAAACAGTCACTAAAACTACAATCGTGCAAATAGTATCCACTACACCCATGCCAATTAACAATCAATGCACAATTAATTCAAGCGAAGCATGCCACGTAAAAGATAATGCACCCTATCACCGCAACAGACGATAAAAAGGTCGACTATGTATGTACACGCCTGCAACGACTCGGTGCAGTCGATACTCTGCTCGATCGCCGGGAACGCGTGTGTGAGCCGGCGCGCGAAACGTCAGACTTTATCGAAATTTATCAAAGTAGGTAGGATTGACGTCGCGCGCGCTCGCTCGGCTGCGCGTACTTTAACCCCATGCCGAGCGAATGTCGCGACTTCGCGTGAGTCAAAAATGCCTAGCGAAGTCTGGCGCCATGTGTTGTTCGACTTGTGTTATTCTCGTTTGAACGGGCACTTGAGAGACACGTAAGTGGACGTGTGACGGAGCGAAGAATATGCAACTTTCTTTTATTTGAAAATGTTTTGAAAATGTGAATTATATATTTAAATTGTTATTGTAAATGACTTTTTTCTTTAAGCGGTGGAAAAGGCGCTTGTGTTACGGCGTGAAAGTAGAGTTTAGTCTCGTATAATGATTTATGAAAGAAAACATTGAAGTGAGATTAAATTGAATTAGTTGAGAAATTAGTTTAAAAAAATGTGTGTCGTGTTGAAAAAAAAGTAAACTTTTCAGAACTACTCGGCTGAAATTAAATTTTGATCATACACGGAAAATATAACTAATTACGCACGAACATACATACATAATTGTACGTAATTAGATATATTTTTCATGTATAATCATAAAGTCAGTATAATCATACAAGATTATACAAAATTTATTTTCAGCCGGGTATAAAAAAGTGTATCGATCTGGTGATCACTGACAGATTTCTAAAAAATTCCAGTGTAATTGACTCGTTTTTTCGAACTTACTTTTTAATTATTTTTCTTTCACGTTCACTCAGAGCAAAGTTGATTGCTTGGCGCCACTTTGCTCTTTAAAGCTCTCTCGTGCTTATTTCCATTAACCATAATTGAAAATCTCGCTTTGTTTAACTCGAAAAGGCGGGCTGCCAACTGACTGTTGGCAGTTGCGAAACTCAAGATTTGAAAGAAGGAAAGAGTACGAAGTAAACCACAGCACGACTGGTGACGTTTATTCCTAAATAGGTACTGCAACCACGAGGTGTTAATAAACTCATAGGTGTGTTAGTTGCGCAAGAGACCTAGGGCTCGGTGAGAGCAGTGTGAAGGGTGAAATTATCGGACTTGGAATATTTCTTTCAAAAAATTATTTTAAACAATTGAACGGCAAAAGTAAGAAATTAATCATTGAATTGTTAATTTGTTATATTATAAATTTTGAAATATATTAATGAGCAAATATTTTACAGTAAATGTTAATCAGGAATATTGTTAATAATTATGAATAATGAACATTACTATTTAATTTTAATTGTTTAGTGTTTAAACGTTGATATAAGAATTTTCTTTTATATTAACATGAATGAAATAGTATACTTCTGCGTTTCATAATTCATTAAAACGAGAGATTACCAAATTAGGTAAAGAAAAAGAAGAAACGAAAACTTTTTGAAAGCAAAGTTCAAGTCCGAAACTGGAAAAATTCTCTCGATGGTACCTTTACTCGTGCTGGCCGAAACGCAACTGAAGTCTCGCAGAGTCTTATGTGTTTTTCCCTTTTGTTTTTTGCTGTCAAGTTTTTTACCTGTACCTGGAAATTTTACGGAGGTACTGATTGTTATTAACCATGCCCCGTATATACAAGTTTTTTTTTAATGAAAAAAAAAATTGTTCAATTATAACATGAAAATATTACGAGTCGTTCAGGGAATCCATTAAAGTTCCCGCATTAGGGTGAGATTATTATCCTACTTTACCCACATTTGTAGTTTTTTTTGCAATTTAACATTTTTAAAAGATTAAAATATTAAAATAAGTTAATTGTGTTAACGAAGTTTTTGTTAATTTGCAGAATTCGTAATTGAAAAATAAATGCTCATAAAGTCGTAAAAGAAGTGCTAAAATGAAGTACCTACTTCCTGGAAAACTAATTGAAATTACGGTAAATGTTGGTAAAGCAGGATATTGACATTAAATCGAAAGCCAATATATAGACAAGTTTTGGCAAATTGACTGAAAGTTAGCACAGTATACATAATAATTTGTGTTACTGCATAAATTAGACACACTATGAATAATATCGGAAGATTTGTGACAATAATTCGATGGAATGTACAGTGCTTCTCGATGTAAACAAATTTAGGATCGTTCTATTTTTTGAGTACCTCCACCAATTGTCATTTTCGCATTAATTTTTCATATTATTTTCGCTTGTTCGAGGCAATTTTAATACATTGTCAATTTACATAATAATTTATTTTATATATAATCTGTTTCTTAGGCACTAGTAAATGAACAATATTTCGTACATTTTTGTAAGTAATTTTTTAATTGTTTATATTTAGTTGGTTGTGTACTGTAACAAAAAATTACAGAGATTTTTTTGTTGAAAAGATACCGTTGCTAAAATTAGATCTACAAATTATCAAAAAAACATTTAAAATGTAAACAACCAAATAAAAAAGTTTAAAATCAACAATATAAATATTCAAAAGTATCAAAATATCTATAAAAATACATTGTACATGCTACTTAAAAAATTAATCTTTTATTATATAAAAAAATACTAGCAACTAAACAGCATTTGATTGACTAACATGAAAAATGCTAATATTTAAGAAGAAAAATGTATTTGGTAATGCGATAAATATACATTCCAACAGTAATTAACACATTATTGGAATAATAATTATTCTAAAACATTAAATATTTCAATGTAATACGTGCGAAAAAGTGTATACTTAGATTCATCATATAAAAATTTTCTAAAAATATTTTAACATTGATCTAAATAAAAAAGTTATCTGATAAAACAAACCTATTGTGAAAACAGATCAGTTTGTCTATGTTCTATTTATTCTCAAACAATCTAATATTCTAAATGACATGATAAAGTGACAAAAAGATGTATACCTTCATTTCACTTGTGGGAATGAGGTATGATAGTTATTCAGCGCATAAGTATAAGAACATGCAGCTGTTCGATCTATTATGTTTTGATGAATCAATTATTGATTTGTGAACATCAAATGAATGCATATATTATGATCATTCCTTGGACATAAAGTGCTAAATCTCAGAAATGACTTACTCTCTGTTCTGCGGAAGAAGCCCTCCTGGCGCTCTCGAACGTAAAGTATACCTTCCTTCTCAAATTTCTGTGAAGGCTGAGTAGCCAGGGTCATCAGCTCCTGCTTGTTAAACCTCATCTTGATATGGATTTACCACATCCTTTTTGGCCTATAGCAGTCCATCTCTCACTGGAAAAACCATGAGTCATTTTAGAAATTATAGTTGATTGTATAAAAATAAGTAATTTATTAACGAAGTGATCACTACTACTATTAAGACTACTAAGTGACGAAAATAATAGATACATAAATCAATTAAAATTTATGACATAAACACAATTTATTTTGTGAAGAATTAATTTTGACACTAAATAACAAAACTAATAAAATATCAATGTTTTTATCCCACTGGGACTTGGATCTCCCTAGAGGGTTTCACTTGACTTAATAAAATCCATAACTTTAACCCACATACATATTTTAAAATTAGAATTCTTTTATCTCACAAATTCTACATTTTATTACTTATTATTTTTTGCACAGTATATCTGCGGTAGTATACATCTCTTAAATAAGGTATCAAATGTTAATATATATCTTGATTTTTATGATAATATTGTGGTTTATTATTGAAAAATACTACAATAATACTGTAGAAGTTTCAAATACTGTATAATCGCACTTCGAATTGTTTACAGATACCATTGATTAAAAAATTAAAACTGAATAACAACAAATGTCAAGACCAAAAGTTCTGTGAATCCTTGAATCTGCAAAGATAAAGGTGAGCTAATTAAGTTACAGTACACTAAACACGGTGTCACAACTTAAAAATGTAGACACAAGATTAGATAAGCTGGAAGGTCTGCACACACACACAGTGTACAAATCCAGCAATCAACCAAATCACCTAAGTCACGAAACAATTAGTACCAGATTACTCGGCCAACAAAGGGCGGTCTAAAAAAGGCAAGTGCACATCTCCCACTCCGCAAATTCATCTCCCTCTCAGAAAAAACAAATAAAAGAGTCGCACACGTACCGCGGCGCAGCAACGTCGGCGTAATTCAGGTTCGCAGGACTAGCCGCCGTTGACACAACACACCCACTGTTGAGGCAACATTCCAATTGTTGACTAAACAATAGCCCTCGCGGCAGGTATATCGGCGCGCGAGCAGCCACGGAGGCACGGCCTACTCGCGGGCGGATGTTGACCAGCGAGCCAAATCAGCTGGAAAGTGCATAGTAGCGCTGGCGCGTCGTCCACCGCCGCCTCTAGTTCCACTGAACTCAGTCCGCGCGGCTGCCTCCGCTCTCTCCCTTCCTCGCGGCGGGGCAGGCGCGTCCTGGTAGCTGCAGCGCCGAGGTGGGGCTCCCCGCGTGGGCGGCAGGGCAACAGGCAACGACGAGGTAAGCTGCGGCGCTCACTAGCGAGGAGGGGCTCGCGGCTGCCGGGTGTAAGCCGACACCGCGGACGACGGCCCGGTCATGCCTCGCAGCGGCGTATGCACGGTCTCGGCCCGGACGAGGATCGGCGCATCGATTTGCCCCCTTCTGTATTCGCGCCGTCTCTGTCGCTCGCGCGGCCGCACGTCGCTGTAGCTGGGCGGCGATCAGCGCCGCGCCGAGAGAAAGCCAGTGTAGTATATAGGGGTCGGCCGGTCACTGCGGGGGCTTTGTCGTTTGAGCGCACGGATCGTGTACCGGGAGTTTATACGCGCGAATGAGAGCCGAAGCTGCGGCGAGGGTAGCGTTGTTATCGGCCGAGTTAGGCTGTTGCTAGGTCGGGGAGCTTCGCGAGGGAGGCGACAGGTGGCGCTGCTAGGCTTGAATTTTTTTTACCGCCTTTTTTTAAAATTAGTAATGTATGCGCTTGAAATAGTTTTTACTTACGCTATAAATATAAATACTCTAATGCTTTATATTTGTAAAAGAAGCATTAAATTGAATATAAATATATAAAATATAATATTTAAAAGTGTAATCAATAAAAGTATTGAAATTACGGTAAAAAAAGAATTTTTACGTCGAAATTTTTCTATACATGCATAATAAAGTAACGAAGTGTATGTTCACATATATTATATTTAATCGACTCAAAGTCCGTAAATAATAATTACACTTTTACAAGTCCAATATATAATAATTAATATACAATAAAATTATATTGTACTTAATCATTTATTTGTAAGATATTTGTCGGTTACTTTTTAGTGATACTGTTATTATCATTATTAAATATTAGTGACTATACAAAAACATGTAAATTAAGTACATACCTAATTTAATTATTATTTTTCAGATTTACAGTAGCGGTTCTCGTATTTTGAATAGTTTAGCCCATCCGTTGTAATTGAAGTTTACGACCACCTCTATGCGAAGCAGGCGGTTAATGCGGTTCAAGACTAGAATAACGGAATAAGCCAAGACAAGCATAAATTTCAAGTGGCTACAATGGAAGCGTTTCTCAAGGCGTCGAAAAACTGTCTGGTAAAATTAATTTAATATTCAAGCTTTTCTGCTGAGAAAAGTCGAAATCTACTTTCTATGTAATCGGAACGTGTGTTCCCCTTTTACCGCAAAAGAACTTGTTTACTCTGCGGCGGCAGTTTATTTATGACATAAACCACATATTGCACAATTTCAACTTTGATATTATTTGGATTATTTTCGTTTCTAACAAAATTTATAAATAAATTCGAATGGATTTATGAAATGTTAACACTGTACGTACATTTAATGTTAAAGTTATTTTTATTTTTTTTATTATTTTACAATATTGAAAGCACAACTAGTTTATTTGTACATAAATTTGAAAAAGGAAATTAATGTTTTAAATGAAACTCTGTTATTTCATCTTGTCATTTTAAAATATATATTTGCGACGGCAGATGGCTCCATAAATGTTGCTTTATGTTCACGTTTGCGGTGAATTTTATCAACGTCTCTTTTTCAATTTTAAATTATCCAAGTATATGTGCAAAAATAAAACATCAAACTTCCATCAAATTTAAAACATGTATGACGTTCAACCTTTATGTACATTAATATTGATTCTTGAATATTTAATATTGTATTACAAATTTAAATGTTAAAAGTGCGTTTAATCGATGATTATGTCATCATTCTTTTACTATTTTTTTAGTAATCCGTACATTCTAAATGAGCACTGCAGTTGGAGAAAATTTTTAACGGAATATATTACTTGTATCTCACAAAAACATAGTTACTTACAAAAACAGTTTCTCCCTTTATTAATTTAATATTTTAAATAACATGCTTATCGAAGCAGAGATACATTTTTTACGCGTCTGCTCCAAATTAATTGCTAATCCCTAAGTTTACCTATAATGAAACGAAAAGCTGCAATATCTTGTATACACGACAGCCCCTTAAATCCATCGAAAGCCTTGGTCAGTATATAATATTTACAAGACCGAACGTCCACGTAGGCCAACCCGTCGGATTACCGTCGCATCCGAGTGGTCCTGGGCAATCCGACCTGCGACCTGGACTCCGCGGTCTGCGCGCTGGCCTACGGCTACTGCGAGCACCTGAGACACGGGGGCAAGGGCGCGGGTGTCGCGGCCGTGCTCAACGTCACGAGGGACGAGTTCCGACTGAAAACCGAGGTCGTCTACTATCTGCGCCGCTGCAACGTGCCAAGGGACCTGCTGACGTTCCGGTAAGTAGCGCGGCCCCGGCAGCTGACACGCCGGATTAATTCATCGAACGCCCAGGAGCACAGGATCGATATCTTAACGTGCTCGTCCTAATCACTTAGCGCGAATTTACGCGCTAATTGATGAGGATTAAGTGTCTGGGTGTGCTGGTCATTCGTGTTACGTGGATTTATTTTTAGTTCTTGTAGTTGGGAGGTTTTCTTAAAGTGGACGGCTTCTTTGGTGTAAGCTCTCGGGATGTTTTGTAAGTTTAAAGCGTTCATTTTGTCGATAAAGAGAAACTTTTTTTATAAAAATGAAACGTAAATTTAGAATTTGAGCAGTATTGTATCGAATGTAAAAGAGATATTAATTAGCAGAGACTTTGTATACAAAAGCTTTACTAAAATTTGCAATAGTAATTTTTAATGTTCCCTCGCACTGACATTATTTAAAAAATAGCAATCATTTTTTTTTTAAAGTTACTGAAAATATAATAAATTTTACGTCTGTGAGAACATTAACCATTACAATTTTTAAATGACTGTTGTAATTTTTAGCAGAGCTTTTTTCTTAGTGCATGAAAAAAATGAGCTTTTTCAGAAAATGACCCAGTTTTTATATTTTTTGTATAAAAGAAAGTTTGTTTTTTTAAAACTTCTTATTTATTCTTTTAAATGATTTACAATGTGGCTATGTTAAATGTAAAATACAAATTTAGGATTTTTATTGTTAAAAATTATCTAAAAGAACTTAGCAAAATAAAAGTGGTAATCATCGTATTGCATTATTAAACATTTGATTACCATCGCGTGATCTTACTGATTACGTATTTTAATGAGATTCGATGTGCATTGGTAATTGTACGTGAGAACCTAAACATCAATAATTTAGAACATGTTTGTTCGAATATACTTCAATACGTATAGTTTACGATTCAGAATTGATCTCTATAGATATAGATTATATTTGCTTAATGTATAATGCATTGATTTATAATGTAAACCATAATTGCTAATTAGGTGAACGATTTTGAAATATGGATAATTTCAACGTTGGATTATACTAGATAGCCAGGTGCATTTTAAACAATTATTTATTCGTCGAAAATACAGTAATTATAAATCAAGCTTAAAAAATCTGATTGCATCGCCAATAAGACAGACAATGAAACACTAATTAGAGGAGTCCAAAGTGACTTTTAAACGCCCATTAAAAAAAAAAGTATGAAACGAGCGAGTTTCAATCACGGAGTAATATAAGCATTTCGGATGGTAAAATCCGCGGTGCATTATGCGCTCTCGAGGAAGCAGTTGTCACTTACCTCCTCATAAATCTCCATAAATCCATTAAACCGAACTCCCGCGCTCTTCGATCGCCGCCCGCGGAAAGGGACTTTAAGCGGCACGCATAAACAGCCCGCATCGTGTGCAAGTTTATTCACGGCTTGAGCGAACGAACGAGAGTCTGAGAGAGAGAGAGAGAGAAAGAAAGAGAGACATACATAGAAAGAGAGAGAGAGAGAAACAGAAAGTGAGAGAGAATGAGAGAAGAAATGAGAGACAGAAAGAGAGATAGAGATGAGAGAGAGAGAGAAAGGGAGAAAGAGGGAGCGAGAGAGAAGACAGATGAGAACTGTTGTCGAAGCTTTCCTGGAGATTTCAGGGTGCGTTCCGCCATTTCCGCGACTCCGGAGCAACTGGGAGGCTATTAAAAAGCGAAGGACTCGAGGGCGCATTTATCCGACTAGCCGAAAGTCGGAGATAGGTATATAGCGGCGAGGAGAGAAGAAGAAGCGGCGTCCATTCACAAAAGTGTAATCCACTCCCGCGCGCGCGCGCGTGTCGCCTCTCGACTTTCCGCGCGACGAGAAATTACAACGCAATCGCTCGTGGAAGCGTTTGAAAGCTTGCAATTTTCCGGCTGCACTCACACCGGGGGCGGCTGCCTCCTTAAATGCTTTTAAAGCCCCCGCGCCCCAATTCTTTTCGGCGCGCGCGACGACGCGCAATCTTTTCTCGCGCCTCTCGTCCTCCCCCCGGATGCCTTTTCTCCTTTTTATTTCGCTGGTTCGCTCTTCTCCGAGCTCCGCCGCCCACCCCCGGGCGAGCTTTTTTTCTCCGAGCGCGCGAATGGATGTCGCGAGGATCTCGAGGAGCGCGCCGCGAGCACTCCGGCGACTGGAGCTTTTTGATGGGTGAGAACGCGACGCGACGGGTGAGTCCTTCCGAAAAAATGTGCCGTGCGCCGTTATGGTTAATCTTTTGGTTGTATTTGTTATTTACTGTAGGCGAAATATTTTTTTAAAGGGATACAAATTTAAGATTTTTTATGTGCTTTTTTTTATTAAAAGCTCTCCCCTTTTTCAGTTAGTTAATATTCTGGACAATTTGTGATTAATCTTTTGCAGGGTACAATACTTGCAGTAGCTTTTAGACACTTTTGCTTCTGAAGTAGAAAGAATTAGTTGCTGATTCTGTATTTTTCTAAATTTTATTAAAAGAGCATAAAACACTAAAGAGCACGAAGCTCATGGGATTACTAAAATAGTAATGTAATGTTACTATAGTTTAATTTATTTTGTAATTAATGAATTCTTAATACGTAGTTAATGTTACTAATTATTGAATACAATAATCATTGAATTTTCAAAATGCAGTATAATACTGACCTTCATATTTTATGAAAAGCACTGCGCTTAACAAAGCGCTAGCCCGTCGTGCATTATAAAAAGGAAACGAACGGATTGTAAACAGCGATCAAAAGTTTTTAATTTAAACGGAATTTTATTAACATTCAATATCGACGCCGTATCAGTATCGCTCTAATTAATAAAACTTGCTCGACATGGAAATTGACGCGGCAGTGTATCGCGGACAGTCCGGATGTTCGCGCGCCGCCGAAAGCGTAGAAAACTAATATAGGTACGGTTAATCCGTAACGACTCGTCGACAAATCGATAACCAGGCCGTAATTAAAAATATCATGTAATTAAAAACTTTCGCGCGACGAAACAATCGACCTCCTGCTCCTCCCTTGGCCTCACTCCACGGGGCGCATTCATACGCGCGAGCGTCCGCCGTGCGATCCGCACCGCGCAAACATCCCCTTAATAATCTTGTTTGCGCGCGGCCGATATTCAATTATACAACAGCCAATTTCAGCTTTTAGTCCCCGCGAGTTATAAGCCCCTCCCTCGCCGCGCTCTTCCGTTACGTCGCTCCGGCGCTTTTGTATTACGTGTATCGGCATATCGGGATTACCTTTTTTTACCTCGGGGAAGAGCCTGAGCCGGAGTGGGCGCCAAGGTATCGGCGGCTCCGCGAGTTTGAGCGACGTACCGGCATATTGGCGCGTATACCGGAAGGTAGGAATCGCCGCCCACTCCCTCCGAGCCGAAACAGCGGGACGGGCCAGTCGCTAAGTGCAGTCGATATTAAGCCGCTCGACGATTTCATTTCGCCGTGAAAGGAGCCGCGTTTCATGTGAAATTTTTTTTAGCGGACGCGCAGTCTTGGATGTAAATGTTATAGGCAGAAAAATCGATTCACGGCGATAACGCGGATGTCGCGTCAGTTGCTGGACCGGCCGATATGTGAGCCTCTTTTTTTAGCGGGAAGTCCGCGTGAATAATGTTTTAATTAAAGTGGAATAATCGAGTTGTCCCGTTCTGTTGCGAATGTGACGTTACTAAATTAAGATACAGTATTGTAATTACGAGTGTTCCAGTCATCTCAGATATTTTTCATATGTATGCGGATATAGAATTTGAACAAAAATTTGCGAAGATTATGTGAATAAAGATTATAAGTAAAAATTATTAATCATTGAAATAATATACTTTGAACTATGTTGAAACGTCATGAAGTGGTTTTTCATATTTTATGTGATTTTAATTTTTAATAAAAAAAAAAATTTTATTAAAGAAAAAATGAATAATTTCTTAATGCGGAGAATGGGTCAAGAGATCACTTTTTTTGTATAGTATGGATTGAATTAAAAATAATACCATATTTTTCAAAATTAATTCTAATTATTAAAATAAAGTATAAAATAACTATTAAATTTTTAAAATTTTGCAAGTCTCTCCTCTCAGTATAATAAAGAGATTACA
This sequence comes from Eurytoma adleriae, assembly GCA_900480045.1. Lineage (NCBI taxonomy): Eukaryota > Metazoa > Arthropoda > Insecta > Hymenoptera > Eurytomidae > Eurytoma > Eurytoma adleriae. The sequence goes on from UXGC01000151.1 coordinate 264,750, forward strand.
ATAGGCTACCTAACATTTTATTTTTGAAATGTAAAATTTATCTTTAAATTATTTTAACCTGCAGACTTGACTATAATCAAGAAAAATTAAATAACAATCCCGGTGTCCAGCAGATTGAACTTCGGAACATCTCGCTGTAAAAAGCAATTTGCAACGAAGCCTTTCGAATCAAGTCAAGCGTCATTCACACATTCCCACACTTAACCCACATATCAAACAGTCCGGCTCTCTCCGCGGCGCGAATTGCGTTTCAGCGCCGTTGCGTATTAGCCCGAATGAAATCTGAAGTCCCGAGGCGGGGGAGGCACCAATTAAAGAACCCCAAGAGTTCGATATTACGCGGAATTTTTTAATTTTCAACCGGCGCGCCTCTCCTGAAACACGCGAAATAAAAGCTTAGCCGTTCGTCGCGATTATTTTTTTTAAAGTGCACTCCGCGGCCTCGAAGGCCTCCCCAGGCACTTAATTAAAAATACCGGAATGGAAAAAAAACAGGGCTCGAGCGGGGCGGAAGGAGGGGGGAGCAGCCGCCGCATGAAAACGCAATTTCGTTCTTTGTAACGTCAATAGCCGTTGGCTTCCGTAAAACGAAGCCAAAAGTTATCCAAACCGGCCGCCGCCGCGGCAGCGGAAAAAAAAATTCGTCAATCTTTTATGAATTGGGTATGGTAATTCGAGACGCCTGTACCCCTTTTTTTTCGCGCGCGGCCCGACGCGCGCAAGCTCGTTCCCGCGCGTATTTTTTTCCCCTCGCTTTTTTTTCCCCCGATCGCGGCAAATAAAATTCGAAAGTATTCGGCGAAAATGATTTATTGCGCCGAAAGGCGAAAAACTTTTTCGGCCGGTTTAAAAGCGCCGCGCGGGGAAGGAAAGCGCGCGGCACCGCCCGGAATATTAATCGCCGCGGGAGCTTTAAGCGCGCGCGGAGCTTTGGGCGTAAATTAATCAGGGGCGCGGCGGAGGTAAGGCCGCGCGCGAAGGAAGGCCAGCTGGAGATGAAAGCGAGGGTCCGCCGTTGTTTTTTCATCGGCGAGCGCGGCCGAGGCGCAAAAGCGGGATCGTATTTTTTTCCTCCGCTCGGTTGTTTAATTTTTAACGCGAGTGTCTGCGGGGATTGATGCTTTCGGTGGTGGGCGCCTACGCTATCGGGAATACCAATGCGCGATGTTTTAGTTTGTTGTCCGAACGTGTATACATTTTTTTCCTGAAATGTGGAATATTTTTATAGCGAAACAAGTTTAATTATAGTAGTGTGTTTCAACGTTTGAATGAGAGGTTTAGTATAAAAGTGTTCAAAATAACACAAACTTTTCATTTATTTATTTTTTTATCTGCTTTTTTAATAAAGCAAAGACACTATTTATTGGAAATATAAAAATAAATGTTTAATGAAAAAAAATCTACTTTTGACATAGTATTTTTCAATGAAAATCATTCACAGTCGCAGCTGCGACGCTTTCCATTTGCGATACGCTTCAAATCCGAAAAATTCGCGGATAGCTTTGTACGATCGCTTAATCCTTCCTTTTTCAAAGGTTTATTTCTGAAAAAAAAAAAAATTCAAACTTTCATACGCTCTGAGTATAATCTCTGCATTCAGCTTGGCTTATCTGATGCAATCGCAGAAAAGCATCGAATCTGTTAAAGTATTATCTAATAGAACACAAAGCTCTCCATACAGATCTGCAATGTATTGAATTTTTTTTTTAAGTTAACGATGTTCTTGTATTTGAGGAAAGAAAAATCAAATTCTCTTTATGCGTCTGTTTAAAAGCTAACCCGATGGAAAATATTTTTAAATGTTTAAATATATTAAATGTAGTTTCTAGAGAATTCGTTTCTATTGTCAGGTTGATGCAAAAAAGAAAATAGGATAGCAATAACATTAAATTTATATACCAATTTTGTTTTAAAATAATTGAATACGATGATAATTAAATTTAAAAATAGGTATTTGAATTGCACTTGAAATAATCAAAACCAGTCGAAAGTACATTTGCCAATTTTATCTTGTTATTTAATGTATTATTGATAAAATATTATGTAAAATTAATGATAATGAAGTAACTTATTTTTATCCTCATCAACGGAAAAGAAGTATTTCACTTTATTATTAATAAAAATGTTTATATATACACGAACCAAATAAAACAATTCGATTTATTATCATTCATTATCAAAAAACAAAACATCACGTCTGGCAACCTCGGCAGAGCAAACACTTCACTCTGATTGGCTGCGATATTTCCATTCTCCCGGCCGCGAGAGACGCGAAAAAAAAGCTCGCCTCCCACAAAAGAAAATGTTTACAATGCACTTTGTTAAAAAATATCGTTTATCTACGATACTAAAAAAAAAAAGAGAGTAATTAATTCGCGGAAAAGCAATCTTTTGTTCCCGACGAAAACATTTTTCGTGCAATTCGACTCGCTTAATTATTTATAAAACGGGAGGGGAGGGGTTTGGCCGACGCAAAAATCGTATTTCCCCGGCGCTGAAGGGCTTCGCCGAGCGTAAAAACGCCATGAAAACGAAACGAAATCGGGGGCTGGCCGCGTGCTTTACGAGGCCACGCGCTATTGTTTATTTATACGCGCGGGCGTAATGTATTTCGCGGAAAAGCATTACTCTTCGGCTTCGTTAATTTTAAATTGCGATTTTAATCGAACGCCCAACTGATGCTCTAATACTTTTGTGTGCGTTTGCCCGGTGCGTGTGCGCGCGCGCGTTGAAGCTCTTTTTTCTGCGCCTACTGAGCTTTGTTTAAAGGCCAACTTTTAGTTAACTTTATCCGAAAGATAAAATTTGCTAAGATCAAATAAAATATTAAACTGATACGTCTTTGTTATTGTGAATGTGTATAGTTTATTGTTTTAAATGATCAAGCTTTTTAGTAGCTTTATATACGAAAGATAAAATTTGCTAAGATCAAATAAAATATTCAACCGATACTTTTTTTTGTTATAGTGAATGTGTATAGTATATTGTTTTAAATGATCAAGCTGCAGATGGGAAAATTTTATTTTTTAAAAAAATATTTAACATTAACATTTACGTTTCGTTTTATTTTAGATATTTTTCATATACACTTTGTTACCGGGGGGTTTGTTGTGGAAAAAAACGTGACGTGATTTATATTCTTTCGAAGCTCGTATTACGTGTAATCTATTTGAAATATAAATGAAGATCTTGCTCATTAATATTTTTGTTCATTATTCATTGTATGCGAAGACTAATCTCGAACGAAAAAATTTGGAATATACTACGAAATAATAAATACAATTTTTTATTTAAACATTTTTATTGTTCTAGTAAGTACAATATTTTTATATTAGAAAGATTTCGCGCTCGATTTAATCTCGTTTATTGAAATAAAGGCAATTCACCAAGATTTTACGAAAAGAAAAAAAAAGAGCGGGATAATTGAACTTAATTGAAAGTTATAGAAATGGGTAGCTGCATTCAAAGGAGCTTTTACAAGTTTTCAAAGAGTTTAATTTCTGAAAGTGTCTGAAATCGCCTTGAAAACTGTTCCTTCTGATATAAATCATCACCGAGCATAAAATTTGCAATTACCTCTGCAAAAGTATAACTTCAAACTGAAATGTTAATTTAATTTATAATTGTAATTCGCTACAAAAGTTTGAGCTTGCATTTATATAAAATGCCTAAGGTAGTATTTTACAAAAATTAAATTAAACTTAATTTTATATACATTTATACATTCGTTATAAATTAAAAGTTACAATTTTAACTGATTGTCAATAAACAGTTCTAAAAAAATGGTCATATTTTTAAGTTGTAATTTTATAAAATTTTAGAGGGCAAGAACTTTATGCTCGTAACATAAATAATTGTTTTATTCAAATGTTTTAAAATTTAATCTTAAAAAATCCTCAAAGCCCTAGCGTTGGTCTTAAAAAAGCGAATAAAAAACATAACTTTGTACGTCCATTTATAAAAAATTTACAATATTTTTTCACGTGGGATACCACATTCGCGCAGCAACGCGATATCTTTTTCCCTATAAAAATATCGATTATCAATTCACGCGATCAGGAAATGAGTTACCACCGCGAAATTATAAAATTTATAGCAGAGGTAAAACCGAAGCCTCGCAAGATATTGCGAGCAAAGCGCCGGCGTCTCGATTAATACTTGGCTCTCATCTTTAATAGATGATAAGTGCGTCGGTCTTGAAAGCCGGAGGTCGGGCGGTCCCTCACACCCCCGCCAAGATTTTTCCTTTCAAGCCGGGGCGCGCCGATGCTATAATGGTTACCTGACCCCGTATGGATTAGTAACTCCAAAGACGGTAAGGCTCGATGCTAGCCACATTAAACCCTTTGCCGGGTACAGCGGGGCTTAGCAGACGCCCCGCGCTCGCCCTTTACACAACCCTTAATGCATAAATATTCATTACGACGAGCAAAAGAGGATTACTCGCGTACCGACAGAAATTGTTTTTAGTCGAACTGCGCAATTAGAAGTTTGCGCTTTAATTTGCAAAATTGAGAGTGCGTTTTTGAGTTTGGCGTGTACACACACCGGCGCGCGATTAAAGCGGAGGTGTGTGTTGGTACGGAGGGAGTCTATCCTGGGAATTAATTAGGTTTAATTATGAAAAATATTATTTGCATGGCGAAGCAAAGGTAGAGGAGCTAAGCAATGCTATTAAAACTCATCACGTATCTGACCTCCTTCCCTTTTCAGAGGAGCGCTTTTATTTATTCATACCTTGGCGCTTTCGAGATCAATACTACACCTGCGATGGGTATTTTTAATGCTCCCGGAGATGCAAATTTTTCCCATTATTTTGTGTAATAACTTTACAATTAAATTCATAATAATCTTTGCAATTCTAAACATTATATCTCATTAGTACAATCAAGTCTAGAAATAAATCTATTAAGTGATGTATTGTTTTTATGTAAATTATTTTAAAGCTAAACAATTATCGTTTAAGAAAAATAGAACTTTTTTAATTTAATTCTAAAACACTACACAAATTTAACAACGGAGAATCCTCCTCAGTATTTTACTTATTCTTTCAAAAAAGAAATTAATGTAAGGTTACTTAAAAATTTATGTTAATTGCAATTTAGTTTGCGCGTTATCTCTCGTTTACTAATAAAAATAAAATAAATAAAAATAGAAGTAGTCCATTTGAAATGAGCATTACATTCTAATGTTAAATTGAAATGTTAACATTGTAATTACTAATAAAATTTCATGATTATATCTAACTAGTACAATAATTGTAAAATAATTATAATTTATGATTGCTTATACTAAACGTCAAATATTTGTACACAACAAAGGTAAATACCGTACATTTGGCAGTTTCCAATAGCAGCTGAAATAGCCCAGTAAAACGCAACGTACACATTAATTTATACCAACAATTTCCGAGCGATCCCCCTTCCGCGCGAGTAACAACGACGTCTGACCCGGCAGAAGCTTCCGCCCGGAATCCACCGAGATCCCAGCCCCGAAAATACCCGCTCCGCCTTCGGACCCGTCATAATCTCGCGTAAGATCCGCCCGTGCCGGATTCGCGGCGACGCGCCCCGTCGGCTGGAAATCGAGCCTCGGGAATAATAATGCCCTTCCGCTTCGCAGCGACGAGGTCGACCTGGCGCGCCTCCGCCAGCGGGGCCAGTTGGAGCTGATTCTGGTGGACCATCACGCGCTGCCGGAGCCGGATGCCCAGCTGGCCGACGCAGTCCTCGAGGTGATCGACCACCGGCCCCACGACGAGCGCTGGCCTTGGACGGGGCGCCGTTTGGTGCTCAGCCCGGTGGGCAGCTGCGCTACCCTCGTCGCCAGGGACGTCCTCGAGCGGATGCCCGACGCCGCGCCGACGCTCTGCGACCTGCTGAGAGGTGAGTGTATAAGTTTGTGGGGATTACGTTTAACGAAAGTGACTTTCGATTGAGCTAATGCTAGGTATTTATTAAAAATGTAAATTTTAAATATAGGTAAGTGAAATTCAAAAGATAGTGCCCCTGACAGTACTAACGTTGAAAAAACGTTAAAATGTTAACCTCGTAACGTAGAATGAAAGTTGCTGTAACGTTGGTAAAACGTTATAAAGTCATTGAAAATGTTCACCGTCTGCCCACCTGAAAGTTTCTTGTGTGTTATTAAAAACACCACGAAAACACTGAAGAAGTTTGAAGATGGATAGACTGCGGAAATTTTCAAGGTCTTTATAACGTTATTGCAACAACTTTCATTCCTATGTTATAAGATTAAAATTTTAGCGTTATTTAAATGTTTAGAGCTGGTAGGGTCCACTATAACTCAAATGTTTTAACCTGAATTTGATTTCTTGACAGAAGCAATACATGACACCAGTTGCGCCATAAAACAATAGATATAATCAATCCAATTGACATTAATTACCTATTTACGTGTGGATTTTTTAAATTTTAATAAAGAAATTTGTTAACTATTGCGACATTCTTTTCTCAATGTGGAAAAAAAGAGAGAAAGGGGAACGGGGCTTCAAGGCTGTCGCTGCGCGCTGAAAAATATCGGGGATGGGGTCGCCGGGGTGAGAGAAGTAGAAATGCGGGGGAGAAGAAGGATGCTTCGGTGGGGAGGTGGTTTTGTGTAAGGGGCAGGCGAGAGGTGTTGAGTTCGCCCGGTGTATTTTCTTTGCGGGATTATTCGGTCGGGGATTTTCTAAGTTTCCCGGCCGAGATTTATCATGCATTCCCTTTTCTCTTTATCGCGACGCCACGCAAACCCCTCCGACGATACCGCCTTCTGAATGATTCGGAAAGGGTGCGAGTTTCTTTCGCGCGTTACACTTGTTCGGCCAATTATAAAAGGAACATGTATCATTCTATTTTTTTTTGATACCTATTAAGACGAAATTCTTGGAAAATTTTTCCTTCTTTTATAAATGAAACGATATGTTATTCCAATTATTTAAACAATTTTTGGTAATATATGTCTAATGAAGCAAGTTTACAATATAAAATGACTATCTGCATACGCTATTAGTCTTTATTGATGACATTAATTATTATTGAAATAACACAAGGTTGTATATTTAACGGCAATGATTTCAATAATAGTAATAATGTAAATAATGTACATTTTGTCCTTTTCGATAATATCGTATTTTCCATTATTATTGTGAATAGCAGTTGTATTGCGATCGCTAATTTAGATAAATTAAATTTTACTACACTGCCATTTACGGAGGCTAAATGCTGATTGCAGTTACCTTTTTTTGCTGTAATGGGGTCGTTTAGGAAACAATAGGCGACTGTCGAATGATAAATCTCAGTCTTTCATTCTATTCCGAACGCTTTAGTCCCGACGGACAATTTTTTCTCCGAAGGGCTTTCGTTATAGACACGTAATACCGCGGACAGGGTATAAATTCTAATCCAAAAATCCCCTTTCCTCTTCTCTAGTTCGACCGACGGGACTTGAGATACTAAACTTCGATTTGTATAGCTTGGTTTTCCGTCTGATCGATGCAGTCGGTTCATTCCTTTGTACGCAATTTTCAATCCTCTTATGGTTTGTCAACTTTTATTATCTGAAAAGCAATAAGCTTAATAATAAATTATACTTAAAAATGGTAAAAATATAAAATTTATTTTATGGTTCCTACCCTTACTTATTTCTCAAAGCTGTTGTTTGCGCATTAGCAACGTTTCTCAGTGACTTTCATTTTTCGATATTACTTTCGAGATTCATTTTCATTTCTTATTTTTTTAAGAAACTTTTTTCTTTTGTTGTAATTCAAGATTGTATGCAGTTCATCAGTGAAGATAAACATAAAGCTATCTTGTTGAATAAATAGTGAGCTTTATGCTTGGATACGTAATGCAGTGATATTGCCTTTTCGGTTATTAAAAATTACGATAACTGTCATAAAAATTATTATTCTTTTAGCAATTTTTACAATGCTGTTTGAAGTTCTTGTATGTTTGAAGTTCTGTTCTTGTATGTTATATTGTAAAAACTCATTTGAACAGTCTGTGATTCCCATTACTAAGTACCATGGTAATTTTTTTTCTAGATAGTTTATAAGTGGTTCTAAAGTATGACTTAACTCCCGTTATGTTTTTTATCTTACCTACTTCTGTGTTTTCCTTCGATAATATCTTGTCTCTGTCTCTCTGTCTCTCTCTGTGTCTCTTCTTTTCCGTTTCTCTATCAATATATTTCTCATTTTCTTTATCAGTATGGCTTACGAGGCTTTGCTGATTGATGTGCGATGATAAGTTCTAATTAGCTCGGTCTGCGGTTAATTGTTTAGCGTAAGTAGTGCAAAAAAGACGTGCGTCGCGTCGTGTAAGCGATTTCACTTACAATTAGTTGTAAGAATTACCAATTTATTTTGGTGCGTAATGCGTTTACGTTTGACAAATTGAATCGATGTGCTTTGGACCTTCTGACTTACACAACGTGCCAGATAGACTCGCCTAGAACCATGGATAAAAATGAAAAGAAGTTTGAAAAAAATCCGAGGCAGGGTGCTAATCCATTCTCAGTCATTACCTTCAAGTACGTTTTATCCATTTTTTATCTAACATTGAATAGTTTTCTAATTGCAATATAAAAATGCGTTTTATTCATTTAGGATTATCTACCTCTTGTTATTTACTTTTTCTTGCAATTTGTAGTGATAGATTTATAAATTGTACTATAGATTAAAAGATTGAGTGCACATTTTATTTGCAAATGCAACAGTTAAATTTGAATATATCAGTTTAATACTTTAGTTATATAATGATTAAAAATAAGACCAAATAGTACAAAGTTTTTTTAAGAATTTGATTTAAGATTTCCGGTGCTCTCTAAATATGAACAATTGATTGAAATCAGAAATATAATCATAAATATAAGTATTATAAATATAAGTTTTATCTATGAGGCACGTGTAAGAAACTTTAAGAGATTTCAATCAATACTTTTAGTTTTATTGAATGTTGTTTTATTAAGATTTTTCCGATAGTTTTGTTAATAGCATAACTATTGTTTTGATAGTATGATTCCTGATAACATAAATTTCTTACTGTAGGACCTTTATGAAGACAACCTTGACGGCGGCTTCAAAGCGACGCTAACAGGAAAGTAGTTCCAAAATTCGCTATTTCTGTATAAGTGTAGTCTACAAATTTTCTACTGAACATTGCTCTAAATTCGGATTCGAAAAAAAACGAGTTTCGAGAGGATCTTTGGTATGATCATAAAATGTGTCGGTGGCTCTTAGTCTAATATTTGTTACTTGATACGAGTTAGTGCACTTTTAAGCCGCCGTCGAGATAGCGAGTTCTTCCGTTCAGCTGACGAGGTAAGCTGATTTAAGATAATAAGACAGTTATCAGTTGATTGGTATTTAGTTGTAGCTTTCCTGTCTTTTTAATTCTACATTCAATAATATTCAAATGCAGTTTTTAATATTTTTTGAAAATACTGCATAAAGATATAAAAAATGGACAGAAGAAAGATTTTTATATTTTTTTATTTAACACATAATAAATAAGGACATAGTTATTTTAATATTTTTGAAAATAAAATTCTTTTTGTATTAATAATAATAGATGGCTGTTCCGAATTTTCCGAACGGGATATAAGCGGGAACTGGAAATACCAGATC
>UXGC01000152.1:0-26848 GCA_900480045.1 Eurytoma adleriae
CATGACCTGTCGCCGCAGAGTCTCGACCTCGTCGGACAGGCGCCTTATCAGCTCAAGCGTGTCCTCCGGCACATCTACGCCGCTTATGCGCTCCTCCAAGCTCCTTACCAAGTCGACCAAGGAATCGTGGTTCGCGCCACACTCGGGCGAAGACGAATTGCCGCGGTCAAGTTGTGGCGTCTCGGCAGCTGGCGTGGACTGCTTATAAAGGAGAAAAACTCGTGTAACTTTCGACATTAACATGTAATCAGTTCTTTTTCTTCGAAATTGCGATACTATGAAAGTGTACTTTTGATAAATATCATGTAAAAGTTTATTATTAAATGCAGTAAATGTTTGGTAAACATTTTTTAGATACTATTTTGTACAGTTGAGTAAAGTTACTACTTCTAACAGTTTATGTTTTTTTTCAGTACTTTTTGGTCTGTATAGTAATTTTATCTTAAAAAGTAAACTTGTTTATTACATCTTTTGTTAAATGCTAAAATTTTGGACATTATAAAAACTATATTTATATACACAATACTAAACACTAAATGTTTTAAGCCTTTTTTGAAATTTAAATATTATATGATATTCGTTTCTTTAGAAGCACAAGCTTTGTTTAAATAATCGAGTTCAATCTCTCGACACCTCTGCTTGCAAATCTAGTCGAGTAAAACTAGAAACAGCATTAAATAAGAGCAAAAAAAGTATCGTAAAAAAATGGTTGTTCACATACCGTGGTCGAGGTGACCGCGGCGTTGCTCACCTCCTCCTCCTTCCGTCTTATAGCCTCCGGGCTCGGCTCGGTCTTGGGCGAGGCCGGGGCCGGGGCCACGGGCGCGGGCGCCGGCGTGGTCGTCGTGGTCGACGTCGTCGTCGCCGCGGCGCTCGCGGTCGCCGGCATCACGCTCTCCGGGCTCTCGGACAGCCTGACGTCCGGCGACTCGCAACGCGGCTGACGGCGGGGTCGGTGCGGCGCCGACGGTGGCGGCGACGGCGCGACGGCCGGAAGGGGAGGAGGAAGAGGTGAGACGGACGCGGCTGGAGCGGCGACGGCGGTAGTGGTGGCGGCGACGACGGGCGTGACGGCGGCGGCGACGGCCGTCGGGGGTGGCGGCACGAAGGCCCGAATGCCTGGGTGCGACATCGGCGGCGGTGGTGGCGCCGGGATCGGCGCCAACGCCACGTTCGGCTGATAATGCGGCTCGAAGCGCTCGCACTCCGACAGCGGCACCACGCGCTCCGGGTGCTGGAGCACCGGCGGCCCTCGGCTCAGGTACGCAGGCACCAGTGGTGAACTGCAAACGTCGACAGGCGCTCGTCACTTTTTGCCTTTCCGTTTTTTTTTTGTTTTTTTTTTACTTTTTACGTCGTCGGCGTTGTTATCCGAACACGACAAATTTTTCAGTGAAATATTACGGCGAGAAACGAGAACGTCAAGTTTTTTTTTATACCGGTCAACGTACTCGAGCTAACGAAGAATGTTTGACAAGTAAAGAAAGAGGTATATAAATGGCACGTACGAGTTCGATTTAATACTGACATTAATGCCTTGAATTAAAAGAATGACGGGATAATTATATACAGATATCCAATCCCATTGTTTTAAGTCTGCTAAAGTAATTGTAAACACTAAGCATGTTCAAAAATTTCAATGAATTGATAATAATAAAGCAACACTTTACATGTACTTTGCTGAAACGTTTTTTGCGCGATAAGGATTCAAACATAAACAAATGTTTCAACAATACCTGACTATAAATACAATCGTAGATCTACAATTTATACATAAGATTCACGCAATTTAAATCATAAAAAAAATCAATAACAAAAAGTTTCATAAAAGAAAACCATTATCTCTCGGTCGCTGCTCCAATAATGCCATTACGCCGGCACATCTTGAAGGTGCGATTTATGCAAAAGGGAGGAGGGAGTTCCGATTGAGTTGGATCGATCGCTCACCTTTCTCTGTGTTTGCACGTTCCCGCGGGATTCCACGGCCTGAACGCAGAGGCCTCGCGCGCGGCCATCTCGAAGACGGCCCACTGCATGCGCAGGTAGGGGTCGTTGACGGCGGCGACCGCCGTGGCCGGATGGTACAGGCCGATGCCGTTGCCGTTGTACAGGCCGCCGGCGAACTCGTCCCTCCCGATATCCTTCTTCAGCTTCTTCATCAGCCTCTCGGATTCGAACTGCATCTACAAACACGACGTTCGCCTGGTTATTCACTTGTGCGATTGTCGATTCGCCGTCTTACAAGAGAAGTTAAATCGAATTGCGTTGTTCAATGAAAAGCCGCACGTTTAGATAACGGGTGACATTTACTTAAACGTATGCAATTTGGGTTAAACATTTTTTCAGTTACTATCAATACGATATCTTTGTGTTACTAAAATTCTCTCGAATAATGTTGAAGTGTAATTAGTTCAATATTTACAATATCTTCGATAAAATTAAATATTTACAAACTTAATTTTAAACTTAGTTATCACACATAAATTGTTAAAAATGAAAGTATGAAAAGGACATTTTCGTTTAATCTTATATTCAGTGCATTTATTGATCTTGTCGAAAATTATTCATAATTAAACGATTATGAATATTCCGTTATAAAAATTTTAATGAATTATAAAAAGCTAATAATTCAATAAGCAGTAACCAAATCAAACATTTTAAACTGTTTAATATAAAATCACGTCGAAAAAATTAAATACCATTAGCTTAAACAATAAATAATTAATTTTTAAAAAATCACACAATGTTGCAATATTTTGTTTGAAAATCGTAAATTAAAAAAAAACGAATAAGATTTATTACCGGATAAAATGCAACTACCTTTAAATGAAAATCAAATTATTTAATATAAGTTGATATGTATATCATGAAATTTGATTTTTAAGATTAATTAATAGGCCGGCGCCAAACATGTAAGTGTATACATATTTAGCTTTGCGCACAGTTTTTCAAGCTCACAAGTAATTGACGTTATCGCAGACAAATATTGATTTAATTTACTGTTCTAAAAGTGCTTTATTGATATCAGCTCAAAAGGAATCGTCAGCTTGATTAAGCTCGCTGATTGTACAATAATGCGCGAAAGAAAAACAAGTACACTTTTTTTTTATTTTACGCAATCCATCGGACGCCTCCGTCGAGTAGGCGAGTTTAAGAAAAGCAGCGAAGAAATAAAGAAAAAATCACGTATGTTTTGAAATTTTCTGTCTGGCGAAGTTATCTATCGGAGCGCAAGCAAACGATACCCTGACCACGCTGTATTTTAATTCCGATCGAGAGGTCGGAATACATTTCCCGCGTTTCACTGCGCCAGCCTGGCTAATAAAGACTGGCGCGGGGACTATGTAAATTCTTTTCGGCGCTTACTTGTCACTCGGAATCGGAATTCCTTTCTCGTTTTTCCGGGGCGCCTAAAAATAACCTACCGATATGCCTTGCCGGCGTAACAGCGTTGATCTACAATTACAGCTTTTTCTTACAACAAACAGCACCAGCGAGACGGCCATTAATTTAACGATCCTGATTTCGAGATCGTTCGTATGTTATGCTAATTTCTTTTTATTTTTCTTCACTTTTTATGTGTGATAAATATTGTGTTTTACATAAATTATTTCAATGAAGTTTTATTGTTCTGATGCAATTTGCTTCATCACATTATTCTGTTGTCACAGGCTAGTAAGTGATGCTGAATCCTTTGCTTTACAATTAAAAAAAAAGTTAATAAAAAATTATTATTTTCAAGGTGTTGTGTACGTGAAAAAAATGTTCTAATAAAAATTACTATACATACACTTCATTAAATAAAGAACATACTGCGCAAATTATAAAAATAATAATTTTAATACTGGACAGTCAATTTTGCTATGTATGTATTTTGCTACATATATTAAATTGTACTACATAAAAATTTGCTTATACTTTTGCAGTTTGTCCTAGTATTAGTAACGAGCTTAGTAATTTTTATTAAAATTTTTACTGCCTCTTGTTTACAATACTTCTATTCTAAAAAAATACATAGAAAAATTCCAGAGCTTGCAGATAACACGAAATAAATGCTACTAATTATTTTTAGTGTAATGCTTATACACTTCAACAATTTTTGAGTTTTTTGAACACAAACATTAAACAAATATTTAATACAATTAGCAATACTTTCGTTCTACGATTTTTCTAACAACTAGGTACTGGAGCCTGCGTACACATTTCTTTTCGAGAATACGCAAACCTGACGAAGTCGGGAAAATCCGCTCGCATCTTGCACAAAGCGTTAACAACCTTAAAGGAATGTCGTTACTCACATCGTCCAACTTTCGTTTGGAGTTGGGCACGAGATGCCGCTCTTTCAGTTCCCTGAACAGGTTGGCAATTTTGTTGTAGTGCTGCTGGTCGCGCGAGAGCAGCAGATACGTCCGCCAATTGTTGGAGTCGAAACCCCAGTGGCAGGTGCGGTTCTCCAGGCTGCGGTGCGCGTGCCTGACGAAGCGCTGGGGCGAGAGCCTGCGCCCGCAGTCGAGGCACTGTATGCACGGCGAGTCCTCGGACGCGAAGGACTCGACGTCGAATATGCCCTTGCACTTGCCGAAGCACTCGTGGTAGACCTTGAAGCGCGCGATGCTGACCTCCTTGTCGCCGGCGGCGGCGGCGGCCTCCTTCTTAGCGTCGAGGGCCGCCGCGAGCTTCTTCTCCTCGGCGAGGTCGTCCTTGTCGGGGCGCGGGTACGCGTACTCCTCGGTCTTGGCGAGGAGCGCGCTCACGAGGCGCTCCGCGTCCGACTGGGTGATCAGGCCGCAGGAGGGGGCGTTGCGCGGCAGGATGCCCGAGAGCTTCAGCTCGTCGAGCTGGTCGCGGGTGCAGCGCGAGCAGTAGATCTGCAGCTCGTCGCACACCTGGTTTATCTGCGGCAGGGAGAAGACCTGCAGCACCGTGTTCAGGATCTGCGGCAGGCAGAGCCGCCGCTCGCCGCCCACGACGAAGCAGGATATCCGCTCGCCCTCCAGCACCGTCTCGCAGCGCTCCGAGCAGCTCTGGTCCGGCGCCGTCAGGATCGGTATCTGGAACTCCAGATCCCGCCTCTCGCATACCTGCCAATTTAGAAGCTCAACGTTACGCTTTATCCTTTTTTCTGTTGACTTTTTTTTTAATTTTTTTTTCGTATAGTTACTTTTATTTTGAAATTTGTGCACGTAATACGGCAGTTGTTTTTCAGAATAATTGTGAAAAATTATTGGCAAGTTTTCGAATTGTCGAGTGGACGTTGGATAGGAAATTTTTTAGATACGCTATTATGCGCTTTTTAAGCTTTCAGCGGAGATAAACTATTATGTGTTTGTTGTGCAGGATGCAGCACTTGCACTGAAATAAGATAAGAGCAGAGCGACGCCAATTTGTACATTGTATTAATTTTATTTTTCACAATTACGTAAAAACTGTATTTATTATGTGCGGAAAATTACGGAAAATATAAAAATTATTATTTTAAAATTTAAAAGAGGTCTTGCAATCTACTTTATGCTTTGTAATTAACATTATTATCATAAAACATCATTGACTCAAGTTTTTTGCAAAATAGTTTTGCGGCAAAGTTAAAAAAAAATTATTGCAAATTTTTGCACATGAAAATAATAAAATAGATTGTGCAGTTAATTTAGAATACTAAAATTTTATGCCTTAATAACACTAATATAATATTAAAAAAATATTGAAATTTAACATTTATAATGAACTAAATAAAATATTCCAAAATTTATGGATAACAATGTGTTACATAAAAAAAAACTTTATTTTTTGCTTTCCCGCTTTGTCAGTATTAAAATTTCAGTGATAATTTCAGAAATTGGTAAAAATACAAATTTATTGGTTGAATCAGTAAGACAAATTTTTCGAGTAATTTATTCTTTTAGAAGATATAAGAATAACCATATACAATATCAGTAGATTTAAGAAGTAATATTAGAACAGAATTTATTACTTTAGAATGAGTAATTTGCACTTGTCTAAAAAGTTAACTAAATACTTCACTAAATTTTAGATTTGCATAAATTATTTGAATATTAATTCATTAATATTGGAAACTGATTTGGTCAAAATAATATTTCTACGCTCTGTCTTTCATTTAATTGACAAAAATGTATAAATAGAAATAAGTATAAAACTATAGTCTAAAAAATATAAAATACCTTTGGCCACTCTTGTGGATCATCATCAGAATCTTCATGCAGTTTATCTGCTCTAAGATCCTTACAAGACGATGTGATAAGAGCAGGAGAGCTTTCTCTCTTTTCGACTTCCTTGATGGGCGAGTGCTTGGGCAAAGCTTCGATGCCGCAGTTACCTGTGCAAGGAGGTGGTGAAAATCGATGATAGTTCGCCTGCCCTTGTATAAGTCCCTTACAGTCCATGTCCAGCAGGGTGGAACTTGGACCCTGTAGACTCTTCACGGCAGACAGTTGATATGTCTTCAGTACCGTCTTGAGGTGAGGACTGTAGGACTGAGCTCCATTCTCGACAGGCACTATTGTCTCCATTGTGACTTATTTTTACCTTAAATAACAACTAATAGAAGGAAGACCAGAAACACCAGAACCACACTCTCAATGTACACAACTCGCTGGCACTCACAAGTTACACAGCCCGACAGACCATCTCAACCAAATACATCCTGTCGCTTGTGCCACTGGCAGTACTCCGCTGCCAACCGTAGAACCAACTGTCTCACTGCACTTGCCATCGAACCTCAAAAACTCCCTCACCATCCGGACCCAGCGGACACTGCACAGCTCTCACTTGCCACCTTCACTGCTGTCCCACTGCACGGCAGTCTTCTCCGTGAACCCATTGGCACATGCGTGGCGAGCTGCGGCCTCGGCACTCGGTTCCGCCAAGTTCGCGAGCGGAGCCAGGCCAGCATGAAAAAACCGCTCGCGGCCGTCCGGCACAGCCTTCGCGCGGTAACCTTCCTCGGCGACTGGCAGCGCGCTGCTCTCTCCGCGCGCTACGCGCTCCGCGCTCGCATCCCCGGCACCGGGTCGCGCAGCAGACGGACGAGGAAGAAAAAAGAGGAGAGGAGAGGCGCGCACAGCCGCACCGAGAGGAGAAACCGTAACGAGCGACGTACAGGCCGCGACGGCGGCTAGGTGTGCTGCACGGAGTGTCGCGCGTCCGTCTCCCTCTCCTGCTCTCCGTCGCTCTCCCTCTCTCGCTCTGGCGCTCGTCGGGTAGACGCGCGTCCTCGAAGGTCGCGCGGTCCGCCTTCCGTCTCGCTCTCGCTCACTCGCGCGCCGCGCGCTCAGGAGGAGGAGGAGGCAGAGCGGCCGCGGCGATCGAGCGAGATACAGGTTCGGAGAGAGGCGGCGGCGGCGGCGTACGGGTCGCTGGCCTGCGACGGTCTGCCCGAGTCGCTTGTACTCCTGCTCCTCTGCGCCTCGGCGGCGCGGCGGCGGCACATGTTTCCCTCGGCGAGCTGGCCCTCCGGCCGCGTCCCGATGACTCCTCCGGCACCGACCACCACCACCGCTGCTGCTGCGGGGCACGACGCCGTTTCTCCCCTTTCCTTCTTCCCGGCGATCCCGCGTGCGGTGGGCTTCGGGGACGCCGCGCGGCTCTCAACCCGTCGTCGCCGACTGCGCCTGGCGCACTAACACACGTCGCGGCGGCGGCGGCGGCAGCGCTCGTCCGCGCGCCGTCTCCCGCGGTATTATTGTTGTCGGCGGCGCCTCCGACTCTCCCCGTCGCTGCGCGCCGTCATCCCTCCGGTTCCGGCCACGAACACACCGCCACTGCCGCTGCTCCGTGCACACACGCGCGCGGGGCACTTACACGTGCTCCAGTCGCACCACCACCACCGCCACTACCACGGGGGCACGATACGAGGGGGGTTGCTAATAGCGGCTGCGAGAGGCGCGACGATACTGCGCTACCGCCGCTCTCGGCTACTGCTGCTGCGCGCCGCGAGAGAGCCCCGACGACGACCGATTTACTTGGCACGCCGCGCCGCAATGGCGTATCGATCGAGCGGCGCGCCGCGCGAGAGGTGGAGGACGGGCCCGCGAGCGAGCGAGACGGACCGAGGCGCGCACATGGACGCGCGCACACGCGACCGCTCGCCGGCGCGAGGCGCGCGAGTGTGTGTGCGGGCGCGCGAGACACCGCGACAACGTGTTTTTAGAGCGACGGCGGCGATGAACCACTGGCTCTTTCCCGTGTGCGTGTGCGCCTGTGTGGGTGCACGTGCAGCGCGCGCTCGGCTTACGCCGAAGACTCGCCCGCCGCCGCACATTACGCGAGTAAGGTCAATGGATTTTTTCTCTCTTTGCAGCGCCTTCCTTTTTTCGCTTTATTGTTTGTTGCGCCCGCAATACACCGCGATGCCTTTTCAGCCGAGATCTCCCGGCGAGCGGGGAGTTTTCGCCGGGGTTGCGCTCTCGTTCGCGGAAGGTAAATACCGCGCGCCCGCGGCTCGCACAGGACGTTAAAAAAGACGAGGAAGAGAGGGAGAGAGACGGTTGCGGGTCAAGAGAGTAGGGGCGACGCGAGAGAGGGAGAGCGAGGTAATGCGAAGCGAACCGTCCACTGTACGCGCTCGGCGGTGCCGACACACGAGGACGACGACACAATGACGAGCGCGCGGTCCAGCCTCTCTCTCTCGCTCTCTAGTCGGCCCTTTTTTTCGGATCTATTTTGCTCTCTTTGTTTATCCCCTGCGCCGCTTGCTCCCGCGAGGTCACACGGATGTACGCGTCCGAGTGTACGCGTACAAAGCGCGCGGCCGCTCTCCGTCCCTTTTCTCTCTCCTCGCTCGCATTTTTTTCCGCGCCTCTCTTTTTCGCGTCGCTCGCAGCACGCACACACGATTGCGCGCGTGTGTACGTATTCCGCATGGACCCGTATAGGTGTGCGAGAGGCGCGGGGGGAGACGCGTGCTTGCCTTTCTCTCGCTCCCCTTTTCGCGCTCTCCTTTCCGCGCGGCGCGGCCATCACTTTTCCATTCAATTTTTCCGCTTCCGCTCCGCGGGACTCCGCGTGCATACCTACTCTCCTGCAGCGCGCAGCACGTGCCGCGCGTCTTACCGCACAGCCACACGATCTACTGGGCTCGCGGGGCCGTTACCACTGGCGTCCCCCCTCGTTAGCGGCGTTCCGCGCGCGCGCTGGAAAAAAAAGGAGCTCATGCCTGCATCCCTCGGCGAGTTTTTCTACGAAGAAGCCTGCAGCCGCGGAACGCTGCTCCCGGGCGTATCCATATGTAAGAGAGATCTCGCATGCATAATGCCGCAGGGAGGAGGAGAGGCCGCGCGCGCGCGGCGGAATCTCCGTAAGGAGCGAGCGAGCGAGAGGGAGAGAAGGAGAGAGAGAGCGCGGGGAGCTGGTACGTCTGGTCTGGGCCGTCGTCGGGCGTTCGCTCTCTCTCCGCCGCCGTCCCCCCGCCGCCGTCGCCGCCAGCCAGCCGCGGCGTCTCGCCACTCGCCAGTCTCACCCACACGCGCGCTCCGCCGTCTCCTCTCGCACTCGTCCGTGTGTCGCGTACGCGCGCGCGCGAGCCTCTCCCTCGCCTCCGCCTCTCTCTCTCTTTCGCTTCGATTTTTACTTATCTTTATTTTCCGGGGCGTCCCCGCAGCCCGGGAGTTTCGCGCGCGCGCGAGCGCGTCCGCCCGTGTGTGGGTGTTTACGCGCGTCGGCGAGAGGGAGAGAGAGAGAGGCGGAGGCGAGCGGAGCGGCGTGCGAGCGCGCGAGAGAGAGGCGGCCTCGAGCAAAGTCGCCGCGGGTGGGGACCACCTCTGTGTGTGTCGAGTGTCTCCCCGGCGGCGCGACGGTCGGCCGAGCGTCTAGTCATGTGACCTTCCCGTCAAAATAGCCCCGCGCGAGCGAGGCTCCGACGGCCGTACGTGCACGTGTGTGCGCGTGCACATCGCGCGGGTATGGGTGGGCGAGCGTGCGAGCGGCTGTTCACCGACGCGGCGGGACTGTGTGCGAGGAGGGGACGAGCCACTATACGGAATAAGAGCAAGTGGATGCGCGCCCGCGGGGGGAGGGGAAGGAAGGAGCGAGCGAAAATTCCTGCTCCCCGCGCCGCGTGAAAATCAGGGGCGTGTGTGCGTCGGCACCGAGAGGCCGCGCGCGAGCGAGCATTTTTTTTTTCGGGCTTTTGTTTTCGCGGCGAGGAGAGTGCCGCCGGTGGGATTCGTTTCTTTCCTTTTTTTCCGCCTCGTATATACCCCGAAAGTGGAGCGCGCGGTGGCTTCAAGAGGACCGGGTCGTATAGCCGAGATTTTCCGGGGAGGCGCGGTTTTATAATCTTCGCTGAGATAAGAGTTTTTTTTCGCGGGGGATCAGCGATGGATTGGGATTTTCTTCTTTTTTTCTTCTTTTTTTATCGATGCGTGGGTTTGGGTTGATCACGTTTGTTTTACGGAGCTGAGTGGCGGAGAGATCGATGAACCGATTTTTAAGTAGAAAAAGTCGAGTTTGATTAGACGCGGTTTTCAGTAGTAACAGTGCGCCTAGGTAAGACTGTTTTTAAGCGCTTCGGAATTGAATCGAATTGTGGGGTTTACAATGTTTCAAATCTTTCTTATTACTAAATATGCAAAATATTTATAGATAATTGAAAATATAATAAATAAATTATCATTGACTTAAACCGAATATTTAAGGCTA
The DNA here is from genome assembly GCA_900480045.1 of Eurytoma adleriae. Lineage (NCBI taxonomy): Eukaryota > Metazoa > Arthropoda > Insecta > Hymenoptera > Eurytomidae > Eurytoma > Eurytoma adleriae. The sequence goes on from UXGC01000152.1 coordinate 10,654, forward strand.
AATTGAAAATTCTTAAGTTATATTAAAATGTTACCAGTGACCTAGAATATTTTTTACACGTTAAACATGCAAAGACCAAAGAAGCAAAATTAATAATTTAATTGAATCATGTGAAAAATTTATGTTCAAAATTGTTTATTTTAATTTGAATTAATTATAAAGAAAAAACAAATGCATTTGTTTAAATTAAAATTATTCCGTGATTTGAAACATACAGTAAAGTAAAATTTAAGAATAAAGGTATGTCAATGAACCTCACTATTTTTACTTGACATTAAGATATGAAAAAACTTTCTAAGTCACTGTGTATAAAAAGAATAGATCCGATATAAAACAAATAAACAAATTTTTGTATAAAAAAAGTGTTTACAAAATCATTGGTTTTTAAATTGATTAAAATCTCGAAAGGTCGTATTTTATAATTTTGATGTCGAAATTTCGTTTCGAAGTAACAACATTCATTTACAATAAATTATATACAATAATGATGAAAAGCTCTTCAGATGTTCTTTTTTACGGTATAATTTGTATTATTTGAAAATATCCAATTTATTCCTTCGTTGATTACGTTAATTGCTGCCTAATCAATTAAAACTTTTATTTTTAAATCTCTTCTATAGTCATTTTTCCTATGACTATGCACTCCTTTGTGCACCGCATGAATGGCAGTTACGTCTAGCAATCAATCCACAACCAATCTTTTATTTTCGCAAATCCACATTTTTAGTGTTCCGCGCAGACTCGAATTAATCGAATAACGAGTGAAAAAAAGAAGCAACAATGCCGGCACTTAAATGGCCGTGTCTTGCCGGTACTCGCCTTGTTCTACTTGACGCGCCGTGTTTACGCTACAATTCATAATTCACATGCATTAGCACATCCGTTAGGCGGCGCGCGTATTTATAGCCCACGAATTTCAGCATATCATTTGCTGCACTCAAAAATAGTCGAACATTAGCGAGCCTTGAAACGCGCCTTGCGAAATAACGCGGGAATTCGCGTGCACGCGCGCGCGCTAAGGTTAATCAGTTTGGTATGCGCGCCCGCGACATTTCGACCAAATTTTCGCCTCCTCCCGTGAATCATCCTCCTCCGCGGCGCGACCTCCGGGAGTCTTCGCCCTCCTACTCGTGGCGCCGGGCAAAAAAAGCCCGCGAAAGGAACGAGAAAAAGGGAACGAAAGGCCTTGCGCTCGGCTTGAAAAACAAAAAAAAAAAAAGAAAGAAAAAAGATCAACATAATCAATATTCGCCTCGTTCCGCGTATATACGCGCGGCGCAGCGTACGACGCACAAGTTGTCCGGCCTATATATTAGCGACGTCGGAGAGAAAGGGGAGAGAGAAAGAGCGAGCGGTGCGTATACGAGAGGATGCGGGGGAGAGGAGGCGAGGCGCGCGGAGCTTGATTGAGGAATTTAATTTAGAGGCGCTTTAGCGACGCTCGTGGGCGATTTTGCGCCTACCGAGTGCCGCGGAATTCCGAGAAAATGATCTCGCCGCAAATGACCCCACGCACGATCCCTCTCTATCGCGCACCACGCCGGCGTCGGCTTTCCCCGCGAAATTCGGCTCGCGATTGGATTATAGGCTCGGTTAATTGGCGGCAACGAGGCTAAGTGCGCGCCTAATTAGCTACTTAAAAATCGCGTCTTCTCTTTTTTTTTTGCGACTTGCACGCGGGATCAATCAAGCCGGCCGATCGGCTGTTGCGCAATTAGAATAAGTTGCGCAGGAAGCGAACGCGCGTGCATTTGGAAGTGAAATCGAGCCGACGTAGCGAACACGGCGAGGCGGTGGTGTACGAGAAAAAAGACTCAATGAGCAGGATTCTTATTCTCGAAGTCCATTCACAAACGGTTTCATTATTAATTTTTCTTCTCCTCTTCCTTTTTTTACGCCGAGTGCGGGCCAACTTTCGACGCGCCGTGGCGCGCGTTGACAGCGTGTACACATTCCGCGTGAAAATATCCCCGCGCGCGGCCGTCATTACCGCGGTGTTGCGCGCGTACACACACACACCGCGGCGCCCGAAAGGTTACGAAAACAAATTATTTTTCCGGAGTTTTCCCGGGGTGTGTCATCCGTTTATTTCGGTCTCGATTACCCGCCCGATCGTACGAGTTGTCAAAGCGCCGCGCGCGCAGTAGCAACGCCCGGGAATCCGAGAAAGCTCGGGGAGCTTGCGCGCCGCGTTGGTCGGGCCAACGTACGCGGCGCGCGCCTCTCTCTCCCCCTCCCTCCTCGAGAGGAAAAAACAAGGAGAAAAAAAATCCGCGTATTTTGACAGCGGGCGATAAAGCAAAAGTCTTAATGAGTCATAAAAACGCGGTGGGAACCGCGCGCCGCGCGCTTCTGAAAATAATCCAGAAAAACTTTACGTAACCGCCGTCGTCGACGTCCCCCCCTCCCGCCCCCGACGCCGCGCTTTATTATTAGCCCGAAGGAGCAACGGAATGAAAAGGAAATTCGGCGATACTCGAAAACAAGCGGCCGCTGCGGACAATCGGCCTTTCACGGCGACGCGAATTGTCCCCGGGGACGGGAGGGCAGTGCTGAGAGAGAAGGGAAGAGGGAGGGAGGAGGAAGGAGGGAGCGAGTCGGATCTCTCCTCCGTCGGTCGGTCGCGCACACACTACTCCTTCTTCGCCTCCTCGCGTCCGAAAAAGACGGGAGACGCGCGGCAGCCGAGGCCGAGGAAAGCAGGCGCCAGATGCCGGCGAGCGGCGGCTCCGCGCGCGCTATGCTGAGTAGAGCAAAGTCAATTTTCCCGCGGGCAATGGCCTGGCGCATGGCTATCGCGAAAGAAAGAGCGAGAGGGAGCGAGCCGCGCCGCAGGATGACGCGGGAAAAAAACGCCGCCTCGAGAAGAGGCGGATGTGCGAGCGCGCTGCCTCGCTTGCAGCTTCCACTTTTGCTCGGGCTAATTGTTTTCGCGCGATTTTTTTGCCTCGCCAACGAGGTCGTCCTCGAATCGCCGGTTTTTCGATGATTCGATATTTTGTCGGGGTTAATTAATATAGTTTTTGTTGAGTTAATTCTTTAAGTAATTCTTGAATTAATCGATTTATGCCATTTGGTAGATTGAAGCGGGGATTATTAAGGGAGAGAAAATTAATTGCGGAGGATAAATAGTGTTCTTTTTTTAATTAAGTATATAAGATGAGATTATTAATAAGAAATAGTTTTACTAAACCTTTCTTTTTAATCGTACTAGCAAGAAATAATAATTTTTTATTGTTTATCTAATTAAAATAAAATAATTATTGAGGATGACTATAAAATTTTATTTTTAGCGTTCAAGCATTTAAAATTTTTGTCACGAGTTATAGATAGACGTAGCGTGCGTATTAAGTAGTTACGGATTGATGACATCAGACTTACACTATGTGATTTGTAAATTGACCATTTCAAGTTCAAGTTCAACAGTAGGAAAAATAACTTGTTGAAATTCACGATTACTGTTTCGCTTCGGAAATAGCAGCGCGTCGTGCATTTGTTCTCCGGGTTTCAAAAATTGTGCTCCCTTATAAATATAGCGACAATTAATTTTCAAGGTGAACTAGACCACGTTTCGTTGAATTTAATTTATGAATTTTATAAACTTTTCGGCTTTACGGTAAATGGACATGGTTTTTGTCTTAAAATTCGATATTCCAAAAAGAATTTCTCTAACGATATTTTGTAAAAAAAGAAGTTTTCAAAAAATGTCTCATTAATCATCGACATTACTACTGAAAATTTTGGAAGCTAAAAATCGTCTTCTTGTTTATTCGCAATAAATTCTTCAAATGACTATACAGTAATGAACGAGGAATTCGATAAAATAACTATATAGTAATAAAATATTTTTAAATCAGTTCTAAGAATTGTTTATTTAAATTGCAACAACGACAACTCCGCATAATGTTTCATTAAAAATAATTTAACTTTATAAAGAAAACCATAACCGTGGATTTATTTACACAATAATTTCGTTACATGTGACCTGTAAACCTTCTAAAAGTAAAATGTACCTCTCTATTTGAAAACAAATCGGGCATCCAAACGAGAGCAAAAGTCCGAAAAAGTCCGAATCCGAGGCTCGCATCGAGGAATTTCGCCGAGGAGTCGGGCGCTCCGCGTGCTCCGGTGGCTCATTTTCGCGCCAGGCAAAGCCCGCCCGGTACACTCGGTGCGCGCTCGAGCGGGAGCGAGACGGAGAAGCCCGTGGGGAGCGAGATGAAAAAGGTCGAGCGCGAGGGGAAGCCCGCGGAGCCGAGCAAATCGAATTTTTGGCACGGGACCCGGTGTTGTCAGGCCCGCCTCGCGCGCGCGCGCACACACCTATACACACCTCGCTGCACCATCGGCAGGCGTCACGTGATCGCACATTCGGCCGGACTCGCGACGCCGTGCGGTCGCCGGAATATTTCGATTCCTCGGACAATCGGCGCGCTTCCCGGAATAAAGCGCCGCGAAATTCCCCGGGAGCCGTTTGCCTCCCCCTGCCCTCGCCCCGCGCGTTTTTTTATCTCCTTCGTTGCGCGCGGGGAGCGGAAAAAAAAAGGAAACAGATGCGCGGGGTGACGGACGGTTATTTAAGCCACCGGTGGCCCGGAGAGCACCACTCGCGGAACCGCGCGCGCCGGCCCGAAATATTTGCGGAGTTTCGGATGGGGTATTTTTAAAGCCGGGGAGAGCGCGCGCGCGCGCGCGCGATATTTAGCCGATTATCCGCTTGCGCTCGCCAGCGCGCGTAGGACATACACCTATACGCGCGCCGCGTGTATTTCCACGCGGCGAGAATGCAATTTTAAGATTAGGCCGCCGGGCGAAATAGAATGACACTCGCGCGAGCGGCGTACACACCCGCTTATTTCGTTATTTTCGCGAGGAGCCGCGCGCGTCCCCCTCCCTCTCGCTTTCTTTTTTATCGTCGAATTTTATTCGTGGCCCGATCGCGGACTAAAAATAGCCGGGGACCTTTCTCATCCTACTGCGGCGTGTCTGTAGGATGAGAGAATACGCGCGTCACTCGATTCTCTGCGTCCTCCTCGCCGTCTCTCACTTTTTCTCTCGCCCTCTCTCTTTTTTTTTTACTTAACTCGTCCTCGGGGATGAGGTGTCCGTATAGGTATTCCGCGGCGGGCGCTTATAAATAATTCGCGACTTTCATAATATCGCGGGGACGTGTGTGTGCGCGCGCGCGCACCCGAGCAATTCCGAAAATTCGAGAGAACTATTTTCTACGCTTGCACGACGCGTAGTTTCATCACGGAGCGGCGCGCGGGATTCTTATGTATTTGAGTCACGCCGGTGCCTCATTGGATTTTTGTCGCTCGATATCGGGGGATCCGCGCTGCTGCGGCGCCGCGACGCCGCGCCTTCGCCGATGGCCTTCTCCGGGCCGGCTGTTTGTCCCGAAAAATTGCGGCGCGGCTCCTCTTCTTCGGCGGGAGCGATTTGCGGTGTGCGCGGCGGTTTTTCGAGTTTCCGAAGTAGACGAAACAGGCTAATGTCACGTACGGTCGATATTGTTCGGCGAGCGTTACGTAATTTTAATTTTTAAAGTGTGCTAAATTTATCAACGCAAGACCCGGTATTTTCATACTTTATAACGCTGATACCTTCGTGGCACAGTTTCCCGGCGAAATAAATAATTTTCCGGTGTATATATAATTTATTATTTGCTTTGTGTGTCATCGTATGTTACTGATTTTATAGGTAATAAGATGATAAAATAAGGATTGCACTTGGAAATGGATTAGAATTGCACTTGGAATTGCACGCGAAAATAAATTATTGTTTCGGATTTATTTATTATTTTGAATCTTGTTTTTAAATGCGTAAAATTTTAGGTGCAAAGTGTAGAAAGATTCGATGTTAGTAGAGACAAGCATATTTGCGTTGAATCAAATAAAAATAGTTCGCAATCAATATAACTTTGAAAAAATGTAAACAAATTGAATAAAAATTTCGCAGATTCTCGGTGTCTTATAGTTGTTTTGATGCGAAAAATGTATTTGTTTATATAAAACTATGGAATCCTGACACATTTAGAGAACTAATTTTAGTATTTGTATTTCTTGAAATAAAATTTTCCCTAAATATAAGCGAAAATTTTGCCTCAACTTAAGTAAACGTTGACATTAAAGTTCCGTCAGTATTTCCATGACTTATATTTAAAAAGTTTATAATCCTATTATTTCATTTGCAATTCAGATTCTCCAAGTATTTGCAAAGGAAATCCCACATGGAATAAATAAGTCGTGGAAATTTAAAGTAATATTTAAACTTTAGAATAAAAAATTGAACAAATTATCGACGGATAAATAAATTTATTATCTGGATTTCAAAGATGTATTACTCGTGTTAAACAAAGAAAAATATAAAAATAACGTACAATATTTGCTTATGAAAATGTTACACTTTCAAAGTTATAATAATATATGTGTTAATAATTTAAATACCTCGGAAATGAGTATTGGTTATTTTTTGCATCTTATTATATATTAACCTAGTTTAAATCTAAACAAAAATAGTATTTTAATATAACAGTCAATGAAAGAGATTTTATATTTACATTGGAAGTTTTAAACAATTTTTCATTTTTTGATTTTTATTTTGTGAATATAAATTTTCTTTTTACCTTTCAAGAAGATGATTTGTTAACACCTACTCAATCTTAATCCTTAGTCCACCCATTTGTGAGTAGTGGTTGTTAGGAATAATTTCTAGTCCTCTCAGTCATTTAGTCTCGACCGTCTGACCTAAAATTGTGATAGGTCCCTTTTATTATGACCGATCAGTATATAAATGCACCCCTGTGATGTGCGCTAAATTTTGCAATCTACTTTTCTTATGGATAGTTCAAAGTTTTTATTATATTATTTTATTATTAGACCACTTGATTGCATTATATGTTATAATTTTACATTTACATATTATGAATTTTTGTCTAATAAGACGAAAAAACGCTGTGTCTATCTATCCATCTACCTATCTAGATACAACCCTGCTAGTCAATAAATGACTATAAATCAAATAAATTTTATTTTTTTTAAATTTTTCTTTATAGTGTATCAGCCTGCTTCAAAGCCCATCTTTGCAATATTTGAATTGCACAGTTTCGCAACGAAGCCGCAGCGCAAATAAGGGACATCCATCCACCCCGAACCGCCGAATTTTTTTCTTAGTCATCGGCGAAGCTCGCAGCCTCTCGCGGGGGGGACGGAGCGCGACGATACTCGGCGAGGGTGGCACTTGGCGAGAAAGAGAGAGAAAGGAGCGTGAACGGCAGCCTCTCCCCGGGCCTCGAGTGCAAGTAACGGGAGGCTCGTTCCTCGGGCTCGCGTCGTTGATTGCGCGTGACGGGCCCCCCGGCTCAGCCTCGTCGACGTCCCTCGGCCGCGTCCGAAGGGGGGCTGCCAGCGCCGCCGAGGCGATGGGGTTAGTGCACGCTCCTCTTATAGGAGCCGCGCGCGCGGAAAAGAGAGCTGAGCGAGAAGCGACAAAGGGAGAGTGAGCCTCTCTCTATTTTCAGCGAATTCCTCGCTCGCCACTCGGGCGCTCGACGCGCGGTGGCTCCGCTGCTCGCCGGCAGCGGCTCTCTCTCTCTTTCTCGCGAGAGAGAGCTTGATAATCTCGGGGTGCGATTTATGCTCGCAGGTGTTGCTCTTGCGCGCGCGCGCGCGGCGGGAGGGAAAAAAATGCGCGCGCCCCTTTCGCTCTCGGGGGCACGAGGGCTTCCTCATATCGATCGCCCGGGGACCGTGTCCCGAGCTCCCCCTTTTTTCGGAGGGAAGCTTCGTGTTTTTTCTCGCGCGCGCGGGTGTGCGTACGCGCGCGCGGCGACTCTCATTGTTTTGCCGGCGCTCGTTCCCCGGGTGGAGGGCGCGCGGGGGAGGGAACACCGTGTACGCGTGCTTGCGGCCGGGGATCGATGCGCTCGAGACTACCACCCCGATGATTATTGCTGCGGGGGATTTTGCGCGCGGCGCGGCGGGAGGACGCTGTGCTTTCAAAAGAGCCGCGCGCGAAGGATGAATAGGCCGGCCCGGTGTACGTGACATCCTTTTTTTTCTTCTTGGGCTTTTTTCTCGCCTTCGCATTGATGGGTGATTCTGAGGAATGTTCCGACGGAATCGTGTAGAGAGATGTTGAGTAAGATCTTTCTCTCTTTTTTTTTCATTAATTTACTTGTTTTTTCATCTTGGAGTTAATGCGTGAATTTAAAGGATATAAAAAATGTTTTTTTTTTTAAGGTAAAGAGCTTACAAGTCAAACTTCGACGAAGAATATCAAGCATATTTTTTATAATTGAGAGCTTGCAAGTCAAATTTTGCCGAAGAAGTTAGTCTTGAGTTGAAAAACAAAAACAGTTATTAACAAATTGACGCAAATAAAATAGTTATGATGAAGAGTAAGAACATTTTTTCTTAAGGAAATCAACAAGCAAAAAGTCAACAACAAAAACAAATTATTAGTTTCGATTGTTGCGTTGACGCATGATTTTGAAGAATACGAAGCATTTTTTTTAAGTTTGAGGGCTTGCAAGTCAATTAAATTTGCCGAAGAAATGAATTTTTTCAGTACATTGTGGGATAAAGTTAATTGAAAATAGATTTTGTATTTGCAGTTCGGTTGTAAAAACTTAATAACAAAAAAGGAATACTAATAATTTATTGAAATTTTCAAATTGACTTTACTCGTGCCCTTAACGATCGGCATTATTCATTTTTAAACTGCGGCTATAAAATATGAACACTCGAAAACTAATATTCTTTCGTAGAAAGTAAAAAAACGAAATAATTTACACACGACTGCAGAAATTTACCGCTCGATAACGATTTTCTATTTTAATTTTTTTCCATCTCTTCTTTGTTCCCTCTGTAAATCCCACCGATACTCTACCTATCATCGCCTCTAACGAAAAAAGCATATTTCAATTTGTTAGTACAATTAGAATCTGTCAAAAAGTCTCCTGTTTCTCCACGAATATTTTATGAAACGTAGTGCTTCACGAAAAAGTCGTGAAATGAGTTTTTCCTCGGGAAAATTCGCGAAACCCTGCTTTCCCCGCTAGAAAAAGAATATACCCGCGGAAGCCTCGTAAATTTCCTCATTCTCCTTTCGTTCAGACGTCCCACGACAGCCTTACCCGTCCCGTTCGAAACTCCGCGAAGCCGCGGCGAATCTCAAAGACTCGGGTCGCCGAGACAGCGACGACGCGCAGGGACAACAATGAAATCATCCCGCGAGAACTCGATAGCTCTCGTCGTTTGCGTAGGAGTCGCGTATCCGCCGGATGGCGATTCAATATTTTCGCGGCGGCGCTTCGCGTTTCCCCGATGCGACTACGCGCGCACCTGGCGCGCCGCGAATGACGAGCACGCGCGCTGCGCTCGTAAAAAACGATTCGCCGCGCCGTGAAATGTCGCCTCGCGTATAAACGTCGAGCGTAAATTCTCGCCGAGTTTTCCCGGGGAAAAAGGGATTATAAGGGATTTTCGTTTCGCCGCGGCGAAATTTTATTCGCCGCGAGTTAAGTCGGCGAGCTGCATATCTTGCGACGCTTACTTTAAAATTCATCAAACTTGCGGTGTACCGCGGACGTGAATTTATTATAACTTCGTCTGCCTTCTGGATAAAGTGGATTTGCTCAGTTATTTAAACATTATCAATGCTCGAAATTTCGAGATTACGAAAGAAAAATAGTGATTAAGCCTCACGGGGTTACGTAAATAGTTTCGTTTTATCTATATAAATTTCAGCTTGCTATTGTTAAGCAAATAGACTTACTGTGTTTGCTGCTAAAACAGAGGGGTGTTATAAAAAACTATTATAAATGAAAACTGTCTTCATTCATTTCGCAGAAAGTATCACCTGATTCGTAAATAAAAGCGTAATAGCAGTTGATAAAAGAGGTATCGTTTGACTAATTTTGTTAAGCTACGTTAAAGGCCAGACAAGTCCTATTAATTAAACAAAAGACAAGTCACACGAGGAGTAAGAAAACATAAAATATTAGCGCAAAACTTCTATTATCAGTGAGCAAACATACCACAGGGGCTATAAAGAAGCAGATTGATAAAATGTATTTTTCACCACAACTGCATACAATCCAAACTATTTATACATCGTGCTCAAATGAAATCAATGATTTTTATTTCGGTCTTGGAAACGCGTCGAAATAGCCGCGACCGTTAAAAAACTGTCACCGAGTAACGTCTCTCGAAAAAAAGAGCGTACCTCGCGCTTATCCCAACGCTGGTTACAAAAATTGCATGTATTATCGTTAGCTTCGGCGCAGGAAAAGAAAAAACAAGAGCGCGAAAAGACCGCGGCGATAACGCGTTATGCAAGTTGTCGCGCGAGCGCCGATAAAAAGAAGGCGCCGGTGCTCGAGCACTCGGCGGATTCGTCAAGCGCCCGATCGCACTTTCGGCCGCGAGGTCAATTTTTTCACCGTTATCTCCCGTGCAGGCCGTGCGCACGAGCCGAGAATATTCGGGCTTCTTAAAAATTTCAAACGCTCTGACGCGCGCTAACGAGCCCGATGCACGTACCGCAAAAAGCGGCGCCTCGTGTACAATTCGCTTTTATAACGTCGTCGGTTTTGCGCGCCGCGAGATCGTCGCGCGATAACGGAAAAAAAAGCCGATAAATGAAATGACAGGAAGCGTTAAATCTTAATTGACGGCTAAAAGTGGAGCGCTTTAATATAATCCGGGAAAAATCGCGAGCGAACAGTGAGAGCGATTCGATCGATTGTCCGTCGCATAAAATTCGCGGATACCGAAATCCGCAAGAAGCGCCGGCGGAAGACAAATCGCTTCCTTCCGCGCGGTGGAGAGGCAAAAAGCCGGGGGCGGAGTGCGGTTCATCCCTGGGAGAAAAAGGGGGAGACGCCGACGGGGGGAGGAACGAAAATAATATTCGCGCGCGAATTCCCGAACGAAAACAGTCCGGGGAAGCGGAGCGTGCGTCAGTCAGTCCGAAAGTTTCATTACTCGCGGCCCCCCCTGTTTTCCTCCGTTCTCCCATCGCCGGCTTTCTCTCCACCTTTATATTTATACCTCTATTTTATCTATTTCTTATTTTTTCCCCCCGCGCCCCGCTCTCCTCGCGCGGCCCAGTCATTTTCTACCTCTCGCCTCGTACGCCTCCCTTTTTCCACTTCTCTCTCTCGCTCGCTCCTCTCGGCGGGCGTGTATGGATAGGCTCGATGTATAAATATAATACCTAGATACGCGAGCGGGACCACGAATATATATCGCGCGAAACTCGTGCGGCTTGCGCATTTATAACCTCGGGGGTGAGGCGCGCACCCAAGGAAAGGGCTTTTGTGAGCGCGCGAGGCGCAACGCCGCGGCGGCGACGACGACTGCGATAAATTGATCGCGCGCGGGGATCGCGCAAAAATTCCGACTCGCCGCGTTGCCCAAATTTTATTTTCGTACGTGACACTACATCAGGTTGAAATGCTCGAGCGGCGTATTTTTTTTTTTTTTTTTTTAGAGAAAAAGGCTAGGCTGCGGTTAAAAATTACCGGCGAGAGAGAAAATTTAGAATATTTTTCTTGCTGTGCAGTTTTAAAAAATTATTTGTAGATTATTCGAGTTATTCGAGTTGTCAAGGTGAAATGAAATATTTTAATTTTTTCAATATTTTTTGTTTTAAAAATTTAAATATTTAATTTATTAGTTAGCGAATTAATAGATGTTATTTTAGTAAAAAATGTTTATCAGTAAGTCGAAAAATTTGTTAAAGTTTATAGTACTTGAAGAAAATCTTGTTCCTTCATTAAGATGATTTGAATATATGAATCTTATAGTATGCGAACTTTAAGCCAATTTTTTATTAAGTTTAATTTATAATATATTAAATTATACGTTATTTAAAGTTGAATTATTTTAAAGACTGATTTCTCTTACAATTGCGAATGTAAATAGCTAACTTTGCAATTTCAATTCATATTCTTTAAAAGACTCACGTATAAAAAATATATTCATATACAAAAAACACTTTCAAACGATCGAATCATGCTGCATTGTAATTATTATCTCACGAATAAAAAATCGACTTATTTATAACCATGTTGTTTTGACTAATGCACCGAAAAAAAATAGCGAGATTGCCCTTTCCCCACAAGTAAAAGTAACAAGATCGCGGTGCAGCGAGAAAAAAGTTGCGCTTGACGTCACGCGGAGCGCGGTATCACCCGCGGACATTTTTCAGTCGCGCGATCTTGTTTACGAGGCGATTGATGCGCTCGCGGCACCAAGTATCTGCTGCTCCCCTCTTATTATGCAAAAGCGCAAAACAAATTACGGCACTTATTTATAGTGCCATTATCTCCGGCGGCCAATTTGATTGAGGATTAAGCGGAATTTCGTCGGCGCGGATACGCGGCTATTGAATTTTCAATCGTGTATCGCGCTCGCGCGCGCTCGAATAATTGAGTGTTTCACCCGCGGGGGCAGCGTAAACAGACTTTACGATGTTTGCATAAACGAGTCGCGCGATTACGGCCTAATGAGCTACGCTTTTTATTCGCAAGCGCGGATTTGCGATTGAAAGCGGCGGCCACGTGCGCATCGCGTAGCTTTTCGCCGCGGCTTTCTGCGTCGCCGGGTTATCAAGGAAATAAACTTTTTTTGCGTTCTTTTTACTTTAAAAAAAGGTATCGCGCATCAATAGCTAAAGTGCGCGATTAGCGCGTATTATGTTTGTCGCAATTCGCTAAAAAATCTCGCGCGCGGCTACGAGATTTATCACCCGCACGGTGTTTTCTCGGGACTCGCCGCGATTTACAATCTAAGATTATCGGCTCGTGGAAGGACAAAAAGCTCGGTGCAAAAACACCGAGATAGCGGCCCCAATCGCGAAGCGGCGTTTGCGACACTCCGCAGCGAGATCGGCGCGCATCGCGCCGAGGAGCAGCGCTGCACGCCCGCTCGCTCCGAATAAAAGCGCCCGTATCAAAGTGTGTCATTGAAAGGAAAACGGCCGGGCGACGCAGCGGCGATAACCGGCGCGCATTCATAAATACGAAATCCGCGCGGAGCGGCAGAGAGAAACTGGCGAATAATCGATGCTCGTGGAATGAGAAAAAAGTGCTGCCAACTGAGCTTTCTCGCACAGAGATCACTGCGAAAGATGCACCTAAAGGAAATTTCCTGGAGAAGTTCAGAGATTTACAAAAATTTAGTTACTTAAATAAGGTGACTAATATCTCGAAAAATAACGTTTATTCGGAAGATAAATATAATAATGTAACGCATATGTTGAAATCGTTGAAATTATTAAACTGGTTTTTAATAGTTAAATTCAATGCGTGTGCAAAATTTAGAAAGGATCCATAATGTCTTTTCAGAGATACGAGGGATTACGTAAAAACAAAAATTACTTTGTTGGAATCTGAGCCTAAACATAGTCTTTCGACATCAATAAGCTGAAAAAATTTTTTTTTTTGAGTTATATGCAAGATCTTCCGATGACACAGCAAAACTATCTTGTTTCGGAAAAAAAGGAGAGAGACGAAATCATGCGTGGAGCAGTGACGCGCGAACGATTGCGACAGTGCGGTGCAGTCCGCGGGAAGGAGAGGTCGCGTTATTTAGTCTAGGAGGCGAGGGAGAGCGAAGTTAGAAGCCGCATTTTTCACCCCTTCGATCGGCCTCGGGGTCTTTTCTTCCGAGATAAATTAAATCACTCGAGATGCCTACGCGGCAGATTCACTGGCTACACTCAGATTATTCGGTTTTGCGTTTATCGCTTATCGCTCGCTCTCTAGATATATGTAGGCGAAAGGCTTTGTGGAGAATTCTCGATTAGACCGGACGAATTTGTGACAAGTGGATTTTAGCAGAAGTACAGCGGCGACGATAATATCGATTCTGGCGAAAGATAATGAACGAGATGAATTATCGAGACACGTTGCGGTATTTTAGTTATCAATGTTGTTTTGTCTCGATTTTTCGAGAAAGATCGATCGGGACACTTTTGTTTCAATAATCAATTTAGATTCGACAAGTATTCAAAATACATTATCTTTGATTGAAGCTTCATTTATTAGACGAAACGAATTAACTTTAATTAAGTGCTTTTATACACATATATTTTATATTTAAACTATTTAGTTGAAATCTCTACAGTTTAATTAGCAAAAACTCTCTGCAAATTTACTAAAAATTAGTGAAATGTGCTCTTCCAATCCACGAATTAGCAGAGAAAATTTTACTAATTGAAGTTTTTCGCTAATTCCACTTTCAGTGAATAAATTCAAATTTTCACCAGTAAAGAGCTTCCCTATTAAATTTTTAACTTAGCCAAACTCTAAAAGCCCCTTAATCAGGCGAAGCTCGCCCAGATTTAAAAAAAAAGCGCAACTTTTTCTCACGAAATTCCGGCGTACTTTCGCACGCTCAAAAAATTCCTCGCGAAGCTCTTCTTCGCGACGCGCGCGTAAGGAGACGCGAGATCAAACGTTAATTAGCCGCGCGCGCAGGAGAAACAATGTTTCTGCGGCGGACTGTACGGAGGGGGAGATCCGCGACGCGCGCCGCCGCGGAGCTGACGCGCGAAAGATTTATGCGCGCGGAGATCCCGGGGATTTTTGCGTCGTCGTCATTTCTGCGCGCGCGCTGCTGCGATCCCCGATCGCCTTATCTCGCCGCGGAGATGGAAAAGCTCGCAGCTGCGCCGGCCGCGCCTCGGGATAAAAGCGCGAGGAGAGAGAAAGGCCCCCGCGCGGCAGCCCCTGACAGACTGAAATATCGCGCGGGCGCGGGGGAAAAATTGCGATGACCATTAGAAGCGCATTTGCCCGACGCACAATTTGTTTCCGCGGGAGCTTTTACTATTTTCGTCGGCGGTTATCTTGAGCGCGTTGCGCGCGCCGGGACAAAGGGATGTTGAATAGTTCGCGCTGTTTTTCGCGGGATTTCGAGGGAAAATTAAATGAATGAAGTTTAAAAGTTTTGTAAAAATTTTTTTTTTAAATTCGGCGGATGAAATTTGCACCGTTACGAATCTTTCTCTTTGCGAAAGTTTAATAGTTCTTGCACTATATATAAACTTTCTAAAATATGTAGGTCCCCGGATGAGTCCAGAATTTTGATGATATGATAATAGGGTTTAGTAGAAAATTATTAAATTTTTCTGCAGTGCACGTTTATTGGTATCAATTTTAACGGACGAGGCTGATTATAAGAATACATAAGTATTAGAGATTTTAAATTATTCAGTTGGATACACAACTGCAATTATTTTATTTAATTAAGACACAAAACCCTGTGCAAATATTTTCACATTTTGGGCTGACCATAAATTCATAAAAATCTTGGATTTGCCTCATCAAAAACCTTTCTCTTTGCAAAAGCACTATAAACTTTCTAAAATATACAGCTCGTCAGGTCGGACTGGAATTTTGAAGATATAATAATGATAAAATAGCATACCAAGTTTTTATGCAGTATTCGAGTTTCTTTAAATTACGGTGGCTGATTTTAAACAAGCATTGCAGATTTGAGATAAATGTAAATTAGAATATTATGCTAAACAATAGGTACTACATCACTATCAAAGCTATAATTATTATTCAAGTATCAACGTATACAGCACCCCTCAATAAAACAAAAAGAAAGAAAGAAAGTAGCCGAGTGTCGACGGATTGCCTACTACAAAAGCAAAAATTTATTCGCGGCGTCCGCTGGCTAAGGCGCGCGCGCGCAAAAATCCAGCGCGGAAATCTCCTTTCAACGTTTCGAAGTTAGCGGGAGAGTCGCGCCGCGGCCCCGCGACGACCCCGGACGGAATATATAACGCACAAGGAGCGAAGTATAGAAACGAGCGCGACGACTGCGACGACCGCGTCGACGAGTGGCGGCCGCGAGGAGGGAGTCGGAGCGAGGGACAGAAGGCACAAGGGAGATTCTACGTTTTGAACTTTACCGAGCGACTCGCGGGCAACCTGCGCGGCCGCGCGTTTCGTAAATAGGCTTTCTTATATATGCGCACCGGCGCGCTGATCAATGACCTTAATGGACGCTTAGCGCCGCGACACTTCAAAGGGGATCGGAGCCGCGATTTCGGATGTGGAGCAGTTGTACGCCGCGCTCGGCTTGACGTTTTTGCGGTGGGAGCTTCGGGTGATTATCGATTTAGTGCCTTTTGTTTTGGTTTTCCGGGATTTCCTTCCTCCTGAAAGTAC
>UXGC01000152.1:27631-274182 GCA_900480045.1 Eurytoma adleriae
GTGAGTTTCATATGAGATATTTGAGATATTATCTCATACGAGATCTCATATAATATTTCCACGTGGGCTACGATGTATGATGGTCTGAATGAAACGAGCTGGAACTGGTAGTAAAACATTTTTGCTGTGAATAAGAGATGTATATGTTTATGTGAATGAGCTGTGGAAAAAGGAATTCTTCGTGCGTAGGTTTTTGTATAAAACATAAGGCGTTTTTTCTTTCTATGACGCTCGCCTCGCGTATGCGCTTGTAAAGCAATGATAATTAGTTACGTCTGCGTCCGCGTAATTTAGTTTAAAACGGCAGTAGCATATAAGTATTTCTAAAAGATCCCTATTCACTTGCATGTATTCTTACCCGCAATTGCATCATGCGCAACAATCATCTGCGTTGAGACACGCGTTAAGGGGAAATATTTTTTTTAACACGTTAATCGATCGAACACTTGTACCCCAAAAATATTCAATTTGAACAAATGAAAAAACAATTGAAAATTTCTCCGTTATAGATTACGAAATTTACCGAGTGCCAATTGTTCAAATTACACGGTAGACGCGGCGCTTCGAATAAAGAAGGCGCGCGCGCGCGATCGTGCATGAATGGACTTTTTTTTTCGTCGGCGGAAAAAAGCGTAGGTGAACAGGTCGCCGCGGCGGCGGAGGCTTTTTCCCCTCGCGACCGTCATTAGCGATTTGTCCGACGAATCGCGCCTGCTAGTCGAGACATTGTTTTCCCGCGCGTTTGCGCAAAACCGCGCGTCGCGCGTCATCGCCGTCTCCGGCTTTTCCTCTCGCGCCTTTTTCTATACCAGCCGCGAAAAGTAGGAGTGCCCGTAAGGGCTGTTTTTTTGTTCACCTGTAAAATAATCAGTTTTTTATATTTATTAACCAATTTTATATTTATATATTTAGCAATAAATCATATATTTACATTTAGTAATAAACTTTATACTTTTTACTATTATGAATAAAATTTAAATGTTTTATTTGTTACAGTAATAAATTTCAAAGTGAGTTGACCTAGTTTAGTGCGTGAGCGCGTATTGTATTGGGTATGGGAGAACCAGAAAGTTTTTTATTTCAATATTCTCCTATGTATTTAAAAAAAACGATATTAATTACGCTTAATTAGGACTCCGATGCAGAAATTAATTTGAGTAAATTGTGATCTATTTAATTTCAAATTGATTTCTTTGTCGAATAAAACCTTAATATCGCAACAAAAGCGGTTACTCTTTTTTACTTGTCCACAAAAAAAAAAGACTCGGATCTCTCGTCACCCATCATCGGTGGAATTTTTGCTTTTGCTATACATCGATCTTATTCCAAGTGAGATTCACTTGTTGTTCGCAAGATTGTTTTTTTTCTTAAGCTTCTAGATTACTCAGGATTACCGGCGATAAAGTAATTGTAATAGACTGCTATCTCTCGCGGAGGCGCGATTTACGATTACCGATCGATAAGTTCTCTCCGTTATCGTCGCCCTCTTCCATATTCGTCGGTGGTGATAAACTAAAAAAAAAACTTCTCGAGCGTCGTTACACCGGGCATCGCGTCAATAAAAGAAAATTGAACAACGTGCACTCGACTTCTGAAGTGCGAAAACTCGCGGCGTGATAAAACGGCACCCATATATACAGGAAACTTCACCGTCCCAGCCGTGATATCCACGCGTGGCGATCTCGACGACGACGAAAAAAAAAGAAAGAAGGCGTCGATAAATGGTCGGGGTGCGCGCGCACCTCGGGAGCGTATTCTCCATCCGAGACGGCCGGGAGACTTTTCCGCGCTCGTGGATTCGCGTTCGATCGCGTAATTTCGCCGAGGCGCGGGGGAGGGATCGGCGCTTAATTAGCGGCGAGCCGCGGGGGCGGCGGCTTGCGCCTCTGAATAATGCAAAGTGCCGCGCTATTACGCGGATTTTCCCATCCGAGGCGGGCCCTGCCTATTCGCGCGGCTCTCCGTGTACATGCACGAGTACGTATGTGTGTGGGTGTGTGCACTGGCTTTTTTCACGCTCGCTTGACTTTATTCCAGGCCGTGGCTCGCGGTCTCTGGTGACATTCGGAATTGCAGCTTGGCTCTTCTCGGAATGGAAAAACAGTCAACCTGTAATTTTTTCGGTGAAAGGAGGATTGAGAGTTTGCGTAGACCGCCCGTCAAATGGGTATTATACAGCTGTCCGTTTGTGTCGCGACTGGGCTCGGGTGTTATCTGCTGACGGGCTTTATTTTTAATAATTATTATCGGGCGATTAACCGCCTTTAAATGATGTGAAAAAAGGCGAGAGTATCGAGATCATGGTTAACGCGGTTACGGGGTTGGGGGATTGAATTATAGGTATATAAGAACGGGCGAAAATTTTATTACCAAGGGGAGGATATCACAGATCGGAAGGCAGCAATCGACCGCTATTGAATGCCGCATTTTCCGGCTTAATTTAGTTCGTTTAAATATAGATATTTCCCTATGAAATTTATAGAATCCGCTGTTAAACTTGAAGCCGCGCTGAAATAAACTTTCCATTTTTAACAATGGCTATTAAAACGAAAGTTTTGCAAACGTCATAGAATTAAACGGTTATGCAAATGATCGGAGTGAAACGAATTAATACCAAAAATTCTCATTTATAATTTTGTTTATGCCAAGCACTTGTGTTAAATTGCCTCGTTTTACTTTAGCCACATTCATATCACTCAAAAAGAAAAAAAAAAACAAGATGTCATGCATGAAACGCATATTTCGCGAATGTTCTCAATAATCATTAAGAAAACGTCATTTTAAATTCGCGCTCGTCTCCGATAAACAATTTACCTTTTACCACTGATCAAACACCAATTAGCAGATAAAAAAAAAGTGTGTGCGTTTTATACCGGCAAGTAAAAAAAATAAACGAGGAATTCTCATTAACATAAGCCCGGAAAACCGCGGGGAAAAAAGCAGAATGAAAAAACGAAGCATTAATAAGAGAAAAAGGCATGAAAAACTTCTCTCGCGGCAACGAGAAAATCTTATGCGCTCGCCCCCTAGCCGCGTCCCCTCGGGAAAGTGAATATACATCCCGCGGTACACTTCGCGGCGGCGCGTAAGTGCACTCGGCCCGCGCGGGAATCGTTAATGCCGCGTTCGCTTTTCGCGTTGCCGTGCGGAACTCGCAAGAGTCGTGGTTTGCATTTCTTTGCTTTTTTTTCTCTCTCGCGTTTTTTTCTTTTTTTTTTTAATGCAACGACGCGGGGGAGTTGCGAGATAATGGACGATTAATCGGACGGTGCGTTTTTCAGGGGTTGGACTATTTTACGGAGTTTAATGAGTTACGATGAATATTGTGATTTGCAAAGACGTTAAATTTTAGTTTTAGTTCAGTAATTAAGTTTGTAGAGTAGTAATGTGATAAAAGATGAAATAAGTCTAAATATAAGTATGATATGAGTATAAATATTTTTTTTTTAATTTTAAGTTTAATACATGCAAAATGTAATAATTTATTCTGTGCAAAAAGTCTGTGCAGCAATAAAAAAAATGTAAAAAATTTTTATGATTATGTACATTGAGTAATAAAACGAAATGAAACTTTACTAATTTTATTTTTTAATTTGAATGAAAATCGTTAAAACGTTAATAAAATCTGTTTTTTTACAAGTAATATGTCCAAAAATTCCACCGCAGAACAACCAATTAAAACTAATAATATCGAAATGATAAACACGCGCGCATCGGTGCGCGAAGCGGCCCAAATGCTTTTAAATGCGAAAAATGCGAAATTTTGCGAATGCAATTCACAGTGACTATCCGTAATTAATCGCAGCTGGCTCAGCACTGACGCGTGTACAAGTAAACTTTTTCGTCGCACCGCGCTTTTTTTTTCCCGTCGTATCGCCTCCACCGCCGCCGACTCTTTTATTTTATTATCGCGTGGCGTAACGGTCGAGCAAAAAAAGAATTAAAAGCGTCTAGACGCATTAACTACATAATATCGCCTCCGTAAAAAAGCTAATCGGCGTGGCGCGCCGCTCGCTCCCCGCGGCGCGCGGAAAAAGAGTACAGTTGAAACTATCTCGGCCCCCCTCCTCGCGCGGCTCTCGGATCGAACGACGGAGTCCTTGGCGGCGCGGGATCGAATTAAAAAGCGGCGCGCATTTTCGGAGCGCGCCAGACGGCGGACACGTCATAAATCAGATAGCCGAAACACGCGCGTCGCGACGCGCCGTCGCCTCGGCCCACTTGCGCGGGCGTCTATGTGCAGCCGCGACCATTATCGGGGAGGTCTACCGCGCCGTGGTAGTCGAGCCCCCCTCGTCCCCCCCCCCTTCTCTCGTCGACGCGCTCCGCGGCAGGCACGGCTTTCCTTCAAGGTCCCCGCGGGACTGGTGGCTTTTTTTTCCTCGAGAGCGGCGCGACGCCGAGCGCGGATTACGACCGGGGACGGCTGGCGTAGGCGGCTCCGATTGGCGCCTTTTCGACGCCGGTGCAGCGAGCCACGGGCTTTTAGATTGCGATAAAACGCGCCTCGAAGGTGAGCTCGGTTTGGCTAGAAATTTGCCGCGCGATTAGATTCGGTTTATCTGTTGGTTTAACGAGTGTTTGGTTCGTAAATAACAGTTTGATGATCGCTAAGGAGCGCGCCGCACGATTCTTATCTGGTTACTTGGATTGCCGGGCAGACTAGTAATAATACTTCAATTTTTTGACGCGTTTATTTGTTTACTTGACTAGGAGAGTCATACCCTATCAAAATTTGCTAAATAATCAAAAATAATGAACACGTGTCGAGACACGGGATTTGTACTATATATGGAGTATAGTATAAAAATGAGAAAAACTAAAACCCCAAAGAAGACAGATTGTAAGAGTTATAATTTTGGCATTTTCCGTTTAAAATATCTTTATTGGTTTAAAAGTTATGCATAAATCATAAGTATAAAAAAAGGACATCAGAATAAGAATGATGTTTTTTAATAATTAATATGAAATATCGTTCATAATTGTTTAGTAAAATTTAATGACGCGTAACTTAAAGTATTGCGTTTTTTTACTAGTCACCATAGGAAAACATCCCGAAACATTTTCAATTTTATTGATTCAAGAAAAATTTATCCTTCAATATTGGAGAAAAATCCAAGACCTGAAGCGTTTAATCCACAAACCTAGCAAGACTCGTTCAGAACGCTCCTCATAATAAATTTTTTTCAATTATTTTTCCCTAAAATCTACAATTTTCCTTCTTCATCTCCATTCACCGCGGCGGTACAAACAAAAGGCAACGGTCAGCCTCGAAAATTCAGAAAAGTTCGGCGGCAAGGACGCGCGCCCGATCACGACCGACTTACTTAATTCGCTTATTCTCGAATTCGCCGCGGCGAAAAAAAGAGAACGCAAGCGCGTGCAGCGCAATCGCCGCTCGAATTCCAGGCGCGAGCCGGCGTTCATTCACCGGGCCGCCGCGCGTCCAACTTCGAGGCTGACCCGCGCGGCAGAAAGGCCGAAAGTCCACGGAGCCGCCGGCGTCGGCTGTTTTTCCCGGCGGCGAAAAGGATCGCGGCGCGTGCGGCTCCCATTAGGTCGGCCGCACGTGCCTCCGGGGGGGAGGCCCCCAGACGATAAGGGGAATCCACGACCGCAGGCGTCCGCGGTCGCGACCGCGATAAGGACGATTGCGGCGTCTGGCGCGCGCTATCCACGTCCTGTCTCGCTCCCTCTCCTTTTTTTTTACGTCTTTTATTGCGCGCCCGTCCCTTTCTGCGCGTCTGGCGTACTTTTTTTTCGCCGACGCTTTCTTTTTTCTTACTTCACGGCTCGGAAATTCCGCCGCGGGAAAAGCGCGGGGGATCGCGTTCGCGCGCGGCCAGACGCTACGCGGCGACTTTTCGACCGATGATTAGAGCGGGTTTGATGCCCTCGCGGATCGGGTTTCGCGCGGATGAGCTAAGCCCGGCACTCGAAGCGTTTTTATCACGATTTCATTTTTTTTTTTGTGTTTTCAAACGTAAGTGCGCGACGGGATTTCGTCAGACTTCGTTTCGGGTTCGCGACGGTTTTTCATGCCGTGCAGTGACCAGGCGATTCTTGTACACTACACGGTTTTTGTGTCTGACGTTTGCGTGGTGCTGCTGCATTTAGGGAACAGCCGAGGCGACGCGAACACCTTGGATTTTATCTTATTGGCATGCGCGTCACTTCTACAGTTAAGATTCCGAATATATATGCTTCAATTCATAATTTATATTCAAAGGATTTTCTCACATGGAAATTGCTTAATTTACGAACTGCGGCAATAAACTTATGCAAATTCTCATAAACCGCAGAAGATATGAGACCTATCGGGATTACTACCGCAATATCATTAATTATAATACATTTTTAAAGTCATTGCCGTGATAAGATAAGTACAGCGTGTGCATAAAACAAGTTTAACGCTTAAAATAAAGAAAAAAAAATTTTTTTCTCAATTCACGAACGATACCATCGAATCACCAACGCAACTCGCACTATCGGAGACGACCAGACCTCAGAAACGTTTAAAGCTGCAACACATCGTCAGTACGAGAGAGATCGATAGATAGTTATTTATATTTAGCATGTATTGCACAATATTGTCAGTTTTAAAAGCTGAAGAATTTTGTACACTTTAATTACTAGAGTAATATCTCAGTTTGCGCAAAGTCAATAATATTAATATAATGAAAAATACACGAGATATTAAATCTAGTTTTACATTTAATTTTACTTTTTAAGAAATTATTACTGCGATATTATTAATTGCTCCAGCATGTATTACCGGTAAATTAATCTACGTTTTTATTGCAATATACTTGTAAATTTGGAGAAACTCGTAAATTTATATGAATGAAATAAAATAAAATAAAAACAATAAATGTATAAATAAAATAAAATAAAAGCATGCTAAAAGCGAGAAAGAGAGAGAAGGTGAGAGCCGTTCGTCCGCAAAAGGTGCGTATATCATTAAGGCATTCGGCCCACGGTGCAGCGCGCGCGCGCAGCCCGCATTAATTTATAAACAGCGCGCGAGAGGCGCGAAATGCAAATATTGATAAGATACGATCTCGGCCATCGTGCAATTACGGCGCGCTCGCGGCAAGGACTCCCGCGCGTACGCGCGCCAAGGTGTGCAGCCCAAAAGCTCGCGCACCGAAAAGAGCGAAAAGAAAGGAAAGGAAAACGAGGCGAAAAAAAAAACAACGAGTCTCGCGAGCGGAGCGTGTGCGTCACGGCAGGCGTATTTTTCAGAGGCCACTTATAAGGCGCGCGCGTTATCGCGTCGCGGCTGGCGCTGATTAGCCCCGCGCGCGCGAGACCGAAAATAAAACGGCGGCGGCGGCTTATCGGCCCCGCGTAATCGCGTCTCGCCGTGTGGCTGAGCGCGACTTTTCTACGCGCGCTATCCACCTCCCGGCGCTTTTTATTCTTCTCTCTTTTTTCCCTTCGTTTTTTATCGTCTGCCGACGAGACGCGAGATGCGCCGGCGAGATACGCACCAGTTCCTTTTATCGCCTTCCTCCTCGGCCGCGGAGAATTAATTTTTATTTTTCTCCTTTTTTTTCCGCGCCGCGGAGGCACTCGGTCGCCGCGGCTCATTAGGCGAGTTCGCGCGATTGTTTCAGCCGTATTTCCGTTTCAAATTGAAATCGGAGTATCGATGAGCGCGACGCTTTTCCTGAGGGGGAGGGAACTCGAGTCGAGCTCGGTGTTTTTGCGCAGCGCTCGCGGCGAACGCGCGGCCGTTACATTGTTTTTCAGCCGGACAAATAACTGCGTAAATATTTTCACGCGCGTAAGTCCCGCGCGATTGTGCAGCCGCTCGCGTCTCCTCTTGTCTCTCGTACTCATCTTTCTCGTAATCTTCGCTGCGCTACCGAGAAATTGTGACCTCCTGATCTTTCCCGCGCGGGGCCGCTCTTATTTCATTCATTTAATCTCTTATAAAAGTTTTATCAAGCTTCTTTTTCAGACGACCTCTTCGTCTCGCTGCTTCTCTTTTTTTTTTCTTATATTGTACCTCATTAGTTTTTACTCCGCTTTCTTTTTTTACTCGTTTGCGGGAAGTTTTGTGTCGATTCATTAAGACTCGTATTTTAACGGAGTGACTAATGCTTAATGAAATCACTGTCACATTAATTTTTAATTACGCGGGATAATCTGAAATGGAAAGTTGACAAAATCGTATCTGCAATTGAATACTTTTTTTTTATACTTACGTAATGTAAAATACTTTATCGAAAGTTTATACGTTCGTAATAATTTAAAAATCGCTCTAAACTCTAAGTGTAGTTCGCTATAAATTTCGTGAAGATACTATAATTTCTTTAAAAAGTACAAAATTTATTTGAAAAAAAAGCGAGATAATCGCTATTTCCACCACCTGCGAGTCGAATAAAGCTTTTGCAATTTTCAGCGCACTAAAAGAACAAACTATCGTGCGTTGATCAATAAGAAAAAGGAAAAGGCTAAGCGTGAAGTGTATAGGAGCTCGCGCGCGGCGGAATCCCCGCGGCCTCCGTAAACTGGCCTGTTCGCACAATACTCGGCCGTAAACTTACGTATCAATGCATCGTAAGGTATTACGTACACCCAGCGCGTGCGCGCGTTTCGGGACGATCCCCCGATAAGGCGCTCGCGCGAGCGCGTGTGTGCATACGCGCGCGCGCGCACCTACGGATGCACCTTGCACCCCGTCGCGGCCAACCGCTCCCCCTCCCGCGCATAAACACGGCAGAATGCGGTAAGGAGGTGCTCGGGGAATATAAATTGCGCGCGCGTAAGAGAGAGAGAGAGAGATAGAGGGAGAGAGGGGGAGAGTAGGAGAGGACAACAATGGGCTCTATTGTTGAATAGAGGAGGGAGGAGCGCTGAAGATGCGCATCGGCACGAGGTCGAAAATAATATTTCGCTTATATTTTGACGGACGCTCTTTTGATATTGATTCGAGGCTCGAGCTATTGACGAGGAAGAGCGCGGGGATTAAAATGTCGATTGATTCGATTTCGAGAGGGTTGAATTACGGGCGTAATTTTAAAATATGCAGTTTTCAGTGGTGGGTTTTTTACGAGGAAAGCGGAAAGTTTTTATGTGGATGGGTGAAACGTTTTAGGCAGTCGATTAAAAAACTTCGTGCGTCACTTATCTGTTCGCTTCGCTACTGCGTTTTCCTCCGTTACGTAAGGAATTTTCATTTGCAATTTTTGCTAATGAAGCTCGAAAAACTAAATAATTTATCGCTCAAATTTTAAAGTAAATTACTTAGACAAAAAGACAATTAAGATTAGCCGCGTCGCTCTGCGCGTTTTATCATTATTCAAATTTTATTTCTGCATCACTTTAATTGTAACGCGATCTCGTAAAAAAGATTGCAAAACAATCTTGGAGATGTTCTTCTTCCTAAATTTGCATTTTCTAAACAGCGTTGACGAAGTGTACAAAGTTTTCTAAACATCGTTGACAAATTGTATAAAGTTATTCATTTCGCTGGAAAAATTTCGTTTACAAATGGAACCACATACGCACATCCGAAAGAGGAAGTAAGTGAACGTGCGTGCGGACGAATAAACGAGGAAAAGGCACATAAAGAAAAGCGTGATACACACACGCGGAAGTAGAAAAATGAAAAATTGCCGCTTCAATTACTGCAATCTTCGTGAGTACTGTTGAATTTAACAAAAGACACGTAAAATGTCCTATTTACCTAAACGAAAATTTCTAAACAACAAACAATAACAATCTTCCTTTTAAAGGCGAATAAGTGAAATTTCACTTAAATAAGTGATTAATCAGTAATTCTACAACAAAAGTCTTCTCTTTTATATTGTTTTACAACTCTTTCAAATAATGTATTAATTATATATCTGGGTACCTATCACTGTACGATATGAAACGAATTTTAACAATTTGTAAGCGTCAAATTTACGATAATAAACTATTCTATTCTATTCTATCTAAGGCAATAAATAAAAGATATTTCACGTTAAATACGACTACGATTCACTGTTATTATTTAAGTGAAATCTCACTTATTCAACTTTACATTGTTTCTTCTCTGCCCTCTTCTATTGATAACTTTAGCTCCACTAAAATCTGGCAACACCAAACTTCATTTAAAAAAAATAAAAAAAGCTATAAAATAGAAAACAACCCGTGAGCAAAGCTCCCGCGGTGAAGTACAAAATCCGAGCTGGACTCGAGTCCCGACGAAAATATACCCGCGTCCATCGGGCGAAGACGAAGACGAAGATGCGCTCGCCTCGCGCGTAGACGCACGTACGCGCACTCGTCTCGGGGCAGCGAGCGAGAGAGAAAAGAGAGAAAGAGAGAGAGAAAGGGAGAAGAGAGAAAGAGAGAGGAAGGGAGCGAGGGGGGAAGCCCGCGCGCGCGGAAGAAAGCGAGAGGGAGCTAAATGATGCGGCAGAGTTCGTTGGCACGCCGCGCTCGCGCGTAATGATATAGATATATTCATCCACTCTCGCGCTCGGGAATGCTATTACTGGCCTTTTCGCGGCGCAGGCGCATCGCCGCCGTGACAATGGGCCAGCCGCGGAGTTAAGATCCTTTGTGCGCGGAGGCACGGACAGGGGGGGAGGAGGTGCACGCTGCACAGGATTTGCGTGCCTCGAACGCTAATGCGCGCCTTTGCGCGTGTACGCGCCTCATCCGAGGTCTCTCGCCTCTCGCTCCCCCCCTCGCCCGCGCGCGCGCGCGGCGACGTACGGGGATTTGCATCGGTGCCCGGGGTTCAAGAATCTCCGCGCGATGTTACGCGAGAGAGTCGGCCTCTCCTCGCGGCGGTGCGCGTGTATTATGCACCCACCTCCGAGCTTTCGAGCCCTCCCGCGCCGTGTGTACACCCACTTCCCCCCGCGGACGTGTACTCGCCTTTTTTCGGGGGGCTGCCGCGCGAGGCACGCGGGGATGTAGGCAGGCCTAGACTCGACGTGTTTACCGGACTGGCGACTTCTCCTTTTGCGACGGGGGCTAAGGAGGAATCCGGCGAATACCGCTTTTCATCGGCTCCGCGGTAATTATTTATTCGTGGAGATGAGAAAATGTTAAAAACAGTGACGTTGGATCGTTCGACTTGAATTACGCAGTTTGCATGATTCTTAGGTACGTAAGGAAATTGAAGATTTTTGCACTTCAATGCGATACCGCATGCGGACAAAAAAGCTCGACTTAAAATTGGAATACTCAATTTTAATGCCCTTACAGGAAGACGTTATCGGAAAATCGCAAAAGTTTCTTATAAAGTTTATTAGAAACGTAGTAAGTTTTAAAAGAATCTAACAATTGAAAATAACAATTTTTAGTAGAGCTTTTTCCGTATAGAAGAATGCATAAATATACATTTATAACATATGGTACGTTATTTTATACATACTAGGAAACGATTCCTAGTAAATTGAAAAAACTGTTGGATATTTTTCATTTTCATTCCATTGCCGCATGCAATGTAAATAATTCAAAATGAAAATTTCATTAACTGCTGGAAAGGACGAAAGAATTTGCTTTATGGCGCAGCATCTGCAAAAGGATTTGAAAAATTCGCTGAATGACGAATGCGATTCAATTAATAATTAATGCACTGGTTATTCGATTATAAAAGCACGATTTGTAATATAATAATAGATATCTGATATGCAAATATACCATACCGCAGCCACCTTACCTTTTACACGCACCGCATGTACATATAATAAAGTCATAAAGACAAGTCGGCTCTAAAACTCATTGAATTGCTTCATTTGAATAATTGTAATGATAAAACTGGCGCCAGCGATCTTACCCCACCTCCCATACATTCAAATTGCATTTATTTATCTAATTTCCGATTATCAAATTTTTAATTTGTTTGCGCAAATGTTAATTCATCGTTATTTTTCTTCTTTGCAGATGCACCGCCGACAACACTGCAGCGAAGTCACGCCTCACGATGATAAACGCTATAATAAATTCGCGAAGGAAAATCGTTGAAATAATGACAATAGCCTATAAAAATCATCCGATTATTCTCGCGCCTTATTTTTACCCTTCTCGGGGCAAACCCAAGTCGATCCCCGCGGCTCATTAAACTTTCATCGCAGCACGGACACAACCCACAATTCAGCCCGACAAAATCTGCGCTCGGAAGCTAATTCTGCAGCCGCTATTGCGTTAAATTTAAATCTAGTCGATCGGCCACCGGGTCTCCCCCTCCCAACCGCGGGCACCGCGCGAACTGGAACAAAGATTCGATCAACAAGTGTTTCGGCGCGAGGCGCGTGTATACGCGCCACCGTAAATTTTATCACAAAAGCCTTTGTGCGGCGCCCCCCTCGCGCGGGAGCGACGACGCGTCGTCGCTTCTTTTGCGCGCGCCGTTTTTCGAGGCCAACGGCATCGTCGCGCCCGTTGTTCGCGCGTCCCGTTTCGGGCGCGCCGCGGCAGGACAGCCGCGATGATTGATGAGCTGCCGCGAGGAGGGCCCGCGTCATTAGCGGGACGCCCCCCCGGCCGAGGAACCGTCGCGCGATCTTATCGCGCGGCGCGACCGTTTCTCCGGGTGCGTTTTGCATTCGGCCGATCGCCGCTTCTGGAACGGGGGTTACGGCTGGGTAGGTGATGTTTGTCCGGAGGTTGGGCAGGCTAAATTATTTTCCGGTGAAAAATGGAGATGTTTTCAAGAGAAAGTCTATTGGTTCCATCAGATAGAATATAGATTTAATGTTTGGTTGCAGATTAAATCCAATCGATTGCCATGGAAAGTGGGGGGTAAACGGGTTAAACTGGACTGCGGGTTAGAATAGGGCATGGGTCATCCCGTGAAATTATACTTTATTTTAGATGCTAATTACTAATAAGTGGTTCATTAAACTGTAATCTGTAAATATAACAATCAAATGTGTTTTAATTTATTCAAATTTCACTAATCAAAATTGATATTTGAGCACTGCTTTTATTTTGATTCAACGCATACATTTGTAAACATTATTAATTGACATAAATCAATATTGCTTAAGGTCAGTGCTAGCAGATGAATTGTATAAATTCGGATATTGTAATGTCGACGTGTAAATTGAGCCCAATCACTGCAGAATTGTAAATTTTTGTTTTATCAAATATTTATTTATTACAACAGATCCCAACGAAAAAAATTACTTTATTGTTCAAAACTAACTTTTCTTCAAAGAAATATTCTCAAAGTATGGTTTTGAATGATGAAACGCAATCTACTCATTAATTTCAAAGAAACATTAAAATTTTTACTGGACAAAAATTGAGCGAGAAAGTGTCGGATGTTGCAATGCTTTTTTACATTAAATTAATTTGAGGTAAGAAACAGCGAGTTTTTAAATTTTAATTTTTTTCGCGATTAAAATTCGAGCCGTGAAACTAATAACAATGAAAACTTTACGAGGACATTGTAGAATGATTGTAGCGTGGGCTGTATCATTCGTCGTAACGATAACGGCGCGTACGTTCGTTTCGTAATTTTTTTTTTATGTTCCGCGCACTTGAGAGCGAAGCATTAATAGCATAAAGCCATACCGAAAATGGTGTCGGACTAATAGGGTCGAGAATCGTCAGGGTACTTGGATGCTGTTTTAACACACTTCGTGGAATAGATTCTTATTGAAGATCCGTTGAGTACGCGATGCTCGCTAAACAAAACTGGACGCTGTGCACGAGCGATGCGATGGCAATTGATGAATCGTAAAACAATTTCAAGTAATTTTTGTTCAAATATTTTCTTTTATTTTTTTATTTTTCGTAATATTTGATTATTCGAATGAAAAAAATGTGAGTATTCAAATGAATGCTGAAGAAAAGGCGCTGCATGTAATAAATTAATTAATGCTTGTCATGTGAGAACATTATCAAGTATTTTCGTAATATCAATTACGTTTATTTTCCCTGTGTTATTTGAATGATTATTAAAAGTACTTATCTTATCGCAACTTTTTTTTGCATCTTCGAGATCGCAATAAAGATGTTTACAAAGCTAACGAGTGCAAGCGTCCGTAAATCGAAAAAAAACTGCATAGTTTTTCTTCGTCTCGATAGTCGTGAATCTTATTGGTATAATGAAAAAGAAATTTATGCGATTTCTTTTGCGCCTGATTTCAAAACTTAATTTATCACCGCCAGCATAGTGCATTTTTCGATGCAAATTCTGAAAAATAACCGATTCGTTGAGAACCGAAAAACACTTGAGTTATCAGCGTCGACGCGAATGCCTCGGTGTTGATCGACGATCATTACCAAAATTTTGAAAGAAAACAAGTCTAAATTATACTTGCATGATTATTAAAAAAAAAGGAGCAATTCAAGCGTCATGTAACGCGAGACTCGATTACGAAAAAAAGCTGTTGATGTCTGTCGCGATGTTGTACAAGCACCTGATTTGTCAGACCTAAAGTAAATGTTTACATTCTTTACGATCTGCAAAAACACACCTATGTTTTTACGCTAATTTAAATATTTCAATGCGGTAGAATATTTACAATGTGTTATGTGATTTTGACAAAAAGGTGTAATCTTTACTATCGTGTTTATACAAATCCGTTATAAATAGAACGTTTACTTAAGATAATATTCAAATATCCAGATTTTCTTTTAAATTCAAATACAGACTGACGCTTGGGTGCTCTTAAAAAACTTCGAGGCAAGTTTGAAATTTTTAAAATAGGAAACTGCTATTTTCGATCATCATTACATCATTTTTAAGATAATTGATAAAGAAATGAATGTAATTTATAATCAAAAAAAGTTATTTATGTATTACATTACTTTTTACGAATCTTAAAAGTTTGCGATGCTTTGAAGTGGAAATGTATATATCTTCAGAATTTTAAAGTCAATATTCCAAGTTCAAAAATGAACTGCTACATTGAGTCACGAACGAATTGCATTTTTTAAAACCATCTAAGTTCACCCTCGAACTAAAAATTAAAATATTCCCGCCAATTACCGTTTCGGAGCAGCTTTCCCCGCTAACGCGAACAGTGGGGCCATCGAACGGCAGGCGCGCGCGAGACTCCTGACGCCCACCTGTCCGCCTGCCGGCAGTGCCGACACAGTTCGGAGCCGCCCGGCCAAGCAGCTAGCCGCCGGTGACGAAAGGTGTGCACGATGCGGCTCTACCTGCGTAGGGACTCAGAGTGCGCTGCGCCGCCCTCCGCTCTCTCTGCCCGTTCTCCTCGCCCCGGCGGGAAGGCAGGGGCAGAGAGGCGACACGCCCACGCGGTCAGTCAGCTATAGATCTCCGACTCGTACAGTCGAGAGCCTCTGTACCCTCGACGAATAATAAAGCTCGGTTGATACGTTACCCGCGGAGCGTTTCGCTTATTACAAGAGTCCTACCTATCCTGAATCGCTACACGCGCAGGTGTCCCCACTCGGCGGCGAACGGCAAGCGCACGGCGACGCTGGCCGCTCAGTGACAACGCGTCCGCTCTAACCCCCGTGTTCGGCAGTTCCACCGTACAGCATCGCACCTGGCCGCGCACCTGGACACGCCAGCCGACCGCCCCGACTCCGGCGCTACCCGATTCACCCAGGTTGGCCGCGGCCGCGAGTCTCCGATGCCCCGTGGACGCGCGTCGTGCGTCGGCAGGTAGAACGCTGCGTGTGTCGTGTGTGTGCGCGCGCGCGTGTGCACAGGTATACACGGGTAGCCCCATCAGCGGGTGGTAGCAGCCCGTCGCCGAGAGCAGAGGTGCCGAAGCCAGGCCCCCAGCCTTCGGGGCCCTCAGCCCTCAGGAACAGGCCCACGGCGCTTTTATGTCATTATTTTACGAGCAGCACGGTGAGTCACTCCGAGGCATACCTCGACGCTTGCATTCCCTCCCCCCTCTCTCCGTCTCTCTCTCTCTCTCTGCTCCGTGTAACTCCGTGCGACTTTCTCGCTCGTTTTCTCTCGCGAGTGCGCGAGTGCAACGAGCCGCTCGGCTCCAGGAGCGCGGAGTGCCGCCCGGTGCGTTGTGTACATCGGCGAGCGCGCGATGGAAGCGGCGCGCGTTTTTGCCCGCGTGACACACACACAGGGGAGCGCGCGCCAGCCGCCACGTACGGGGAGCCGCGCAAACGAGGTTAATTGATGTTAAAGGGGGGACAATTAAGAGAGGAGAGACCGAATGACTGCCGGTCGGCGGGCACGTATGCGACGTCGGCGACCGGCCGGGTCCAGTTCGATTCGGTTCGCGCGCGCTCCTGGATCGCCGGACCGCCCCCCACGTGGCCGCGGCATCCGCGGCTCGGTCACCGACAAAACGACGCGGGGGTAGTCGGAGCTGTTGCGCTGCCGCGGGCGCCTGCGTGCGATTCTGCGCCTTGACGAGCGCGCGCGATGTTGCGTACTCGTACCACCTTTGCTCGCTCGACGTGCGGATTTTGAAAGGCCTCGCGGTATTTGCGCGCGATTCGTGACTTTACGAGAGGTGCCAGCTGCTTTTTTGACTTTCGAGAGACTCTCTAGTGCAGGCTTTAACGGGGGATCTCTGTTTGCATGGAGTGCGCGCTTTTTTGGAGCAAGATTTGTACGCTTTTAATTTTGTAGTTCTTTTGCTTGTTGATAAGGAGCATAGGCAATTCGCGAGCATAGGTGGGATACATTGTAACGGTATTCATAACTTACGTTTAATAAATTGCTTAATTAACGTTCAAGTAAAGTGAGTTTTACAAGTGTCTCGAAAGTAGGTTCAGCGTTAAAAATAAACTTAAGGTAGCTCTTGCAAAACTTAATTTCTTACGAATACTTTGAAATTTTACAAGAGTATTCAATAAAACACCAAAAATATGTGGGCAAAATTTTAGTGATTTTACGATCAGAAATTGAGAACTTTTGCGATACTTCCAAGTTGATCACCACTGCACGATATGAACTACCTTAAGTGTAAAACGTAAAGTTCATTTAAAACGGTATACATTAAAAAAACATTACAATCGACATTTTTTTATAAGTAAAGTGTTCGCAACATAACAATGACATTAAGAAGAGTATAAAACAAAGTTTCGTCGCAAATACATCGCAACAAAAGAGAGTCCCCTCTCTAAACTTTTCGGTACAGACGGGAGGCGGGCACGAGAGTCTCGCCGAAAAGCTCGCAATCGATACACACTTTATAACTCCGTTACACGAACTTTCCATCCGCGCGAAGAGGTCGCGGGTCAACGGGGACGCGAAAAAAAGGCGGTGAAAAAGTCGCGCGCCCGCGGCGACCGGGTTTAACCGGCGACATCCGCCGTCGAGGAAAACAACAGATCGATTAAAGCGCCGCGGGCTCGCGCGCGAAGAGGAGAGAGCAGAGCCGCGAGCGTCAAAAAAAAAAGGAGGAGGCACACGCGGCATGCGGCCGCGATAATAATAACCGCGCGCGCGCACGCTTAAGGCCCCGCAAGAGAGAGGAGCCGGGCGATTATGGGGAGCGCGTCGGCCCAGTACGTCTTGCTCCTGAGCAAGACGCGCAAGAGCGAGCTATTCTTCCTCAACTCCAACTTCCTCTTGGAGATGACCCTGCGACGGGTCTTCAAGGGTGAGTCTCTCCTCCCACCTCGCCCCTCTCGGCGACCATTCGTTTCGTGGCTTCTCCGCGTGCGTGTCGTGCTTGAGATGCGCGACGGGTATGCGGAAATTCGATGGGACGATAAGTTTGATCGAATCAAAGTATTGTTATTTCATTTTTTTAATGCTATAAGTAGTAATTTATGAACCGAAAATTCTTAATTACAGTCATTTTTATAGGTATCTTGTGATTATTTGAATATAATTTTTTTAATAACAAATCTTACGTAGATTTGTTCTTTATTATTATTTACAATTTTTCCTTCAATAATTTGATTTAACAAATTAAATACTCTTAAATTTTTTTAAGTGAATACATTAATATTATGATTATACTATGTCAACTAAAATACATTTTTAACTTTACTTGCGCTTACTAATTAATTAAATTATTCGCCAATTTATTTTAATAGCAGAATCTAACGATTTAATAAATTCAGTAAGAAAAGTAATTCTGCGCATATTACAAGCTCCTTAAGTTGCAATCTAAACCGGCTGTGATTCAATTCTGATTTTTTCCGCGCGTCAGTGTAGATTCCCAATATCGAAGATCTCCGATGCACTTTTAAAGATAGAGTATGCATTTCCGATGACCCTTTTTTTATCTTTTGGCGCCTTCGGCCGATCCGACGAGTAGTCTCGTTCGTGCTCCGCTGTAGCACCGTGTATACGAGAGTCGGTCTGGCGAACATCTCGTGACGATTTTCGCCGAATCCACAGACAGGAATAGAACGAGTGTGCTCCGAACGATATTCTCTCGCTCGCGATAATAACTTTCGATTTTCTTCAAATGTGTGAGTGAAGCCTTTTATTCCTCTTAAAAAATTCCTCCGGGTCTAGCGAAGGTATTATTCGCCGATAAAAAAAAAATTGAATCCTTTTCTCCTCGACTTTAAATACTTTCTTTTCAATTCTTTAATACACTTTACTTACTCTTTTAAATGTGAAAGGAACGAAAAGATTAAAAACCGAATGAATTAAGAGTGGCCTACTTTTTCACTCGAATCGAGTGCTTTTTTTCTCACTCCTTCACGCGAGAGTCTATTCTTTAATCTCTAGTTAATTGATATTCGAGATTTTGAATAAAATATACTGTCTGTTCGTCGTTATTCCACTCATCGATACAAGCGACTATCAATAACTTAACGGAAATCGCTAAAAACAGAAGTAAATGAATAATGTGTACCTATAAAATTACTTTCTATTATACCTGCGCATTCGTAACAATCCTAACGCGTTCAACCTCCACCGAGAGTGCAAAAACGCAATTGACACCGCGCAACGCGCAATTCGAGCAATTAACAAGTTAAAAAAGAAAATGAGTCGCGGATGCCGGCGGCCTATTAATAAATCGGCGAATCATACGTGCGAAAAACCAGGCGTGCGTAATGTTACGTAAGCGTACACGGCGGCGAAGAATCGCTCAAGCTGAGAAAAGAGAGAGAGAGAGAGAAAGAGGAAGCGAATGATAAAGAAAGAGCGAGATAGAAAAAGAGAGAAACCAGGTGGCCGTCGACGATGATTAGCGCACTCGCTTATCGGGGCGACTCCCCCTTTCTCTGTTGCAGGCAAGGGAGCGCGGCCTCAGCGTCCGAGAATGCCAACCCAAACGGCCGACACCGACGATATCAAAGTGAAAATCGTCTACAATGGGTAAGAAGCATTTATGCGAATACGCTTTTATTGTTCACTGCTATCCTCCGCTTTGTCCGTAAACAAGTTGATTGTCGTTTCGCTCGCTTTCGTTTTTTATTTCGCTGCAGCGCTTCGGAGCATTTCAATTAAGTTCAATTAAGTTTATTACAAAGGAAGAATGTGCTAATCAATAATTTTAATAACGTTGGGGAAGACAACGTTCCCTCGTTAACCCGTTAGAAATTTTCGCTAAAGTAAAGAAAGCTTTAAGTGTTCTTCGTAACAATTTAGATTTTTGAATAACGATTATTTACACGCAGGAAGAGAAGCATTAAATGAAAATTAAGTTAAATTATTTCTTGACTGCATCTATTTTATATATTCAAAAAAGTTTTATGATGTCGTTAAATAATAATTAGGTACACTGTTTATTCCCGAAAATGATTGGCATCTTATTGACACATCATTTGTAACGCAATTGTCTCGATCATCCGAACAGTAATTGCAAATTAATTTTTGATGCGACACGAAATATACGCGAGCAAAGATAATTAATACAATTCAAACGCGGGGATCGATAAAACGACGCCGGTTGAACAAGAAAAATAAGCATTGCCTCGCAATACTCGGTATCAAATTTCGTACAATTAAGGGTCGCCGAGAAAGAAACGTTGGGCATAATAATAGCTCCATCCATTCATAGCATTTTCCGCGCAATTTGACCGAGGCGAATGCGAGACAATGCCGAAGACACTAATGAAAAAGGAGTTTCCGGCGACGAATTGATCTCCTTTGTCTTCACTTTCTTTATCGACTGTCATTGCTCGACTTATACATCTCTCGTCGCCGGTCGTAAAAGAAGAGATCGAAAAAAAAAGAAGTCCCGCACGCCTCGGACCGTAATGATTCCCACGTTGTTAGCGCGAGTTCCGCACAATAAGCTTTTTTCAGTTTTATTGCAATCAACTTTTCTCTCGTATAACGATCATTCGATTTACAATCCGTTAACGAATACCTGTAAATTCAACACCCGATACAGTTTACAACTCGCGCTCATTTTACTTTACTTGTTTCGCGGAAGGTATAAAAAAAAACAGCAATTTTCATTTTCTTAATTGCTACGAAGAACACTTTTACACCGGCAGATTGCACTTCGATAAAGTAGGAAATAAAAGAAGGAAAGCTCTCGAACGCGCGGCACGCGAGCGTCAGCGTATCGCTAATTAAGCGTTGACCCGCGCCAGCATCTTCCCTCCCAATTAAGAAAGCGAGAGAGAAAAAAAAAGTCCACTGACGAGGTATCGTCGAACCGCTCGACAGGGAGATCCAGATCACCTACATCACCGCGGGCATCAGCGTGGAGAAGCTGCGCGAGGAGATGCGGACGATCTGCGGCTTCGGCACCGCGGGCCCGGCCCCGGATCAATTCACGATGAAGTGGGTCGACGACGAGGGCGACCCCTGCCGCATCGCCTCCCAGCAGGAGCTGGACGAGGCCCTCCGCCTCTACGAGCTCGAGAAGGACACGGAGATCACCATCCACGGTTAGTGCCTCGCGTGTATACGTACACTCGTATCTTCGCTCCGCGCGCGTGTCGCCTCCTACGCGGAGGAGGGGGTGGGGACTTGGCAGCGATTTCATTCAATTTGGATGAGAGCAAGGGGCGGCGGCGACGAAGGTCCCTGTACTTTTTTTTTTGCTCCTCCCGCCCGGGGCGACTGCGCTTTTTTGGCGCCCCACCGACGCGCGCACACAAGGACGCGAGGAGCCTCTCAGGGACGCGACAATTTCGCGATCGGCCTCTGGGGGGGAGAGATGTTTCCCGGGTACAGAGAGGAATGAGGGATGTGTTGCGGAGAGCATCGAAGTTCGAGCGGGGGATAGGGCTTTCTGGGGTAATGGCTCGTCCCGGATGATGGTACCGAGAGCTCGCCGAAAATTAAAGATTCGCCCGGGAGGCGCGGCCGGCCGAGTTGGACTCTCCGCCCGCAGCGTTTACATCTCGGGCGGACTTCCGCTAATATTCTAATGTGCGGTTGCAGAAGGCGCACAGTCGAAGTTCGAGAAATTCGCGAAAAAGTTTGAAAGCATTTAGAAAGCTGAAAATTGGCAAATCGTCAGGTTGCATCAACGTTTTTACTTGCTATCTTAGATTGGCAGATTCTCTACCAATCGGATGTCAGTCTGGATTCTTTCCGTTGACGCATTGGCATCGATACAGAAATAAATAACTGAACACTAATGAAGAGAAAATATTTAAAGCCTTGTTAGTCATTATCTTACGTTTACCACCTTTGAATTATTATCGATAAAAAATATAGTGATATTGGTATAGTTAAACTAAATTTAAGATTTCTCCATCTTAGGAAAATATTTTCGCAAAGGCATCGGCTCCATTTTCCGGCGTCTTATTCAGGCACTCCGGGCACTATCTTTGAGAGCTTTATTTTTGTACTCCTTACTTTTGAGAAACCATCGAATCGCGAAAATTTGCGTTCGTGGCCGGACGCGGATGTAGCTGGGCTTATCGGAAAACCTCGGGAAAACAGGGAAAAAAAGCGGTCGGGTCATTCCCGTATAGTGCCTTTGCTGAATTTGCCAGTCACCGTGTGGAGCTTTAAGATTTTATTTTCGATGCGGAATTTTTTGCTCCGACTCTCGTGGCTTTTCAGCGCGTTACCTTTGTGCACATTTTTCAATGAAAACAAATTCAATGGACCTTCGCGTGACTGTTTTCATCACGAAAAAGTACACGCATTACTTTTATTCGCGTGATGTATTGAACTCTTACAAAATCAATACGAAATTGCAATATTTTATCTTTCTCTCTGAAAATGATTAGAAATGGTATCCGCTGCAACTAGTCCGGGCATTAATCCGAAGATCAACATATATTATTGGATTAACTCTGATATGAATCGATCGATACTCTCGCCTCTATCGTCAATCACACTAATAAAAGCAAGTCCTCAAATGTCCCCCAGTTAGACATCTCCATTCACAGAAAAAAGTTGAATGGGAAGCAAATAATTGCAAGCACCCAGCGTGACTACTGCGCGTCGGTGCACCTCGTAAGAGGACCAATTTTTCTCCGATGACTCATGCTCGCCAGTGAAAGAAGCAACCGCCGCGAGTGAATAAATTTGCCTATAAAAATGTCTCGGCAGCCGCTGATCTCCCCCCCGCGGCGGCACTTTGCCCGCGATAAAAGTGAAAAATCGCCTGCATGTCCCCGGCGCCGCCAAGGTCTCGCCCCGCATAACTTAGCGTTACTCGTCCTATATACGAACCCCGGGAGTTAATTCCGCGTTACGAGCCAATGCGGCGCGCGCGCGGGTCAACGGGAAATTCGCGGAGCGCGCCCCGGGCGACGTAACGATAATTCATGCGCCGCGATGTAATTGTTCCGTGGAAGCTTCCCACGCGGAGTTTGGACGGCGCGGAAACGTATGGATGCGTCAGAAAAGAGAGAGAGAGAGGGCCTTCGCGGATTCTCCGCGCGTTTGACGTGCTCCATATTCGGCGAGTCGTATAGGCTCGTTTCGCGCGGAAAGTTACTCGCGCTTTTGGGGGGGGCGGGAAGATCTACATTTCGCCCGCGAATTCGACTTGACGCGCCGTCTTCTTATGCGCGCAACGGCGCGGGAATTGCGATTCCAGTTTTCGAAGTTGAACCCCCGATAAATATTTAAATCAGCTGCGCATAATTTTGCTGATCGTCGCTGGGAGTCGTGCGTGAACTGCAGTTAAAAAGTTCCGCCTTGCGGAAACATTTCCCATAATTTTCCCGCGGGATTAAATTGCGGAGCAAAAAGTCGCAGTGAATTAAATGACTGATCAAACCGGCGCTTGCGAAACTTTTGCTGCAATGTCGCAGTAGAGGTCGCGCTAACAAAAAGATTCCCTTCGTCGTTCTTTTTTTTTTTTTTAAAGGTACGCATAAAATCCAAATTAGTTCGTTTAAAATTACACCTCCTTTGAAAATGTAGTCGAGCCTTTGGGTAATTACGCTTTAAATTTGACGTTTACTTTGCGACGCTTTCTCCCGCGGAGAAAAGTGAAAAGGGTCACCCGATTGCACCAGAAATAGGCTAGCGCGGATGGAGCGAGAATAAAAGAAACGAAACCTTGATTGATTTCTACATTTAGGCGCCCGACAGAAACGCGTTTGACCCTGTACCTCGGCAGCGCCGATTGCACAGCGGGAGAGAGAACGATTCTCCCACGTCCCCGCTGCGATGGTAGAGAGGAAAAAAACAAATAGATCGCGCAATAAAGCTCTCGCGCCGAAAAGCTCAATCGATCGATCTCCCCGTTCCACTTGAAAAAGAAAGGTAAACACCCGAGCGCCTTCGGTTCTTACATCGATCGAGCCGTCACGTGCAGCCAGGGAAAAGAGAGGAGAAAATCCACCTATTCTCGAAACTCGGGCGTCAGTCCGAGAAACGGAGCGCTAGACGCAATTTCGAGGAGCGACAGCGCGAGATAAGGCTATCGATTTGCCTATCTCGCGCGCCTCCTCGATTTTGCGCGAGGAGGCGACGGTACAGGAACAATAGGTGGGTACACGGCCGACGGGATCTTTGCCTCCCTCTTGCCGAAGGGTACTCACCGCTGTACCCGAGGCGGCGAAAGAAAAAACACGGGAGGGGAGAGCAAGGCGACCTTGGCCGAACGTCGCCCGAAGGGTGTCGTCCACCGGCGGCGAGGTCGGCGCGCGCGCACTGCATCCTTCTCCTCTCCTCGGGCCACTAGTCGAGTGCGCGCGTTAATTTCGCCGGCCCCGCATTGTTCCACTTTTTCGCTTCCTCGTCCTCGTTAATTAAGGGCGCCTCGCAGTTTTCTTCCGACTCTGCGCCTCGCCTTCTTTTTCTTCTTCTTCTCTTTTTTTTTTCTTTCTCTTTCATCAGCGGAAACGAGGAGCTTTCGTGGCGATTCCGCACAGTGCGGAGTATCGCTCATTGTCCGCCGTTTGGATGGAAATTTTTAACTAGGCTTCGGGATTTCAATGCAGGTCGCCTTTCAAAGGATCAAAGGTGACGGTCGCGCGTGCGAGATGTGCATTGAAGATTTTATTGAATATTTTCGCTTTGTCGTTGCTTTCGAGTCCTTTAGGATATTGTCGACGCTAACTTTTTTTAATTAAGGATCGCGAGCTATTCTTGAAACGTTTGCAAAGTATTTTTTTTATGTTTTTAGATTAACTTCAATTGTACAAATGTCGATATAAACTGGAAATTCAATTACAAGTCCGTAACTAATCGTGACAGTTGGGTATGATCGCTTATCGATGAATTTCCACTGTATCGAATATTTTTTCACTGAAATAAATTTCGAGTGTAATAAATTTTCGGTTGTAACGTTCTGAAATTTAATTGTTAAAATTTTTTCCAACCTCTTATCTTCTTCATCTTAATTACCTTTATATCACACAATATTTTTCACTTCTTTTATGCAGCCTCCCCCTTGTCCCTTAAAATCCATTTTCATATTAATATCGAACAATTTATCCACTGACATTAATAAACGTCCCCAAACACCTCGTAAAAATGAGGCCGTCACTCGTTGTTTGTTCAGTAACCGAGGCTCAAAAAGCGATACCTCAATATTTTTCCGCGGATATCTGCGAGGCACGATCCGCAAGCTCGGCACCCCCCGAGAGCAGCCCGGTAACGAAGCAGCCGATAATAAAGCGCGCGCCAAGTGATTTTCCGTCCCCGGTATCGGCTCGGCCCGACTTTCTTCCGACTGACCTATCCCACCACCTCGCCGATAAGACGAGCGATTCCGTGCCCCCGAGCGCTGACAGGTCGTCGACGCGAGCTTCGCCTTTTTTTCCTTGCCGGCCGATCAAACGTTGTCACATCAATTAGCGGGGCGTATCTATCGCCGCCGCGGTCGATCGAGCGGGAGATTTTTTCTCCTCTGCGGCTATTTTCGAACCGACGCGGAAGGCACTTTGCGTTGGCTACGCTTTATTTATTATTTATTGATTTTGCGGGATAATGCGTGTTTTTATTTACAGTAAATATCTTTGTTTAAAAATGTACATTGCCGACAATAATCTAATAATTTTCTATTTAAAAAATGGATGTCCCACGAAGCGCGTGTAAGTGGCTAAGAGGTCATTCACTTCATTGCAATCAAAAATCAATTTTAAATAAACGACTTTGTTATCACTTGCATAATCAGAAATTATATTGTAAGACCGTAACTAGTAATTATTATTTTAATCGACTTTGTTAAATGTTTGATAATGATTTCTTCTTAAGCAAACATCCGAATATTTTGATGCAATTTAGAACAAATTTAGAACTACTTGTTAATAATTATAACGTCAATCTTAGATTATTTTTGCAGAGAACGAAATAAATGCGAATAGTCAGCCAGGTATGAAAGTGTGTACCAAGCGGTAAGCGGACTACCTGCATTTGGGGAAAGTCGTGGAGAGCGAGAGAGAGTGAGAAAGAAAGAATGGAAAATTTTAAGGGATGCAAGGTACGCGACGTGACCCACCGCTGTTTGTACAACAATGACTTGATAGAGCCGTGGGCCCGTCCCTGAGGGCTCGGGGCCTGCTACGGTCAGGTCAGCTTTGTAGCCTTGCTTGGCTGGCGCATTCTACAACAACAGAACGACACATGCCCGGAAAGGCGAGAGATTTACACGCTGAAAAATGTATTTGTTAATTTAGCGTTTACCCT
Organism: Eurytoma adleriae; assembly: GCA_900480045.1. Taxonomy (NCBI): domain Eukaryota; kingdom Metazoa; phylum Arthropoda; class Insecta; order Hymenoptera; family Eurytomidae; genus Eurytoma; species Eurytoma adleriae. Next base: position 53,517 of record UXGC01000152.1, read on the forward strand.
AGAGAAAATCCAGAGATATGCTACTGATATTTGTGATTTGATAATAGAATAATTATTCTTCAAAAGCGATTTTACGTTCTTGTTAGATGCGACCTTGGAAATGAGGCAGTGGAGAAGTACGAATTGATTCCATTTCCGTAATTTTAAAATCAATTACTTAATCTACAGATTATCGCAAATGTGGTAATATGAATGAAATGTACTCTATTTATCAGACGCAGTTTGGAATAGTTTTTTTGTGTACATCTAAGCGTCTTTCATTTAAAACGCATTTGCGAACGACATTCCTCAGTTAAATTATTCACGTTTGAACAAAGAACACCACGTATAGTGAGTCACGAGCAGTAGATGACGATACATGAATGTCTGGAGTTCTATGTTAAAATGACAAAGTTTCTCGAAATAATAATTGGCGACGCGCCTGTCTGACAGACGATCAGACGCAGTTGCACAATTGCATGTCTTTATCTAATATACGTGCGGATTCCTCTCGCAGATTCAATGACTGCAAATGAACCGTGATTTATTGCTTTGATCTTCGACGACTAAGCTGCTCAGCCTCGAACAAACGAAGCCACGTTTTAACTTAAAAAGTTATTTTTCCCCTGCGACGATCGATGAGAGACTCTGGAGTAACTCGACGTTTCGTGTTTCCAAAAATAAAATGTTTTGCACGAGACGACGGAGACATCGCAAGGCGTAAACTGAAAGAAAAAACGCGACACGCAATTATTCGTCATAAAAATGTTGACGACATAATTCGTGAATAATAATCTAAGTATCCATTTAGGAAGATTAGGATCTAATGTCGCGAGTTTTTGCATCAATTTGGAAGCGTAAAAGATTACATTCATAAAAGCCTAGAAGTAACATTCGCGTATACTCGAGCCGCCGCGGCGTCACAACAAAGCCTCTCCCCGGCACTCCGGCAAAAATTACTTCCACCGATTTAGCACACTTCCTAAACGAGTCCACCCCTCCTCGTTGCATTTTCAAACTAGCGACTCATTTTCGCGCGAGGCGAAAAATGTTAAAAAAAGAATCTCGTCGCTCCGAACGAAAGGCAACGTCTGGCCGCGGCTCTTCGCGGCGGAGCCTCATTGTCGACCCCCTCTCATTCAGGTAGAAAGCAGCTCCGTGCCGAAGACACACACTCGGCGGGCCGTCGACGTGCGGTTCTCGCGGTACATTAGCGTCGAGGAAAGAAAGAGAGAGGAGGGAACGGGGGGGAGAAGAAACGGGGTAAAGGGCCGGTGAAAAGCCGGAAAGGCGCGGCGGCGCGTCGCGGAAAGTGCCGTATCGCGTGACTGCCGGCCCATTAGCCGCGCGCGCGGCCCCCGGGGCTCGCGTATTTCCTATCTCCGCGCCTCGTCTAATGTTCGAGATTCCGGCCGGTTCCTCGCCCCGGCCGTCGATCGCGTCTTAAGGACCGGTCTGCCCGTTCTGCAAATTGCCGGCTTTCATTGAGATAAGGGCACACGAGGCTTATTAAAATTTTATCATTCGTTTCGGCTGCTCTGCTATTTAAATTTAGCGTACTTGCTTCGGCTAATTTCGAATTTTTGTAGATGAATGCCGATGATCGTTATTTTAAGGATCGATAGTGACGACAAGTTTTAAGCATGGGTATTGAAGAAAGATTGTGAAGCTTGAAGAGATTGATTTGAGATTGAAATTGGAAATAAAGAAGACACGAGCACTAGTGTCGCACTGACTGGCGAGATCGTGTCAGGCGTGGGAGGCCCTACGGGAATGCTAGCGCTGTATATTGTACAGGAATTAGTACAGTAGTGCTCCGTAATCCTAGCGAGCAGCGCCACTATTCATTTGCGCCTGTCCTGGGCGTCAAATCTTTGTGGACCGTCCCTTTTCTTTTACGAATCTTCGACTACCTGAACTTGAGTAGGAAAAGACCCCGAGGGTCATTTTGAAGGTAGAGGCGGAACAGAACGGTCCATGCAAACACAAGTGAAGTGAATAAAGATATTTTCTTATAAATGTTTCGTGTTTCGCGTTATTTTGTCGTCTGAATTATTAAATTTATTGTGCAATTAACTTTTCTGGCAACCGTGACAGAGCCCGCGGGTTAGTGTTGTGTTGTGATTTTTTTAACATCCAATTCTTAAAAGTACGATGGATGCTGCTAAGGAGACTGTTGAAGTGCAGCGCGCATTATTCACCAAAAGTTTGACCAACCTTTGTCTTAAATACAGTGCAAACGCAGGTACAGCGCAGGAGCGACGGATAGCGATGCAACAATTTGAAACACGAATGGCAGAGTTGGAAGATCTACAAGCAAAATATGCCAAACTGATGTACGAATCTGGCGTGAATAACGCATTTATTCATAAAGAGTGGGCATTACATGATGAATATCGTAAGAAATATATCCTTGCATCGGCAAGCCTAAGAGGAAACGAACAATTGAGAGAATCAACGACAAAAGTAGATAGGAAAACGATTTCTTATGTAGAGGACTTATTGAAGAGGGTTACCACTGAAATTCCAAAATTTAGCGACTGCATGAGTCCTTGGCTTAAATTCTGGACGCATTTTAAGAGAATTTATGCAGATCCGGATATTTTGGATAAAGATAAGTTGGATCAGTTGAGGCAAGCCGTAAAGAAAGAGTGGTTTGAAGCTGCGCTAGAAAATAGGAGCTGTGAAGGAAATCGGTCTTTCCTAGAAAGTTATTACTTGATCGTGATGCCGCATATCCGATTATTCCAGGCGCTTGCCATACCTGCAGAGAGCCATGCTCAATTGTTATACCCACTAATGAAATGCGCGATATTAGAGGACGCGTTGCGCTTGTGGCAAGAAAATCAGAACCCCGAGGAGGTTGAAATACAGTACGAGGAATTATTGCTAAGGCCATTCTCGGAATCATTGCTAAGTCAAAACTCGGAAAAAATACTTGAATTTGTGCGTATCAAGATCGTGAATGGAAAAACACTCGCGTTAACTGTTGGAGGATTCGCAAAGGAAGAGGGCAAAGGTAAACAGCGAAAGAAGCCCAGGCGCAGACCTCGAAAGCAGCAACGGCGAAAGTGTAAGATTTATTTTTTTCTTTTTTTTTGCAAAACTATTATTGAGAATGCGAACTGTAAAAAGGCAAGCAAGTAATTGCTGCAGCTTGTTGTTTTGTAACTTATATATAATAATTTTATTAATTTTATTAATAAGGTTTACTACAAAACATTGTTAAATATAAATAGGCAGATCGTTAATAAGTCTATATGCTATTTATTACAATTTCTAGACTACGATTTGATCTTTTCAACAGCTTCGGAAAGAATTATAGACGATAAAAAGAATTACAGGACGTGAGCATAATTTTTAATATGTGACATGTGATATAACTCCTAACAGTCTCATTTAAGATCGAACTTCGCAAGGTTGGCGTTGTCCTTGGAAGTTGTATACGTCGCCAGCTGTGCTAAGATTAAATCGTCCTTTCGAAATTTCTTCATTCTAGTTTCTATCAGTTGTAACAACATTTATCTAATTCTTAGTTCACCTAACAATATTAGATTCACTAATTTAGCTCGTTTCCTATTATTAATTTCAAACAATATGTTTAATACTTCAGTGAATATTACTAACTGTTGTAAATTGATATTATACTGATTCAAAATGTATGAAAGGGAGTAAGCAAGTGTATGGTTTTAAACATGTTAATGCACGTAATCAATACTTTGCTTAGGCAAATCGCAGCATCACTAATTATGCCTTTAATATTAATTTTCATATGAATAAGGAATCCTCCGCAGTAATAATATTCTATTATACTCCGAAGCTTATACAAACTTTCATTTCCCCACAGACAAAAGAGTCAAAGTTGATAAAATCATCTGCATTAATTATTAATTTTTGTTACAAACCTAACTTGTATTTGTCATCGTAACGTTATCTGTGCTGCATAGTTATTTAAATTAATTTAAAAAAGTGGAAAAAAATTTATAACTAAAAACATCGAATAAGCCACAGAAAATTTAAGAGTAATTAAAAAAAATGTTAATTTGCCACTCAAGACTAGCAAAAAGTAATTACAAGCGCAATTGGGAAAGCGCAGTACAATAACCCTTTGCAGTCCTTTGAGACGTTAACAAATTTCAATCTTCAATCGCTTTTCATTAGACCCTCCACTTTATCCGCGCGCGCGCGTCCCTGTCTTTGTGCCTCATCAAAGGGAAGAACGAAGACGGGCATCCCGCGGGGGAAGAATTTCGTGCCATTTGCGCGAAATTAAAGTAGCGGAGGAGGCAATATCTATCTGTCTAACTTCGCCGGGGCGAAGGTATACACAGCCCGGCCAATCGCGGTGGATAACAAACGCATCCTCCTACGCTCCACCCCCGCATTCATAATCGCCGGGCCGTTCGAAGGAGGAGGAAGCCTCCGCCGGATAATTATTCCCACTCGAGGAGAATAGCCTTCGATAGCAGAGATTTTTCTCTCGGCCCCTTGAAATTCATCAGCAGGGCTCGTGTTTTTGCCGGTGATGCCTTATGAATGTATATAGAACGCGAGTTCCGCCAATCCACCTGCAGTCGGACTGGAAATTCATCTTTTTTTTACGCTCTTTTTGTTCTCTCCCTTCGAACCTTCGGCGATTATCGGTCGAATCGGATATCGCTTTAATTGAACGGAGGCAATATTTAGAGGACGGACATTTCATTATTCCCTTTATGGCCACCACCGCCAGGGTTTCCATTGTTTTCTATTTTTAAGAGGGCTCCACCATTGAGAAGGAAATGGGTATTATCCAATGAGAGCCCGTAAAATTTTGTATACCCTTTGCGCTTTGAATTAATACTAAACCCATATAAATAATTACACAATATTTGAAGTGAATTAATTTTGAAAAAAATTAATAGAAATAAAGAATATTTGCTTCTACTTAGAGCAATTTCAATTCTTTAGTGCTCTGAAAGATGCATATCAAAAAAGGTTATGCGATTATTTTCAGACTGACTCAGCAAACATTTGAGAGGCACAAAATTCTACTGCAGAACCCTGCAGGGTGCTTGGAGAAAAAAATTCTACTAAAAAGTGCAATGTCTGTATTATTCACTAGTCTCGCAGACTCTCATTGTCAGAAAGATTACAATAGTTTCTTTACAAGATTAGTTTCTTGTACCAAGTAACAAGGAAATAGACCATTGCAATTTTTAATAACATTTTTTTCCGCGCTCTTAAAAATCTTCTAAAGTCTGTTATCTCCTCCGTGTATTCACAAATGTAGTTATTTTTAAACCAAGAAATGGCGCACGTAAATAAATAAGTCGCGACGGCTACCGCAGCGTACGGTTTCTAAAGAAAACTATAAATCATAATTATTTTACTGTAACCGTTTAACGCTTTCGCGTCCGACCGATTGTTTATCCTCCTTTGTGTTTCTCGGCCACGCCCGAACCGTTAAACAATCGCGTCTTCCTCGACGCACCGCACGCTCTTCGGCAAGTTAGCCGGGAAAATTGTCCGCGCGAAGTTTTGCGTCGCGTGAACGCGCGTCCACGGAGGCGGAGCCGCGGCACGCGACGTCTCCTCGGGCCCCGCTGCGCCCAGCCGAGCCGCAGTGCCGGGGCTACTTGCGATTCCGCGGACGTACACTGCGGAGAAACGGTATTCAACGCGCTCACGGCGCGACGGGGCGTCGGCGATTCCATTCTCGTAAGCGAACCTGATTATTTATGACCCGATGAAATTAAACGCGGGAAAAAATATAAGTGAATTTCGCTGCTCGCGTCTATTGCGGTTTTCCAGCCGACCTGAAATTTCTGTACGAAATGCAAAAAATATAGATGACTTTATTTCAAATTCGTGGCGTTCGTAGGGCAAGATTGAAATAGTTTTTAAGTGTCAATTATCAACTTATATATTTATGAAATTTATGTGGTGCTTTTAGGAATGAGTTCTTGATCGTCATAAAATATAATTCTATTGCACTATAAATAGCTGTTTGGATGAGGCTGGACACATAAGGATTATGTAATTACGAAGCTAAATCGGGCTACAGAATTAAAGGCGTAATCGCTGAATAAGCCGGCTCAAAGCAGATTATGGCGGAAAGTTTAACTGAATGTGCAGATAGATAGGTTCTTAAACTTTCACGGCTCGTCTTTCAAACCCATTTTGATCAAGTTCGATAAGAGCGTATATAAACATTATTCTATGAAATCGACACTCTTATTAAAGTCGCCAAAGTCGATCTATAAAATTCTAGTTTTCAATATAATTTAGTGAAAATATGTATTAGTGTATGAAATTTATTATTTACGAAAGAAACATTTTTTATTTAATTTATTGCAGTATTGATCAAAACGCTCTTGTTAATAATAAATAAATATCCAATAACAGATTAAATTAACTATAATTACAGGAAAGTTTATTACTTATTAAATGAATCATAAAACAGTGGTAATACGTCAAAAGCAAAGTTCCAGGAGAAAAAGTGGAAGCTTGAAACGACATGGAACCAGCGTACACTTAAATTAAATTTCTAAAACAATATCACTTCGCAAGCACGGCAGGGCAATGCATTATCGTACAAAGCTCAGGCGCTCGGCTAACGAGGTCACAATGAAAAAAAAAAGTAGAAAGGAAAAAAGCTTGCCGCTTTTTCGCGCCGATTAAGCAATAACACGTTATGCATGTTTGAGCGACAATCGTCGGCTTCTTTCCAGCCAGTGGGCCGAGCTTAATTAATTGCAGAAACGCCTCTCCCCGACCCCCGGCGCGTGGGTTTCTCTCGCCGCAAAAAGGCCCATTTTTCTCGCCGCCGGCCGCATTAATTCGGCCAGAATTATCGCGCGAGCAGAGACGTTTCTTGCCGGCGTGTTGCCCTCCCCGCCAATGCGCCCGGCTCTACCGCGAGTTTTCCGCGTGTCCGCGTCGTTTTGCGACGCTTAATCGCCCCCCCTTTGCAGCCGGGCTGGGATTTCGCTCCGCGGCCGGATTTGATTTGCGTGGGATTAGCTCCGCGTTTCCGCGATTTCGCTGCTTTGAGCCGCTTTTTTTCTCGCTTCTTAGGCGGGGAATTACGGAGCTCTCGCTTTAACGAGCTGTTTTCGTGAAAAATGTAGCGGATTGCTTGTGTTAGTTTTCTTACAAAAAATTCTTCATTTCGCAGTACAAATAAGACAAAATTAATTATACGCTAACTAGCCGTATTTTCTCAGTGGAAAATTTGCAGCGCACAAAATACGCTGCTAATTTAAATAAATGAGTAGTTACATAAGGTTTTGTTAGAATTTTAAAATTCTTCAAAAATTTGAGATTTTCCGTGCCAGTTATTACGCAAGCAAATCATTGTTCGACTTTTTTAATTTTGCGCATTTTTAAAACTGAGATGTAAATTCACGTGCAGAATTGAAAATGTACACAATTAACGTAAAAAAGCCTGGACTTAATGAAGCTCGGAAATCCCAATGGTAATATCAAAATTCGACATTCTGCACTATTGGTATTTTCAATTTTAAGTCCACATTCAACTTCGTCGATATTTTGCAGCGTGCAAACTTATTACTCATTAACAATCTACTCTGCGCCCTCTTCATTTGAACTTTCGCCGGAGTGAAATTTCGTCACACGCGCACCGTATAATCAGCTCCTGCGCAAGAACCAAGCAGCTCCGCTCGTTATTTGCATCCTCGGTGCTGTGTAGCGCTAACTGTTTGACCCCCCTCCCATAAACACAAAGAGTAAACAGAATTACGCTTCATTACGGGATTACAAAACCGTCGGTTGCGCCGCCGCCGCCAGCCGGACGGATCGATTTCCGGTGTTGCGGCGTTACACGACGAAAGCATAATAGATAAAGCGAGGGAAAAAAGTGGCCCGAGAAAAGAAGGGGAGAGAGAGGGAAAAGGCGATAGCCCGGTACGTGCACGATGTATGTGTACTTTACGATTTTCGCGCTCGACGGTAGCAGCGATCGAACCGCTCGAACGGCTTCGCCATTTTTTTCCCGAGAAGACATCGTCGATATCCTGCTGCAGTAGCGGACCGGATGTAATCGGGCGCGACGATATTATCGCTGGTATACTTTAACCGTGTTTCGAGCGCGATGAACATGAATGAAGATTATTTGACAAATGGTACATTTTTACAGTGAAACTTTTTTTGTAACGCCTGCAGGATTTTCTCGTTTCTTTTTAACTTCAAAAACGGGCTAAAAGGGATTATTTTCTGATCGACGGGATAAAATTTTAATCCGTTTTTTTAATCTCATATCAATGCACGCGTTGTAATTGTGTAAATGTATTGCGTACGCCATAGGCAAGTGGGTCTTTTTACCTGGTTGTTTGCAGTACATAGTATAATATACACCCGGTAAAAAGAATCCAGCATTTCGCTCTTGGTACATAATGTTCTATTGGGTACGAATGATATAAAAATGTATTTTACAATCTTTTGAAATTTGCTTTAATCTTTACTTAAATTGTATGCAAGCCAAGTCTTTAATTAAACTTGTAAATTAATAAGGTACACAAAATTTATATGATGATGTCGCTAATAAATTACCTAGTTTTAATAGCTATAGATTATTTATATCGCTAGTACTCTTGTGAATAGTTAAAAATAATCCTCGTAGCAAAAATTGCCTCTTCTCGCCGTAAATAAACGACGAGTTTATAAAACGCTATTAATAATAATAAGTAACGCCAACGTCGCTGAAAATCCAACTTGATTAATATCCCATTGACTTAGTTCATTAGCGAACTTGGTACGTAGCTACGTCGGCGGCGTTTAACAGCTAGCGAACAATTAAATTTTTAATCAACGCGCATTTCGATCGGCCGGCAATCAATTAAACTATCTCGCCGCGAAGAATAATTAAACCCTCGCGCGCGTACACCGAGCCTCCGCGCTCCTGCGAAATTTCGTAAAATTAATCAAACAACGGGTGAGCGCGCGCGCGTGCATTACGGTAACTCGCTCGGCCCCCGCTAATTTATGCCTTATCGAATCAATTAAGGGCACCGCGCCAAATAACAATCTCGCGCGGAGACGCGTATTCCCCCCGGAGGGGCGCGTCCGGCGCAAAAAAAAGAGAGCGAAAAAAAAAATAATAATTGGACCGCGCCCAGTGTCGCGCGACCTTGCGTCCCTATCGTCCGTTTCCAGCGGCGCGCGCCCGAATGCCGCGCTGTGTGTACGCGGCGCGCGCGAGATAAATTTCGAGCGATGTTTTCCGGGGGCCGCGGGAATTTCCGGCGCCGCGCATTAGCGAGCCGCCGGCCAACAATGGGGAGCCGCCGCCGCTGCGATCGCGACTTTGTGCCCGGTTTTACGTAAGCCCGCGCGACCTTTTTGTCCGGCGAAGAAAGGCCTTTTCGGGCGTGCTCTTCATCCGACCGGAGAGGAGGGGGTGTATCTCGCGAATGAACTGGTTCATTCGTTCCGCTTGATGTTCGATCGGTATGCCGCGTGTGGCGCGCTTATTCTTTTTTTTTATCCGATAGGATGATGTTGGGTTATAGCGACTAGAATCTTGATGAAGAATACGATATTGTATGAGGAATGAATATGTGATAATGGCGGTAGTTAAAATAAAGTGGGAAATTGGATTGAATATTTTTTTCCTTTTTTGGGCAGTCTGAGGTTCGAAGATTACAATATTAAGTAGTTAATACATTTTTCATAAGTATTGATGTAATATAATTAAGAGTCGATGAGATTTTGCAAACAAAATTAATAATTAAAAAGCTTATAAAAAATCATACTTGGAAATCTAATTTTTCGCAAAGGTCAAGTCACCTCTTCATTCAAATTAACTTTAATAGCTTCAAAAATAAATCGCCAACCAGAAGCGCCCCCGCGGCGTCAATCATTAATTGCTACCTCGCAGCTTACTTTAAATACCCTCCAATAACGAGGTACACGTCCAGCAGACAAAAAAAAATAATCGATGTCTTATAAATATACGAAATCGTTCAACAAAATTCACGGGTCACCAGGAGCCGGGGGTATCAAGGATACCTCCTCCCCGCCCACTCGATGATCTCCTCTCGCGTACACCGCATCCGTTCCGTCGAAATAAAGACTGCGCGATCCACCGGCCCAGTCGGAGGAGAAGAGAGCCTCCTCCTCACCTAACGACTGTGCCGTATAGGTGCGCGCGCGGCGAAAGGGCGAGGCGGCCGCGCGCGCGTCGCGACGGATCAAAGGCGCAAAGAGGCGCGCGCTTTGCCCCGCGCACCGCGGCAAAGAGGGCAAAACGCCGGAGAACGGATCTTTTTTCTTTTTCTCCGTTTGACTTGCCTTTTTCTCCTTTTTTTCCCCCGTATTACGCCGCGCGCGCCGGGCCCTTTAACGGATGAGAGGAGCGCGTAATTATTTATGCACCGACGCGAGATTCTTCCCCGCGCGTTTGACGATTCAGCGGATGTGCACGTCTTGGAGGGTGCGAGGGGGGATTCAGCGGGACGTGATTTTCAGTGACGAGAGGCGCGCTCGGAATGAGGTGCGCGCGATTATCCCTCTTTCGGGTATAACTGCTCGGAAAAAATGTTTCCTCCTCCAGTGGAGTATTTTACTTTGTTTCATTGGAGGCTTCGCTCTTTGTATGATAAGTGTCCTTTTAATATTTTTACCTGGATTGTCGGTGCTCGTGAAAACTCTGAAGGATAATGTCGAAATACCATTACCTCTTGACAAGAAAAGTGTATAAAATTTGTATTATTAATATAAAAAGATATTTAATTAAATAAAATTGTTCTCTTTACATATAAAGAGAAGTATTTCAAGAAACGTTGCTTTAATATTCTGGTTCGCTAAAGGTATAATGTAGAATAAGGTATAAAATAGAATCAAGACGAGTAGATATAAGATAAATTTTTAATTTATTTTTTTATTTAGTTAAGGAGATGAATATTTTAAATAAATCTTTTAAATGGTCACTCGTGTGTTCAACCTGCACAATCTTCATTCAAATGCATTTTTCGCTCGTTTACATAATTCTTTCAGATTTGGAGAAATATTTTTTGAGTAACCATTCCGAAAAGGAAGAGAAACAATCGCGACTTCTGTTTGTTGCAAACACAGCTGGTAACGCCCTTAAAGCCTCGGCAAAACAATAGGGTCGCGTTGCCCGACGAAGTTGCGAGGTCTATTTGCACTAGCTCGGTGCACGGCGCGCGTCAACAAATTAGTTCACTAATGAAGGCCATCGAGATAGCGTCGCCCTCGCCGTCATTATTGATATTTATATCGAGCTCATTGCGCGTCCAGTCGAGCAATCGTCGGACTCGCCAGTTAAACAAACAGCGAGTGGTCGAGCGGCCGTATACACGTCAGGGCTCGTCGTCGTAACGGCTACTTTTATCGGGGCGACCGCGAGCCTCGGACAAAGTTTAAAGCCCGCGACGCGAACTTCCACTCACGCAGATTGAATGCGAAACACCGTAATTAGCGGACGGGCGTGATCCTCGGCAGAGAGGGATAGAGAGAGGTGGTTCGAGGCCCCGGCGTTGACGCACGTGTCCTGCACCCCCCCGTCGGTGTTCCCGGAGAGCGGGCGCGCGCGCACCTTCGCCGGGTCGCGGCGCTCCCCCCCGGGGCGCCTTGGGCGCGCGCGCGCCAGAGAGCCCTCGGGAGCGAGCGAAAAGCGGAGGAGGCGCGCGCGCGAGCGCTCAGCGCGGAGAGAGCGTGCGCTGACGGCCGTGAGTTTGCGCGTTTCGGGGCTGCGCCGGGGGGAGGGAGCGAGAAGGAGAGAGAGCGAGCGAGCGGGAGCGCCGGGCGGCGACGGTTACGTTGCCCGCTCCGCAGTCGATATCCGCGCCTCGGCTCCGACCAGAGGCTCCCGCACCCGTGCGCCTCCCCGTCGGCCGCCCCCTCCGGAACCGAGTGGCGCAGATCGCAGCAGCTCGAGGCAGGCGGATACTTTCTCGCAGCCGGCACCCCCGCGCTCCACGCTCCGAGGCCACGCTGCTCCACTTCGGCGGGGCTCCTGATCGACAGGGGCGCGGGTGGACGTCCCACCGCGGAGGTGTTATAGAGGGGCGAGACTCGCGCGCGGCTCCTTCGATCCCCCCCGCGTCGAGCGGGACGCTGGGAGCCGAGGGACCGGCGGAGGAAGCCGGCGATATCCGGGAGAGCCGGATTGATGAGGAGGCTGCCGCTGGCGCCGAGCCGTCCTCCAGGACAGGGAGCATCGATCGGGTGGCCGCGCGCCGCCGGTGGCTCTCTCCTCCCTCCCGCCCTCGGCCTCCCCGGGGCCCGCGCTCCCTCCCGCACCCCCGCACATGGTGAATAAGCAGGCGGCCCCGAGCCGCGGCCCCATGGCTTAAGCGGCCCCCGCGCAGCGTCAGCAGCCGGAGCAACTCGTCGCAGGCGCGCACAGGCCCCGAGCGAGCGGAATGGCGTGGGGCTACTGGAGCGCGACTTCCGTCAGCGATCGCGGTCGCTCACCTCGCCGCGACAAGGACAAGCAGGCCGCCGCGGCCATGCGACAGGTGAGCGTGTACCAGCACGAGCTGCAGCAGCCGGCGCCCGCGCCCCTGGCGCCGCAGCAACAGCTGGAGCAGCCGCAGCCGCAGCCGGGCCTCTACCCGGCGCAGGCCTCCACCGCCGGCGTGACCCTGGGCGCCGCGGAGCCGCCGCAGGGCGGCTCCAGCGGCCTGCACGCCCAGCAGCAGGTGCACCCGGCGGAGCTGGCGGCCGCGGCGGACGCCTCGCCGCCCGACCCCTGCAGCCGCATGATCCAGGGCGGCTCCTTCTACTCGTACTCGGCGATCGCCGGCAGCAGCATGCGCCGGCCCCCGGAGAGCCTGCCGCGCGCCGCCCAGCCCAACTACCCGCCCTCCCAGGCGGACAGCGACAGCGTCGACTACGAGCAGCCCAGCCCCAACCTCGTGCACAGCTACGTGCTGCACCACCGGCTGGAGGACCCGCGCGACAACCTCAGCAGCCTGGTGCACACCTCGTCGAGGGTGAAGCTGCTGCGCGACGAGGACGACATCGTCGAGGGCCTGTCGGACGCGGAGTTCGAGGAGCTGGCCGGTGGCGCTGACGTCGTCTACGTGCCGACCAACATCGACCAGCCGGGGCCCAGCGCCGGCTGCCTGCTGCACGGCCGGACGCCCTGCCGGCTGCCCCCGGAGCCGCCCGTCGACCTGCCGCCCGGCGAGCCGCAGTTCGTCTTCGAGGACATCAGCTGGGGTAGGTCGCCGTCACGTGCTCGCCGGCGGGGCCGATTCTGAAAGCCGAGTCGAGTGCGGGCACCTGTTTTCTTCGAGCGCGCGCCGACACTCGACTCGCTCTCGCTTTCGCCGCGCTCGGCTCGTTCAAACAATCGTCGCGCGCTTCCGACCGAGCGATGAGTCAGATTCGCTAAATATTTCATTGCAAAATGTTACGGCTTTTCTTTTCGTTCGCGGCCTCTTCTGCTTTACGTTTATACATTTGTTGAACCTTTCGAGCGCCCGGAGAGTCCGCGAGTCGTTTGCAGAAGTAACGGCCAGGTGTAGCCGATGCTTATCGTTGCTTCTTTTTATAGTTGCGTTTTATGTTTTATATTGATTCGGTTGGAATTTTATACGTTTCAACAGTAATACTTTTATTACCGTACACCGGAAAGCTTTTTATGCGCAAACTTTTTATACATCATTTCCTTTATTATTGTCCTTTTCATAAAAATTTTACAGTGCCCATAAAACTTCATGCACTTAGTGTACATAAAAGCCTCCTTGACAAACTTCGAAAAATCAGCGCTTTTAAATAAAATCCCGATTCCGCTGCGTCGTCCGCACGAGTTACCCATCAACTCGTCAACGTCCGCGTTATATCGCGCAACGATAAAATCGATCCCGGTGTACGCACAATAGTAATCCGACCTCTAAAAATCCAGTCGTTCGTCGGGGGAAAAAAATGAGCGGGTGGAATTTCCTGGCGATCGGCTCGTAAGGCGCGAGACTCGATCTCGGAAAAATCCAGCGGCCTCGTCGCGTCCTCTCACCTTCGTGCTTTTTTTTTGCGGCTGAGATCGCGGCCACGCGCGCCGCAACGTAGGTGCTGAAAACAGCGGGAAAAGCGGGGGCTCCGCTCGCCCACGGCGTACGTGACGCGGCCGCCGGGACGAAGGGAGACGCGCACCCGGTGGAGGAAAAAAATTGCCGACGACCTCGCCGCTTGGAAAATTGATCACCGTCCGCTCCTCCGGCTTCGGTCGTTCTCCTCCGCTTTCTTTTTATAGGTACACAGACGCGGATCATCGGCCCACCCCCTTTTTTTGCGCAGGGTTAAGCCGATCGGCGGATCTCCGGATTTTCGTTCGGGTGAAATCTTTCCGAGCGCGCGGGGCGCAATTCGCGGAGAATTTCTTTTCCTCGAGAAAGAGGGGCTCCCGCTGGTTAGTCGGCACGGTAGGACGGCATTAATTATTAGGAGCGCGGCTTGCTGATTTTCCGGATTCTTATTTTTCCCTTAAGGCGGACCAGTCGCCCGGGAGCTCCTGCGCTGAATCTTTTAGACGCGAAGGAAGTGGGCCGTAGATTTTTCCGCGCGGAAAATGTTTTCAATTTTTTTCTCTCTCGGCCTCTATTTTTTCATTACACCTCGTGAATTTTCGAGGTGGAATTTTTGCGGTTGAGGCTATTGCGTTAATTGTTATTAAAAAATGTATGTTCACGCTGGGTAATATTTAATACTTAACCCGTTACAATTCAGGCAAGACTGGTGTTTAAAAAATGAATAAATTAGAATAAATAAAGCATAATTATTTGATTTTTGCGTGTTTATTGCGTTTTCTTTAAATAAGGGACTTAATTGCAGATTTTAATTATTTCTTGCAAAATTTTTTGATAAAATTTATCCACCCTTTTTACAAAATTTACCATGTACTCAGAAATCTTTGCATCAAGTGACCTGTTTGGTCAAAATTACTTACAACTTGCTTAAATTCGCCACTGAATTTGAAAAAATTACGACTTTTCCGAGTAATTTTTATGCAATAATTAATTACTACCTACTCATATGCATAATAACGCGAATTTCATATCATTAAAAAAAAGGTGGTGCATAAACTGAAAAATGGTACGTTAGAAATGAATTCATACCTGATAACTGTTATTATTAAAGTACGCTATTAAAAAAAATGTATCGCCTTAATTTAAAAAACAACGTCTACTTCACAGCAGTTAATGAATTTTAACATCAGAAAACTTTTTATCGCGCCAGTAATAAGCGAGTCGAAAGCCTCAGCGGCCCGTCATCTTTTTCTTCCCCGATAACGATCTAAATAACGTAATAACGTTTTGCTCCGTTACAACAAAGCAAAATTAATTCCCCACCCGAGCTAATCCTCAAGCAAATGACGAATTAGCGTTTCAATGCGAAAATACCCCGTACTCCGAGAGAAAACTTGACGCGCAAACTTTTATTCGCTTTGAATGTAAAATTGCACGAAGGAACTCTTGAATAAATCTTCGAGCCACCCTCGTCGGAGCCTCGCCTCGATCTCCATTTTCCTCGACTTTCTTTCTCTCGCTCCCAATCAGCCCGTAAATGCACGTACGTGCAGGCGGCGCGCGGCTTATTTCAAGGGGGGCGATTGAACGGGCAGTCGCCGCCGCTGAATTTGCATCGGGCGGGTCGCTTTTTCGCGCTCGCCCGCAGATCGCATGCGCGATTTTTCCTTTATCCGCGGCGATCGACGCGATGCACGAGAACATACCGCCTCGTTAGCTGAATTTAGCGAAAGGAGAAATTTAGTGGCTACGCGATAACGTAAAATAACGTTCTTTTTTTTTCCGAGGCGATTTGAGGTCACTTTAACAATTTTTTTTAACGAACGAATTGCGCATACGTATCATTTGATTTGTGCAAACGGTCGGGTTTCTTTTTATTTATTCGATAATACTAAAAGTTTGCGGGCAACGATAAATTTGATGTTGATACGAATGAAAGTGATGCTGGAATAATTTCTAACGATTTTTACGATATTGACGCGCGCGACGATTATTCGAGATAACGAGGCCTAATTAATAAAAGTAACGAGGCGTAAACTCAATATGTATCATTCGCAACGATCCCCAGCAGACGGCCGGCAGCTAACCTTACGTTTCGATGTTCACGACGTCATTAACCAGCGAACTCATGGAATATCGCTTACGTAACGGCATAGGTGTACAGTCCCCGCGGCGAATGTAGGTCATCGCGAGATTTCTGGCAAAAATACGACTCTCTCATCGCGCGCGATCTTCCCGAGGCCATTAGCCGACAATTACACCGGCGCGCTCTCCGCAAATTGCTACCGCAAAACGAATTTTCGTGATAAATTGCATTTCAATTCGCGCGACCTCCCCCCTCCCCATCCCCGGGCGTATACAGTCGGGGAGGCACGTCGCGTAAATTGAGTCTGATTGATCTTGATGCCTTCTTGAAAAGACCAGTTCGATCCTGTTCAACCGGAGCGCGTGGTGTACGCGTTGCTCGGGCGAAAAAGCCCGAGCTATTGCGTCAACGTCGGCTTTTCCGGCATTCCCAGAAGCGCAGTGTGGAAAAGTTGAAAACGCCCGGCCGGATAATGAAGGCTAATACCCGCTAGGTCGGATATGCGTTGTAGCCGGGGCAGCAGGGCTTGCGCAACTCGTACCATAATTTTTCAACTTTTTATTTCGCGCACGTCGTGCCGGCCGCCTGCGCGATGACCCGCGCTGATTCAATTGCCCTTTTTCTCGCCCGCCTGCGATTATTTCACGTTGCTTCAATTGAATGTAGATTTTTTTCAAAATTTACGTTTGCTTGTGATCGTGTTTTAGATTTCGGAGAAAAAAATACGTGTATTGCGTTAACAGGAAATAAATATTTGCACTGTGCGAAATGGATTACACTTTCTAGTAAAAATTTAGTGTAATTAATTTAGTAATTGTTCTCGAATACCAATTTATCTCCACTATATTACTAGAAAACGTTACTAATGTTTACTAAACAATTTTGTTCGAATATAAGTTCATACTCTATTTCTGAATTGTACTTGTCGTCAAGTTGACTTTCTAATAAACGCGATATACATCGTTATCAATATTAATTGATCATCCAATTTCCGCCGACCTTTCATTTAAAACTAGCTCCCCCTTCGCGTAAAACATTTACGAAACGTACGACAGCAATTTTACGCAATGCGTACAGATAAAAAAAAAATTGATCTACAATAAAACACCGCATCCGCCATTCTGGAGGATAAAAATGAAATTTTCGAACAATCCAATAAAGTGCGAACGGTACGCAGACTCGATCGAATTTCGCGCTAACACATTCGATTTCCCGCGCGCGCGCCCTCCGAAAATACGACGTCACCCCCCGCGACTCCGCGCCGCGCCGAAACAATTTCCCCGCGAGATCGATCGCGCATCCGTTCGGCGGAGCGTCGCGTCCGCATCCATCCCAGCGTGTCACGCGGCCGATCAATCCTCGGGGCCGTGCACTCTCTCTCGCTCGCTCGCTAAGGAGGCCGCACGAAAGCGCGCGTTCCTCCGCGAACTTACACGCGAGCCGCCGCTGCACGCGGCACGTACCCCGCGCTGTACTCCCGAGCGCTGCGGCGACAGCCTATTGAGCAGAGTTAGCAGATTAACGGTAATGGCGCGCCACCTAAGCCGCCGGCGCAATTATCGTGCATGTCTCTCCCGACCCCCAGCCCCTCCCTCTCGCTCTCTATCTCTCGAACGTTCAGTTAGTTGAATTTTCAGTTTAATTTTGATGCTTCGGTAACGAAGGGTTCGTATTCACTAGTCGTTTACCTGAGATACGTGCAATGTCACCCTGCGATACGACACCCATTATAGTGCACACGAATTTGTATTTTGTCACAAATTTTGTATTCTAAATTTTGTCAAAAAGGCTGTAATATCCCGAGTGAATAAAAGGTTTCTATCTATTTGGACTGGAAAGCTATTTTTATTACATTTATTGTACAAGATCGTCAGGTGTCGCGAGTACAAAGTATCGCCAGGTAATTTCCTTCTTTTCGACGCACAAGCCTAGAGCTTCCGATAGAAACGTCTCACTTTCCTTCAAAATCAACCAGTTCTGGGCAACGTATGGTTAATTTTCTACCAAGGATACTGAAATTGCACTTTATCAAATTATATTTTTGTATTGTAATTGAAAATTATTTAATTTGAACCTCTGTGTCTCCTCGCAAGTGGCGAGAGTTTTATGTGGCTGTACAATGGGGTATACACACTAGGATGGCGATCAGACGCCGTTGCGTCCGAATGCTGCGAAGGAGTGGACGCCCCGCGCATTTCCGCCTTTTCTTTTCGAGGGATAATCGAGGGCCCGGCTATGTGGGAGATAATGCAGGAGCCCGGGGCTGGGCGTGTGTGTGTGCGTGTACACACTCCACGCGCAACAATGAGGATTGAATGCGTCCCACGTGGGGACGTAGGAGAGTGATTCATTTGTTTTTCCGAGGCTCGCTTTGAAGGAATTCAGATATATACGCCGTGGCGTCTCGCGCGCCGGAATGGCCTTTTTCCATTTTCCGCCGTTTCACCAATGTCATCGTTTCATTATTTATGAAATAACTTTTGTTGCCTCACCAGGAGACTATACCAGGAATCCGGATTATAGATCCTGCGGAATCTGCGAGAGATGTTTTCTTTTGCATAAAAAATTAAATGAACCAAAATTTTAGGCTCTAAAACTCAAGTTTTAACGGGTGAATATGTCTTCTATAATTTCAATAAAATCCGTGATCAGCAGAAGTTCTGATATTCAGTATGATGTCTGCTGCTGTTTCACGTAATCGCAGAGATTTTATTCTTATCTTTTGGTAAAAGTAGGTACTTGTTTGGTACACTTTTTACGTCTAATAAATCATAAATAAATGAATGACTCTCGCCGGTAATTTCGATTCACTATACAAATTCTTCCATTACTAATAAATTGAAAACGTGCGGAGGGATCAACTAATATATGATGATCACTATATGAATTTATAACAATAAATTATTATTCAATACCGCTTAAAACGCATAAATAATCTGGCAGCTCAATAATGTCTGGGTATAGCTATTCCTGCTTCAGATTTATGCTTCATTTATTTGCTTTCAATTATTAACTTTCGGTTATTCCGTATTTTTCAATGTATTATGCACGCGTTTCCAAAAGCTAATGTGCACTATTACCCACAATTGCTTTTAATTCATTTTTCATAAAAAGATTTTCGTTCTATAAATAGATAATCCCATGCATTCTCTTTTGTTAAATAGATAAGCGCAGCGATAAATAAATAAAAAATAATTTAAAGTACTTCAGAACTACTCGATTTTTAAACGAATCTTTATGAACCACTCCGTATTTAATATAACGTTCGATTTTAAAAATCACTCGACACACTCGATTGCAACAGCGGCGGGGTTCGAGCAAAAATTGCGCGGCATTCATCGTCGCCGCGCGATTTCACCATCCATTATAATCAATAGCACTCGGCCGCGGAAAAACGCGCGTACAGTCGCCACCTGCGGCGACCCGCGAACCGCCACACCGGACCCCCTTTTCCGGGTGTAACGCAAAACCGCCGCGCGGCCTTCGCGCCCGATCGCGAGGCTCCCAAAAGTGCATTCGTTACGAGACGCGGCGGCGGGGGAGTGCCGCGACGCGGCTCGAATTTCACGGCACTCTCGTTCAATTTTCGTCGCCCCCCGGCCGCGCGCCTTTTGCCGCCGGCAGCCGAGTCGATCGCAAATTGGATCGAAAATTCGAGCCCGCCCGAGCGAGACGCAGCGCGCGCGGCGATTGTGCGCGCGACGCGCATTGTCTCGGCGAACTGGGCCTGCTCCACTTAAGCCTCCGCGGGGGAAAAAGTTGCCGCGGCGCAAAAAACGAGAGCCGCCGTTCCTCCGCGCGGAAGCGCCGCGGCGGGCATAAAGGGCCGAGTGTGTAGTATCGGCTCGGTCGAACAAAAAAGAAAAAGGAAAAAATCCGACGCTGCGAAAAATCGCAGCGCGGAGGACGTGACAAAAAAAAAGGAGGGAGAGAGAGAGGCGACACCCTCGCTCCCCTTCGCCCGGGCAAATCTGCGGTGGCAAGAACGACTCACGCGCGTCGACGCTTCGACGAAAAAAAAAGAGCGGGAGAAGGAACGAGGGCTGGAGGGAGAGGAGGCGCCCACGCGAGGGAAGGTGCGGGTCGGGCGCGCCGCGCGGAAGTTATCGAACCCACGCTCGAATGCAGGTCAGCGGGGGAGCGCGGCGTGCACGCGTATATGCGCGTAATGTACCCGCGAGGTAAGTTTCTCTTCTCCTCCCGTTTTTTTTTGCCGGGGGCGTGGAGTGGATTTTTTTCCTCGGAGGTGGGAGGGGGATCCTCGAGGGCGAAGAGACTTAGGCTAATGGATCGACGCGGGGTGAGCGATGTTTTTTCGAGTAAATTTTGGGTGTGATTTGACAGGGGGTCGATCCGGACTTGCATTAAACGGCGCCTTGATTAATGTGCTCCCGATTTGCTTTGATTATTCAATAATTATATGGGTAATGCTGCATTAGAGCGCGGTTAGCGATGTTTCAATATTCATTAGCGTGATAAATATTGATCGTGATTTTCGTAGGTATCGAAGGAATCGATGAATGATTATTTAGTTATGTTCGATTAACTTAGGCAAAGATACTGGTTGTTAATTAAGCATTCTTCGTTGACGATGTTGGCACTTCTTTTTAATGAAATATGCACATTCAATTTTGCCTTGAGTTGCTCGATTTCGGGGCATGCAGGCTGTAATATTCAGGCTGTGTAGTCCAATTTTGAGCGTTGCCTTCAAATTTCCCTCGGGGTGTACATGCACTGAAAAAATGTTAAAATAACAGTTACACAAGCGGTTGTACTTAATTATATTATTTTTGCTTTTCATTCTCTTATTGCATAATGAGTATTCAAATTTCTGAACGGAGGGAGAATTATGTAAATATTATATTGACATTTTACAAAAATTATGATGAGAATTTTCTCTATGTAAAGAGCTGGAATACTGATACAGCTATAATAAATAAAATTTCTTATAAAAATAAATACTATTTGCACGGTCGTTGAAAAAATGTGAAAAGCCGAATAGAGAAACAATTTCTTATATCAACCTAAAGTACGAGTTTTAATGCTTTCCCATATATTTTATTTCTTAAATAAAGAATGATTTGTTAATAAGATACAAATCGCTCTAATTTTAACAAAAAACAGCCCATTAAAAAAAGCTCTATCTTTTTAAAATACATTCGCAACCACTGCTCTCGTGAATTTTGGCTCGACTCCTGTTCGATCGAAGCAATCAATGTCCCGTCAACCGGGCGTCGAGTAAGAAATCGTCCCGCCCGTCCTTAGCCGCGTAATTGCGCGCTTATCCGCGTCGCGCGCAAAAAGCGCCGGCGAAAAGCAATTGCGCGGCTTAGGATGCGAGCGATAGAGGAGACGCCCTGGCGTCGTTCCAGCGCGATGCGCCTCACCCGGGGCTTGCTTTTTTCCCCGCGCGAAATGACGGATGGACTGTTTGCGCGCCCTCTACTCGCTCGTTTTTCGGCGGGGCTTTTTAGCCCCCGGTTTTTCTCTTCACGGCGGAGCACCGGATGCGCCGGAGATCGCCGTCGGCGAAATTAATGGCCGCGCGTTATTATTCATCGCGCAATTGGTCGAGTGCCTGGCGTCGCTCGCGCGGAGAACTCGCGAAGGTGCGATACATCCGCCGAGATAAGGGGCCAGAAATGTTTCGCCGATAAATTTGCCGCTCCTACTGCGTCTCGGGGCTTTAATCCGCGCGCTGATAATGCGCTTAATAATCCGAAGCTACGCGCGGCTACCCAAGGTACCGCTGCTACAAGTGTACACATCGCGGCGCACTTGCAACTTTTTTTTTTATGGTATTTAAAGTTACGCTTATCTTATCTCGGAGGTACTAAAAAAGGAAATATCACTATAAAACATTATTCATTGATACAATAAACCATTATTCAATCGTAAACCGCGCGCCGAGTGTATTTTAGTACACGGAAAAAATGGCTTATCTAATCGAGAGAGGCGCAAGCGCGGTGTTACGGTAACACTGCGACCGACTTTTCAAGCCACGTCGAGTTACTTATTGAGGACAATTAATTCGATACCGTCCTATCGCGAGATAACTGCATCAAACTGATGAGGAGCTTAAGGCCCGAGCCGCTAAGAATTTGATAGTTTTAAAAACCCACTCACCGTAATCAGGATCCCGATACTCTCCGAAGAATACGATCCTACTTTATGGGGGACGATTTAGCCGTTCCGCGCGATAGCGGGCAAATGGGAAAGACGAGGAACGAAGCAATAACGACGCATTAAAGTCCGTAATAAGAGAAAAATTTTCGCGTCGTTTGACAAATGCACCGAGCGGTCCTCTCTCTCGGTTTACGGCAAATAAATGTCTCGCGAATAAGTACATAACTATTTCACGCATAAAAATGTCGTTGTAAAGCTCACGACAAGCGGTACAAAAAAGGTGTTTATCGCAGATATAGACCTCCGCGTCGAGCACAATAAACTGGAATCGACGATTACAAACAGCAGAATAAAACGACGTTTCATTATTCACCATCGAATTTTCGCGCGCGCGCACAATGACGTTTGCGCGTAAAGACGCCTACGCCGTAAAGTATCCGCTGCCGAAGAATAGAGGTCCGGGGGAGGAGTAATAAAATTCCACGCGATATCGAACCGTCAGACGGAAAATTAAAGTCTTCCTCTAAGAATCCCGTGGAAAGCCATCGGCGGAAAATCCGATCTCGAATTCCGCCGGGCGGCGGAAGCGCAACGTCTCGGGGGGAGAGACGCGTAGGCGTGTGCACGCGGGGCTTCCCGAGGCGAGAGGAGCGCGATAAGCGCCCGCGGCCGCATGTGTGTGTGTGCGCGAGCGAATCGATCGGCCTCCCCCGCGATAGCATCGACGGCGCGCCTCCTTATCTGCCAGTTTCGCGCTGTGCGCCGAGTACGCGCGAGTCGCCCCGGCCCCCGCGGGACACGCACATGTGCTCCTACGTTTACTGTGGGTCCCGTATATAGCGTAGTGGCCCGTGCGTTTCTCGCACCCTCGCTTCGCGCTCGGTCCCTCCCTGCGTGGATCTTCCGGCTTTAAAAGCAGTGATATTGCGCAGTGTGCGGTTGGCTTGCTTATTTTTTTTTATCGGACGAGATTCAGTGCTGCGAGTGGTCCGAGAAGGGATCTTCTTTCTTTTCGAAGTAGGTGAAGGTCGTTCGAATTAAGCGATTTACTTTTTTAATATTGCTCGCGTCGCGGTTTTCTTTGTTGGAGCACAAATAAATGCTGTTATCGTCGTTTAAATATAAAGTGTTTTTGATAATGGTATCTACGGTGAAATCACAAAGGACTGTTCTCG
This sequence comes from Eurytoma adleriae, assembly GCA_900480045.1. NCBI lineage: Eukaryota > Metazoa > Arthropoda > Insecta > Hymenoptera > Eurytomidae > Eurytoma > Eurytoma adleriae. The sequence continues at coordinate 76,877 of UXGC01000152.1, forward strand.
ATTGTTTTCAGTTTAAACCGACTAAATCGCAATAAATTCGAAACGTGTTGAATCAGAAGACAGAAATAATTGTGGGCTTTGCAACTAAACGGAGATATCACGAAATTTCGATGATGAAGTCGAGGATGAATAAAAAAAATGTGCAATGAAATACTCTATGTCAAAATCAATTTTCTAAATTATATTTTGATGACTTGAGAAAATAAGTTTGTTAGGCAAATATTCAATCAGCGAAATTTTATTATATCTCCACTGAAAAAGTAAATACAGGAAACTTTTCTATAAATTTTTAGAAGTGGAGGGTAGAACTACACTTCGGATATGATTGAAATTATCATAAATTTTGGAAAAATTATCATAATTATGGCAAATTTTACTACATAAAAATCATAATTTTTCCCAAAATTATAGTAATTTTTCTCACAATCCCACTACTTCCTCCAGCTCAAATAATTTCTAGTAGATTTTCCCATTTATTTCCCGTGCCCTTTTAGTTGCCCACTGCCCTCGATTACCGCGAAAGGAAATAAAATCACCTTCTCGCACTGCATAATCGGAGCCTTGCTCCCCGAGAGAAAGCATCGGAGGAGGATCACCGGTGGCGTGTGAGAAAATGCGGCCGTAAACACCCACACCGAGGCGGAGAGGGGGGTGACGAGGGGGGCGAGGCCGCACACGAGCCGCGGGAGATGAGCCCGGAGTTCCGCGACACGATGTTCCGGGCGGCGCTGATGTACGCCTACCCGCTGCCCTATCACGATCTGCCGCTGCTGGCGCAGCGCGTGAGCTCCGGCAATGGCCAAGGTCTCTGGAGTCAGGTATTACACGCCCCGGCACTAAAGTTCAATGAGGGCCCGCGAGCAAGCCCGGGGACGAGCCGCGTTACGTAAAGGCCGTATACACTGCGCTTCTGTATAATATCCAAGCGCACGTGCAGCCCGAGCGCACGCGAGCCACGCGCCACTCTCTTCTCGGGCTCTTTTTTTCGCCGCGGGGCGTTTGTTCATCGGGATACGCGTTTTAGGAGATTGGATTTTTTTTTGTTAAGGTTTGCTTGCCATGGGGTAAGCGACTTCACGGGGATTCGTTGTTTCTATTGTTATTATTTTTTTTGATGATGAGCTAATCGTCTGATGTGAAGTAAATTGAATAATGTGTGGTAAATTGCATTAGATTTTCATTAGAAAGTTTTATCGGAGTAATTTGCGAAAAAATTTTCTTACAAAATTTACGTTGAAATCGTGGCAAAGCAAAGTGATAAAACGGCATACCTTATTAAAAACTTTTCGAAAATTTCAGCAATAGTTACAGGTAAATTTTTTAAATTACTGCTGGACACACTTAAAATTTCCCTTAAAGCAATCCGTTCTAAAATGGTTTTTATCTCTTATTTTTTTCGATGATCTTCACGTAAATTTAACCAGAAAATGTCCTGAATGCATTTTGTAAGAAAGTTTCCACTTCAAAAATTACGTTCAATAAATGAGTGAGAGATATAGTTTTCATTATAAGGTGCAGTAAATGGAGTTTTAAAAAGTTAGTCGACGGCATAGTTAAAAGGTTCCGAAATTTTTAACCGCTGAAACTGCGGTGTCAAATAAATCAATTGACCGTGAAAAGGCCAATTTCGAGCTTTAAATGAAAAGCCCTTTATAAAAATGAGAGTAACTTTGTAACTTTTCTCGGCGATCGATTAATTCGTGCTCGTTTGATCGAGTTTTAGCACTGTAACTTAACATCGCTTTAGATTAAACGAATAATTAATTGAATAATAACAGTAAAACTGCATTTTTTATTTCAGACTTCAAATGAATCGACGGAATATTTTTGCATGAAATAATTCTTCAAACATTAAATTACTGTACACATTGAAGGTGATTCATAATAACGTTCATGTATGTATTTTTACACATCACGAATGCAGGTGCACCAAAAGAACTGGAATTCAGTAAAAACATTTTCTTCTTCCCCGCGCTTTCTTTTACTGAAATATTATTATCGAAGTTTGCTCCATTTCATCAGATTTTCCGCTTCCGAAATGTCCGGCTCCTTTTTATATCTTATGATGGGAACGGTCATTTCCCTGGAGGGCCCGTGGGATATTTTTTTCCGGCGACTTCAAAGGAACTCGAGAAAAAAATGTTTCGCTCGCCAATGACTTGATAGCCCCGCTTAATGTTCTTTTTTTTCACAAGATCTTTAATAGCGGGAGGGTTTTCCCAAAACTCGTTAGCAGTAAATTTTTTTTTAATTAACGAACATCCCCGCGAAAATTACTTCTGCCGTCGCCAATATTTTCACCCGAGCAACGACAATTGCACATCGTGACTCGCGTCCGCAAATAACAAACTTTTTACGGTCGATTCCGTTATTTATTCAAGCGACCGAAAGGCATTTGCATTCGAATAGAACGCGGCGAAATAAATGCGGATGCGATAGTCGTCGCAAGGTCACCCGATGCAACGAAATTCCGCGGGGGGAGAGAAAAGGGTCTTGGAAGCTGCTCGCTGCCAAAAATAAAGTTCGACATAGTCGAGGGATGCATCTCGAAAAATCACGTTTAATTGCCCCCTCGGTAACTTCCAACGTAGAGAACGGGTCCACGTGCCAGCTGCCGGTCGTTCGGATTCGATTATCCGCCGCGGAGTCGGGGGGCAACTTGCATATGCGCCGCCACGTCGTCTCGCGCGTGTCGTCGTCATTGCAACGCGCACTCTTTTTTCGAGCGAATCCGGCGCGGCTGTTTGCAGCGCATCTTGCGTCTGTTGACGGTCGACCTTATCGGGCCGACGACTGATAAGCGAACAAACGTCTCCCCGCCCGGCGGGAAATCAGCGTTGATCTTTTATTTTGCTGCGCAGCGGCTCCCCTTTGGCTGGGCCCCTTATCGCTACGCTTTGTTCTCCCGTCGCCTCTTTTTTTTTATTGCTTCGGGTGATTAGGCCGAACTGGCACGTAATTTGCCTCGGGTTTTCGCTAAGTCACGGATTTTTTTAAGGATAGCGTTGGCTTCGCCGGTGTTATGTTCCTTTGACGATCCAGATAAGCGCCGAATAAAATCGCGGAGAAATGAAAATAATGCCTTTCCGAGTATTACATTTGCCGAAAGTGCTGGAAACGAAAGCACAATTTAAAGTAAAACTGTTATTTGCTCTAATTAAAGTGCAGACTTTTATAATAGTCGTATTTTTTGCGCGAAGTAAAATTACCTTAAAAAAAAATTGACTCCCAGTCCCAAGACACCATCAATTCACATCGCGCGAACTAATTGTCAAATAGCGCCAGCCACTTTAATCGTGAAAAATTCGCGCTGCCGGGGCTCGCGTCCTAAATTCCCGGCAAAAAAGACTTCGCGAAACTCGTTTCGCCGCCCTGAATTACATCGAAAAATAATAGGCTGCGAGTGGAGAAATTTCCCCAGCCGGGAGCGGTACAGGTACTGCACCCCCTGCCCTCCTAAAAAAAAGGCTCGCTGAAAAGCGCAACGAGCCCCGGAGGTCGGGTTGGCGAGTGTAACGCCGGAAACTTTGGCGACAAACTTCGCGAAGCACGAGCTCGTCCCTTCGCTCGGTGCGGTGCGCCTCTCCTTGGCCCGGGGCGCGTGCCCGGCCTTGGAGCCCCGGGAAATTGTCCCCTCGCGTCGACTCACTTTTTTTATTGGGCTGTCGCGCGATGAGACGCAGGCCCGAATGCAAATTTATTGCGAAGTTATGGGATTTATAGTGTAAGTTACGCACCTATTTATCAGCGTTTATGGATCAAATGAGTTTTGATCGAGATTAAACCGTTTGACAAATAGTCACGCGGACTAGGCAAACTTTTTCTGAGTCATTCATCAGAACGTTTGAAGCGTTGGTAATACTTTAAATTCGTATTTTTTTTTTTGCGCGAATTAATCATGGTTTTTTTTGAAAATTTTACCGTACATCAGTTAAATTTATTCGGTGTGTTCAATTAATGCGTGTTTTATTGCGAGGAATAATTTCTAACAATTGATACTGACATACGGTTATTCCGAAGTGAATTTTAGAAATATTGAGTTAATAAACTCCCTTAAAAATAATTTTAAATTAAATTCGTGAAATATAAATTTGATATAATATATTGAATCGCGAAATAAATTTTATGAAGGTGCGACAGTTATTGCTGAAAAAATTACCTAAAAAATTATGTGTTCATTTTTGAGACTATAAAGATCGCAGGAGTTCTCGTTCCTCTCTACTTCATTTTTTTTATTTGAAAGTAGGGTAAAGCCTCGCTTTTATGATCTCGCGAGCTTTTTGATTGTTTTATTTTCGAGATTGATTGGTCCGAGAGTCAGAAGGCTGACGCATTTGATCTTTGTAGATCGCGCGCTTTGTGAGGATTTTAAAGGGATCGAATGATTACTGAAAGGACGATCGCTGGATTTTCGCTGTACCGTCGTTGTCAATTTTTTTATTTCCAGAGATTTTCTGGTCTGTGCAGATTTAGCTATAGCTACGGGATTTTACTCGCACTTATATACAAGTAAAAGAAATTAAAATTATAACTATAGGTATATTCGATCACGAGAAAATTAATAAAATTTCGTATTTAGTATATAAAACAAATCCTTTGTTATATTCATGTAATTTATTTTTCGAGAATGACGTTAGCTAAACTTTCTCAGTTTTTATCTCAGTTAGTTAAGTAAATGTAGCTTGTGTAAAAAAAGAGAATGAATTCGCTCACGCAAAAACAAGTTCCACCAAACCGTTTAATTAAGCATGAAAATAATTTCGAGTTTTTCCTTCTCAACAGTGAAGCAAAATTATGCAGCATCACGTTTCGTTGCTCAACCAATTCGCAGGGGGCTAACTTGTGATTCACACGCGGCCGAATACATTAGCATTTAACGGGGAATAGGATTTGCCGCGCGGCAAGTTTGCTGAGCGACTTGATGAAAAATCGCGAAAAGCCCACGGTTTATTAACCCGAGAGTTTCCTTGCCCTCACCCCGCATACAGTCGCTGAAAATTTCACCTCGTTCTACCCGCGCGCGTGTGTGCGCACACAGCTCACCGAATTTTCCCGAGCCCGTTTGAAAAGCTAAATGGACAAAGCTCCGTCGACGTTGTGCTTTTGAAATTTTATCATTTTTTTTTTAACGATTGCTCTCGCCGTTTCTTTCGTTCGCCCGCTGCGAAAGCCAAACGAAAGTTTAACAACAAAGCCAACAAAGGGGCTTGCGGGACAAACACGGCGCCGCGCGCGCGCGCTTCATCCGAAAAATCAATATTTTTCCACGGCGCGCGCGCCCCTGGTCCATTTCGAAAGTGGCGAACGTACTTTCAGCGGGAGAAAAAAGCTCGCCGGAACACTGTATGTATGTATGTTCACTCGCTAAAAAATTGAAAAGTGACGCGCGCCCATCGAAGCCTCGAAAGTGGGGAATTACGCGCACTCCAGTCCCTGCTCGAGGGACAATGAAGAAGACGCGACGACGGCGAGCGCGCTTTCAGGTATACACCCCGAGTGGGCAGTTTACCGCGATACGAGCGGCCCGTCGGAGTTAACCCCAAGCCGCGAGCTTAAGTGCACGTAAGCCCGCGGAAGTATCGGGGAAAAGGCGAGGGATCGCACCGCCGCCGGCGCGCTAAGGCGAGCGGCGCACTTTGTGGCTCGTCCGTCGCAGCACCTAAAAGTTTCGAGGGGATTAGGTTAGGTCGAGGTTAGGATTTCCGAGGTTATCCTAGTTCCGCGAAGAAAAGTTATCTTTCGCCTGGTTACATCTCATTAGCACTTTTTTTTAACCAATCTGCAAACTTAGTCGAGCCGAGTCATTAGTATACCCGTCTTGTGGTGTAAACAGTGAAACGCGAGTCAATAAATTTATGATCCAACAAAGAAAATATACATATAGTGCATAGATTCGCATTATTAATTTATTAATATTTTTTCGATCGCTTGAAAAATTTATGATAAAATGTGGTGTAAACACTGATAAATCAATCATTCAACGAAAAACTTATTCACTTCGTAGTATCCCTTCGCATTATTAATTTACCATCTAATTATTCGACTACTTCAAAAAAATTTAAAGTAATCGAAAAAGGATATACATCAACCTACACCGAGTTAATTCACAATAAAATGTCACGATCCCGGGGGCGAATTATCCACGCCCGAGGCGCTAAAGAAGTCAAGGTCCGAGGGGGGTGGCGACTCGCAGGGGCGAGATGAATTTACGAAGCTCGTCGGGCTTATAACGCGGGTGGGGTCCAGCTCAATATATATAAAAGAGCAGCGGCCGCCAGGAAAGAGAGCATCCCCGGCGGCTGGGTAAACACAAAGAGAGAGACACCCTTCGAGGCGCGCTTGACTTTCATACGAGGCTGGCCCCCCGGTAAATGTGTTTTCGTACACCGGTTCGCGCACCGCGTGCGTGTACGTGTGTGTCTGCGCGCGCATCTGTATGCGTGGGTGAGTTTCAGAATGTGGCCGCCGGCCGTAACGGAAAGGTAGACGAGAGGCTGGAGATAATGCGGGGAATAGAGTTATTTAGTCCGTTTAGTTAACTTTTAGGGGGTTGGCGTTAGTTAGTTCCGTTGAAAATATCCAACATTTATTTACGGGATTTGGCGTAGAACTCGTTGATTACTTTCTTTTTTAAAGTTAAACCCTTTTTTTTTTAAATAAACATCACAAATTTTTTTCAAAAGATTAAAATTTATCTCTTTTTTTAGTAAAATTTTTTACGTTAGAATATCGTGTTTTATCAAATGAATTTATTTAAAATGCAAAGAAGGTTACTTGTATGTAACATGACTTAAACTTTTACATGCAAATGTACAAACAAACGCACAGTCTCAAAAAAAAGGATCTACAAATTCTCATAATTCAGAAACCGGCTACAATCATGTCTCATTAAAAATCCACGATCCTTAAAATACTCCGTCCATAAAATCCTTTAATGTACCCAAAAAAAAACGTGACCCTCTAAATGTAGACATCAAAAAGAAGGGTGGCAACAGTGAGCCATTAATAAATGAATTTCACCGAGGCGAAAAAATCACTCAGAATCAAAGAGGCATTATTTTCTCCTCCCCCGCATTAAGCCGCGGGGGAGGCAGTGTACTCGGAGAAATTTCCGCACGGACGAAATATTTTATCCGTGAAATCGCGCATAAATCCCATAGGCTCGCATGCAATATTCAGCGCTACTGCCGTTTCCCGCGCGCGCGTGCCCTCGCATCCGCCCGAAACTTTGCCTACACCCCCGCCCCCGCGACTTGCTTAATCACCAGGATACTTACCGGGACCGATCGCCTAGCCACCATCGCGAGCCCACCCAGTGTACCCTACGTGTAATCGCGGAAGTCGACTGTGCACTGCAATATATCTCACGATCACCTTTGCTTTTCTGTTGCAGTCTTTCCCAATGTGCCGCCAGCGCCCGGGATGCCCTGCCAGGGCGAGGATCGTAAGTACAATCTTCTTTTTTTTTACTTCTTCTTCTTCTTATTCTTGTCTTCGGTTGAAATTGGATTGGGATTTTTACGAGTGTCTGGGATGTGTTTTCGGTGTCGGTCGTTCGTTGACGGCAGTTGATGCCCGCCTTATCTACACCGCCGCGACAACTTGTTTGCCCGCTGCTTAGCACTGACGGGTCTCCCCTGCTCGCGTGCACCTCGTTTGCATCTACCTTCGATCAGATCTTGAAAACTGTGGGAGATTTAGCTTTACGATACTCAAATTGTTTCTTCAACTATTTCGTTATTTATTCAGATTCTTTATAGCGGTTTATTAAGTATTCAATTATTTCACTGAAAAAAAAAACACTTAATTTTGAGAAATTATTGAATTGAAATAGAAGAAATTTTATTTAAATTAAATTAGAGATTATACTTTCATTTAATAATAGACTTTAATTCACGTGGATTAATTTAATTATATTCTTACTAAATATGAAGATAATTCGCTTAACAGGAGATATTTTTAAAAAGTCGGGGGCGGAAATAGTTATTTGCAAATACGTTTATTACTTAGAAAATAAAAGTCGTGTGAGCACGAATGATATTCATAAATATAAAAATACAGAAAAATATAAAAGCTTATAATAATTAGAAACACATCAGATTAAAAAATCTTTATTATTTATTTTTATATGGGCTTGCACGAGTTTTACTTTTATTTTAGTTAATATTTTCAAAAATATTTAAATGCACATTTCCACTATATTTTTTAAAACTACCTTCCATTTTGCACGACTCGAAATTCAGGAACCTCGTAGTCCTCTTCCAGCTATTACATTTCAATTAATTTTTTTCAATTTTATTCCAAGTACACAAGAACATTTAAAAATTTCTATCGAAAGAATATTACTCCAACTCAAATCATTTTCTACAATTAATTCATTAAAAATACACTGTCGTACAAGCCTTCCTCTCACCCATTTAATTTTATTCCCCACCTCAAACTAATCTCCCCAGTCGTTAACTCTATAAGTAAAAACCGATCTTAATATCCGTGAAAGGTACATAATCCGTGCCTCTGCCGGTGGCGACTCACCATCGGGATCCGCCGAGCTAACAGCCAAAGAAACCGTCGGGCGCGCCTCAATTTCCGCTCGCAAATCAGGAAACCCGTAACGCGAGCTCTGCCGAGCCCCCGCGGAAAATCGGCGCGCGCGCGTGCTACCGCCGCGCCCATTAAAAGCGTTTACCGTTCATTAAAAGAGGGCCAAATAAAAGCCCGGCGAATCTCGTTAGCGCGCGAGTGAATCCCCCGCCCCCGCGGATCCGCGTAACGACGTTCCGCCCTCCGCGCCGTTCGTGCGGATACACCGGGAGGGGGCTCGTGCTCGCGTTCCGGATCGTCGGGCCACCTAACGATCGTCATCGCTGATCCTCCCCCTTCTCTGTACTTAATGCCGACCGACTTCGCGAATTTACCCCCTGAATCGACGCGGATTTTGCGTTTGGGATGCTGAATCATACGTGACTCTCGTTATTCCTTTTTTTTGTTTATTAATGCGGAGTTAATTAATCTCTCTCGAAAGTTTCGTGGTGCTTTTTATCTCGCTTTTTCATTTGTCCAGGGAATGAAAAAATGGGTTTTGCTTAGAAAATGTAAAATAAACGTAACTTTAGTGAATAGTAATCAAGATTGAGAAAATATCTTTTGACTATATAGTTATTAAAAGAAAAAATTATTAAAAATGTCTGAAAATTAAATATTGAAGTGTAATTTAAAAGAATCTTCAACATAATATGTCAAAAATCTTTCTTTAGTCGTTTTTAAATACTTTCGAATTAAATAGCTCTTATTTTTTTAACGAGTTACATTATACAAACAGCGCATACCCAATTATCAATATCGCGCGAACTCTCTTTATAATTAATACAATTATTACCGCATATACATCACTATATATCACTGAAACTTACGTGCGTGTGTACCGGTGATAGTATTGACAATCCGTGAAAAACACGATCGCAAATTTTTCATCGAATTTCACACCGCAAATTAGGGGACTCCGCGGAATTAATCAATGCCATATTTACAAACACACCCGCGCGCTTGACGGAAGAATTTTGACGATCCCCGGATTACTTCAGTCAGCAACGAGGCACCTTACGCAAACGTCGCGGGGAAGCATGCGCGCCGCGTTGATTCACATTAGACATGGAGGCCGACGAGACACCTGCCGATTGGCTCAATTTCATCACGTGCGGTATCATAGGAAAAAGTTTGATTCTTTACGCTTCTTACGTACACTATCCATTATGCAAATAATTTCACGAACGAAATTTCTCGATTACGCCCCGGTCGACGTATATAGTATCACGTAAACCGATTGTTCGCGCAAAGTTACAGTAATTGTAATTTATGGAAGAATTTATCAGTAAGCCATTTACCGATCCGCGCGCAAAATTATCGTAAAAGTGTTGAAATTCTCGTGAAGCTGCTCGACGTAAATTGCAAAGAAAGTTCGACGAAAAGAAAAAAAATTGCAAGAGAGAAAAAACGAACTTAGAAAGTGCGTTTTACTTAAAAAACGTATATGCGGGAATTCCAGCGATTTGAAAATTGTTCCTATCGCTGGGGGAAAATTGTTTATGTCTCGCGGGCTCGAGTGAAAACAATGGAAAGTTCGGAAAGCAGCCGGACGGCTACGCGAACGATTCTTTGGAGGATAATTTCCTCCCGACCCTCGTGTGTACTTTGACGGGCTCTCCCCGAGCGTCTGGCTCTCCGCTTTTTTCCTGCGCTCTTTGTTTCTATTTCTACCTTTTTCCTCTAGGGTTTTCTTTTTATTTTTTTCTCGCCCGAAATTTCTGGCTTTATGAGCCACGAACGAAAAGTTTCGTTAATTAAACCCTGCCGCGGTGCTCTTTCTGCAGTGTTTTACCGGACGTTGACCTTTATTCGTAATACGAAAATCCCAGACACTCCAATTTCCGCAATCGTTCGTTATATTACTATTGTTTTGTGCACCTTTTATTACTTTACGTTCGAAATAAAGCTAGTAATGTTATGTTCAATTATTTTTTATTTAACAACAGTTTCAGTAGAAAATAATTTTAATGTATTTTACAATATAAAGGTACATATCGTACATTGTGAATTACAGAGTCAAATTTATGTTAATATAGTCATGTATATTAAATTGGATTAGGGGCTGGAGATAAATATCGTGAGACTGGTCTCCTTCGCGTCGAAATTATTTCTTACTTTTTTGCAATAACATTTCTTTTTTATTAGCATTACAAAGCGTATATTTATGAGTGTGCGGTGCTAAAGCAAATGTATTTTCTTATCAAAAGGGAGTATCTACAGACGAGGCGCACGCAGATGGAGAAAGCTTTATCGGGTGAACGGACACATTTTCCAGGCTAAACGATTCAACAGGGTAAGTATTCCGTATATTCGTTTCCATTGCATTTATTCGCGCTTTATCAGCCGAATCTATCGATGTGAATTTTTTCTTCGCAAAAATAAAATTCGAAGGAAAAAAATGACGTGGTTTGTGAATATTCAGTTACGACGTATAAAAAGTATTTAAAACGAGTGAACGAGAGTTCCGGTGGAAAATTTATGCAAATTCAACTTTTTTTTATGCTGATCCAATATTGTTCTGCTCGTGTAAACAGTATAAATATGTTTACCATAATTGCAAAGCTATTCTGCTACGTACATCTACTTAAAATCATTATTTTTTTTTAACTGTAACGCGAAGCAAAATAAACATTTCATTTGCAGTGCACGTAATTATTGTTTATTTTAAAAATTATTAAAATGTGAGCAAACTGCAGTGTAATTATTTGTACGCGAATAATAAACAGCTTCAAAGACCGTCAAAAGCACCAGCGAAAAAAAACTCACAAAGAACAAAACCGATTTCACAAACATAAATGTAAATGCAGCTACTGAATTTTCCACTTCGCATTGATTTCCCATGCAAAAGAGCGCGCCTTTTTTCACAGCGACAAAAAGTAGTAAGCAAAAACATTCGTATTTCCAGCGAGCCTTTTGCGCGTACTGCCAGGATCGCATCTGGGGTCTGGGCCGTCAGGGCTTCAAGTGCATCCAGTGCAAGCTCTTGGTGCACAAGAAGTGTCACAAGGTAGTGCGCAAGCCCTGCCTGAACGCGCAGCAGGCGTCGGCCCTCGGCGAGCAGCAGTCGGCCGAGCGCAATGGCGAGCAGACGCAGCCCGACTCGCCCCAGTTCAGTCCGCCCGCGCACCACGATGACGACAGCGCCGAGCCCTCCACCGCCGAGGAGCATGTATACCGCAACCGTAAGTCCGATGGAGATGCGAATCACTTTTTTGTTTGAACAAAAATTATTATAGACTTATTGAAGCTAGGGGATACTGGAGCAAACAGAAAAAATAGTGTAGTGATTAGAAATTTTATTGTATAGACGAAGTAAAATTAAGCAGAACTTTGGTAAAATTTAACGTACATTGAAATTTACTAGTCACTAATTTTTTTGAGTTTCGAAGTTTACTTAGTAAAGTCAAGTTACTGTTGATGAAAATTTTTTTCTGCGTAAATAAAAACAGATGCATTGAAAAGTTAAATTATCTTTAAAACGCAATTTTCTTCAGGGAAACAAGAAAATTCAACTTTCTGATATTCTAATTCAAAAAGCTCTCTACAATGTTATCTAGATGGAATATCGACTCACTTATGTAAAACTATTTTCTTTTTTTTTTTTGGAAACTCCGCTGATCTTATCATTGCCACTTGAGAGCACTGGCTTCTTTCTTCTGGAGAAGGTCACGCGTTTAGAGGACTTTCCTGCTCTAAAAAAATCGCCGAGTTTTCGATTTTGAAAACGAGATACGCATTTCTGATAAAATATATGCAGATACGTCGTTTCAAATTGCTATAACTACTCGATCGATACTTTCTTATTGCACGTTGAATTTTTCCTCTTCGTTAGTATTGCATTCACGTACCGAGAAATACGAAAAGTAAATATTTAAAACACGCTCAAAAAATAGCAATACGAACTTTGCCATTCGTGTGTATTTCACGTGTAGAAACACGAAAAGAGTAAACATTCAAAGTAAACTGAAAAATAGCAGCATTTTGCGTGTACCCGTCGTAACAGGCCTAATTAACGACGTATAGATAAGTCATAAGCTACAAACATTTAAAAAAAAAACGCGATTAACTTTTCCGACCGAAACCGGAAAAATATACAAAAATAAAGTAAAACAAAACTTTCCTTCTCGCCAGGTGTGGCCAGCGAGGCGGAGGGCGAGGAGCTGGCCCTGGACGAGATGGCGGGGGCGGCGGGCGGCTCCGACCGCCAGTACAGCCTCTCGGACTTCGAGCTGATCAGGGTGATAGGCCGCGGCTCCTACGCCAAGGTGCTGATGGTCGAGCTGAAGGCGACGCGGCGCATCTACGCCATGAAGGTGATAAAGAAGGCGCTGGTCACCGACGACGAGGACATCGACTGGGTGCAGACCGAGAAGCACGTGTTCGAGACCGCCTCGAACCATCCCTTCCTGGTCGGGCTGCACTCCTGCTTCCAGACGCCCTCGCGGCTCTTCTTCGTCATCGAGTTCGTAAGAGGTGGCGATCTTATGTTCCACATGCAGCGCCAGCGCCGGCTGCCCGAGGAGCACGCACGCTTCTACGCCGCCGAGATCAGTCTCGCGCTCAACTTCCTTCACACCAGGGGTGAGTTTTTTCATTAACGCGCTCTGCGGTGGCCCGGTGAAATCGATTCTTCGCGGGATTCGAAATAAAGTTTGTTTTTCGTTTTCTTTGCCGGCTGGATTTGAAATGAAGTTTGTTTTTCGTTTTCTTTGCGCGGCTGGATGTGTGCGATTTTGTAAAAATAAATGTTTAACGGTTTTACTGCTCAATGAGCCGCATGTGGCTCATAATTTTTGTTTTTCTTGTTGCGTGTACGTAACTTGTATAAAAAAATGTTATTCTCCTTGCCAAAAATCTAACTCAAATTTTGGCACGTGTAACAGTGAATGTGTTAACAGGCAAAGTTGTGATGATTATATTGTGTAATTAAGCAAATGTTATTATTTTTTTATCTGAAGACTTTAAATTACTTAAATATGTTTAATCGAATAATTAATTTATTTTAAATTATCGTTAAATTTATGCTCTGCATTTTGCCATTTATTTTAAATTTAAAGTTAACTAAAGTACGTAATAATTCTTAGTAAAGTACAGTGCATTTTAATGATTTTTTTCATATAAGTACATAATCTCACAATTAGATCACTTAAATTAATAAGACTTTTAAGTATAATGATGTATAATCACGAAGCTTTTCCAACGAGATTAAATTTACGCGTAAAATATAAAATCATTTTCAGTTACATTTATTAAATTACTGCAAATATTATTTATTAAATTGCCTTAATGAATTGCTCTCTGAAATTTCGCAAATTTCTGCTTTATATTTAGTTATAGGAATTTGCAATTAATCGTTATTTTAGCATTCTACATACATGATAATAAAATAATGTGTACTTACTTCAAATATTTATATATAATAATGCAATTTAATGCAGTCCAATGATGTATCGAAATTATATTACGCATGTATAGTGCATTGCATTAGCATGGCAAATATTTAAAATGCAAAAACTTCACTATTATTAACTATGTATAATTGAATAAGTGAAATTTCACTTAAATAAGTGTCCTTTACGCAATATCAACAGATCTCGACTAAATGCATTAAGTAGAAGACATTTCACGTTAAATACTATTCTCTTTAAGTGAAACCGCACTTATACAATTGCGCGCGCAAAAAAGTGATTTAAAAAACTAAACCAGTATTTTTATTTCGCAGGTATAATCTACCGCGACTTGAAGCTGGACAACGTGCTGCTGGACCACGAGGGCCACGTGAAGCTGACGGACTACGGCATGTGCAAGGAGGGCGTGCGCGAGGGCGACACCACGGCGACGTTCTGCGGCACGCCGAACTACATAGCCCCGGAGATACTGCGCGGCGAGGACTACGGCTTCTCGGTGGACTGGTGGGCCCTCGGGGTCCTGCTGTACGAGATGCTGGCCGGGCGCAGCCCCTTCGACATCGCCAGCGCCTCCGAGAACCCGGACCAGAACACCGAGGACTACCTGTTCCAGGTCATCCTGCAGAAGACCATACGTATACCCCGCTCCCTCTCGGTCAAGGCCGCCTCCGTGCTCAAGGGTTTCCTCTGCAAGGAGCCCGCCGAGAGACTCGGCTGCGGCAGGAGCCCCACCGCATTCCACGAGATTATGTCGCATGCGTTCTTCAAGTCCATTGACTGGGAGATGGTAAGAATACGGTTTTCTTTTTTATTCCTCTTTTTTTGTCATTTTTAGAATGATTAGAAATTATGAATGGAGACGAGTGGATTTGACGACGAGCACTAGATTAAAAGGAAATAAAAGTTGGCGTTTCAGTTTTAGTACGAATGAATTCATTCAGTTTGTGAACGAATTCGTTTGTCATTAATGGAAGAGGAAAGTAATGTAACTGTAGCGTTAGTAAGGTGAGTCTCAAAAGACTCTTGAAGCTCACGTAACATCTGTTTATGTATTCGAGATACACATGCTGTACGAAAGCGGATGCTCGACCGTGCTTTTTTAAACTTTTTCATTAGTTTTTTTTTGCCGCATCTATCCTCTTTTCAGTTATGTTAATCCACGCGGCTTAAACTCGGTAGTTTTTGGCAAGCTTCTTTGAAATTTAAGTTTTAACATAGCGCGATTCAGGGGAAGTAAAGTAAAACGTTAAAGTTACAAAAAAAGTATACATTCGTGCTTTGAGAAGATATTTAAACATAAAAAACATTCGTTTCAAAGTAAAAACTTTTCATTAAACTCTGTGCAGTTTTAGTTTCTTCTGTATAAATTTGTATGCAACAGAAATGTTATAAATTAACAGAATTTTGAAGAGAAAAATATTCATAAAAGAGTTAAAAACGAAGTGATCATCGTCAAATTATAGTCACCTATGAATCTTCCACATTCCACGTGAATGAATCTTTAAAAGGGAGCACCACGCGTGACCCAATTCCGTTGGCGTATAGTGCACTCCTTTAAATTCATAACACGAGGACGCGTATTTTTGTTCCCTTCCAATCTTTATTTCCATCCCACCTCCCGTCTTTCCAGTACCCTCGCTCCTGTTTTCTTTTTTTTTCCTAACTAATATTTCGCATGATGTATGTTGCAGCTGGAGCAGAAACAGGTCACACCGCCGTACGAGCCGCGCCTCGTTTCGGATCGCGATTTGGCAAACTTCCCGCCCGAATTCACGGACGAACCAGTACATCTAACACCCGATGATCCGTAAGCCACTTTTGCCTACCTTAGCCGCTATCGCCTTTATCCTCGAGGAATTTGCATGTTTGCGGGGTCTACGGCCGCCGCCGAGTGCCCGGATCGTCTCGGGCGGCCATTCATTGTTAAAATGACCCTTCCTCCTCGATTCGCGCGATTTCCCCGTCTTCACTGAATTATAGATTCGCGTTCGCGGATTAACTGCGAGTTACTCGGCTTTCTTCGCTCGAATTCGAACGAGTTCTCTTTTACTTTCTTCTGCGCTAAGACTTATGGAAATCGCGCCGAACTATGAATATTCCAGCGCTTTGAATTACTGAATCAATAAATTTTTTTTCTTTTCTCAGACAAGGCGACGAGGAATTCCGTTAGAATTACTAACGTAACACTTTGTTTTATAAATTTACATTGAACGAAGTAAATTAATAAACATCTTTCCGTTTTTCGCAGACAAGTAATCGACAAGATAGACCAGTCGGAGTTCGAAGGCTTCGAGTACGTGAACCCGCTGCTGATGTCCCTGGAGGATTGCGTGTGACAAGAGACGACGAGCCCAGCGACGTCGCGCAGCGAGGATGACAGCGAGCTCACCCTGGTCGTCCAGCAGCACTTCCAGCACCAGGAGCACTACCAGCAGCCGCACCAGCAGTACCTCCCGCAGCAGTGCGTGCCCGTGTACGATCCGCAGCATCACCGCCAGCAGCAGCTGCACCGCGAGGAGCACCAGCGGCAGCTCCACCAGTGCTACATGAACGAGCTCCAGGACAAACTGGCGATGCTGCACTTCAGCGTGGACAGGTTCTCGCGGCGGCAGCTGGCGCTGCCCGGCGCCGGCGACCTGTCCCAGCTGCCGCCGCCCCCGATGCTGTTCATGCGCTACCTCCAGTCGAGCGACGACAACTACAACGACTACAGCCTGCCGCCGCCGCCGCTCGCCTTCCGCTACGAGAGCCCCTCCTACTCGCACTCGCTCAGCATCACCGACGCCAGCTACGACTCGATGAACTCGAGCAACCACGCGAGCAACAACATCAACAACAACAACGAGGGCAGCTCCCTCATGAGCAGCGTCTTCGACGAGAACGACTACGACGACGTGGTGGAGGAGAGCCCGAAGAAGGGCCTGCTCAAGCAGATGTTCTGTCTTCCCCTGAATTAGCGCGACGCCGCTGCTGATCTTACGTCGCCCCAACGGCTCGCGTTGTCGGCGGCGCTTCGCCCGAGAGAGACTGTGCCTGCGAAGCTCGCCGACCGGGCGAGGTGGCCCTGGAACAAGCTCAAGAGCTTCCGCTCGAGCAGGCAGCGACGACCGACGAGTAAATTTTATCGTCTTGATTGAATAGCTTTTATAATAAAATTTAAAAAAAATTATTATATAAACATTTCTTTTTTTATTTTGTTTCATTTAAATCGTAAAATTTTTTTTAACTTTTTCCTTTGCTTTTTGTTCGTAAAGAATACTTTATGAATAGTATAACTTTTTATTTATCGCGGATATTCGAAATTTTTTTGTGAATACTTTTTTTTCAAAGTGTGCTTATCGGGAAGTTACTTTGGTTACCTCGTGTCGGTGCTATTGTGGCCCATTTGATTCGCGGATTCATTGTTTCGCATACGTGGGCGCTTGATGAATTTTTCTTGGCCATTGCGCTCCGGTCTGCTGTGCGTTCGCGAGAAAGTGAGAGCGGTGTGCGGCGGGGGTCAACGCGGAAATTGGAATTATCGTCAAACAAACATGGTGCTGTCTTGAGGCTTTTCATACGTTGATATATGTCTGTGAATCTTTCTTAAAATTAGGTGCTCATTAAATTTATTCTGCTCTAGAAAAATCATTTTAATATTGATAAATTTCTAAGTATTAAACATTTTTGGACAAATGGTTCAAACTTTGCAAGACGTTCTTTTGGTGTAGGGTATAAATTTTTTAAATAAATTGAATTGATTCTGTCGCAATATGAAAATATTGTTAATAAACATAGCAATAAAATTTTTTGCTATTTTTTTCTAAAAAAATACACATTAAACTATGAATAAACAATTACACACTGTAGTAGTCGTTTATTAAATAAGTTTTCATGTGGTACTTATAAAAATTAAAAAATTGTAACTATTATTTAAACGAAAATAGAAATAAATAAACGACAGAATATTAAAGTATCAAAGGCCTTAAAACCGATAATCTATCACTTCAAAGTTATAATATAAATGATTTTCCGAAGGAATTCAAACTATATATTCCATGCAGGAAAGATTTTAGTAAATGGCGATGCGTGCCATTGAAAGTAAAGTTTTGAATGAGTGACGAAAATGAAAATAAAATTTAAAGTGTTTAAGGTATAGTGAAAAATGAAAAAAGTATAGTGTTATGTCTATAAACAAATACAATCACACGTTTAATGCCGGATTATATTTTTGGTCTTTATATGATGAATACGTGACTAAATTAATGAAAGAATTTATAGATTGATTAAATTGTAAATGGTCTAATTTTTACGAAAAAAGACGTTTAACTTTAGGCTGAATATTAGATATTGGGATAGGCTTTAAGTTTTCGAGAGAACGCAATTTAGAGGAGGTTTTTAAATGAATTTTTTAATTTTGTAAATAAGAAAATAATGGGCTGTCGAAAGTTTAAAGTATCTCGAGATCTTGTATTTTGTCGGTAAAAAAAATTTTTTAGTAGTACAATTTTTGTTAAATATATATAGAATAGGATACCGTTTTATAATCAATAAAGAGAATCATTTATTAATTTTGAGGAATATCTTGGTCCTCTCAATAACCATTCCGAATTTTATGTATGTACTTAAATAAACAAAAGGTACTCTCTTACTTGTAATCTTCGCAACTTCGCTTCCGACTTTTCTTACATGTTTTAGCCTCTCTTCCAACTTGATTATTATGAAAGAAAAAGTTGAAGAGTACCTGACTGCTTGAGATACTTATCATTCCAGAGCATACGATTTGTTTTGAGGTCACATATGATAATGCTTAGCAAATTAAATAAATCATTTCTGTTAGCGTTTGAAAATCAAGTGATAT
The DNA here is from genome assembly GCA_900480045.1 of Eurytoma adleriae. Classification (NCBI taxonomy): domain Eukaryota; kingdom Metazoa; phylum Arthropoda; class Insecta; order Hymenoptera; family Eurytomidae; genus Eurytoma; species Eurytoma adleriae. Next base: position 95,708 of record UXGC01000152.1, read on the forward strand.
TTTTAGTAGCTTATTGGTATTTTATTTCTAACACTGCTGAAGACATAAAGCGTGAACAAAATTTTGAGTTTAAGCTAATTGATATTTTAAAAATAAGTACTTTTTAAGCTGCATGGATTAGCAGTACTAACAGACATTCCGAAAATTGATTATCAAATACCAACTCGGCTAGAAGAAGCACATAAATGAATTTTTAAATAAAATGCTGTTTACTCTCCTAGATAAAATAATCAATCCGACAAATAGTAAAGTGGATAAAATAAAAAGAGCGTATTAGATAGTGTCGCGAAGTCGAATGAGCTAAGCGATATTATATTTAAAATTCCAATCGAATAACAAAAGAAATTATATGAAATATACAAGATAATCTGCCCAATGTAATCAAGTACAGTCGTGTTTGAAATTTGTTAAGGCACTTAGGAAACAATATAAATATGCTTGTAAATAAGAAACAAATTATACTTAAAATCACAATGATTGGAGGGCGGTTACTAAAAATGACACGAGCGTTTATGAGATCGATGGAGGGGGTCTGTAGCTATACTGTAATATAATGAATTAATAAATGAAAAAGGGAGAAAAGAAATAATTAGTAGTTATTATTGCGAAACAAAGATATTATAGATTTACAGAGTAAGAATTCAAATTTAACATAGAGCCGTGGTGCTTGCAATTTATTGGAATTTAAATCATTAGAAACACTTCGGCGTTCGCCAAATGATTTGGCAGCATAAAACCAAAGTTTTGTAAAAGGAACAAAGGGCAACAGTGAATTACAGCCTTTGTAATTGTCGAATCGCCCTCGCTGATGCGTTTCTACCAGATTAGTATTATGTGTTGCAGATTGTCGACTTTGAGCGATCTAGCACTATTAAAAAAGTAAAGTAAAAATTGACTGTGACTATCTGTCAGAAGGATTACTATGAGATTTTTTTAACAGTATCACGTGGAATTCGAATTCTTGCGTTGAATCATCGGATATATTCTTGTCGTCATTCGAAGTGACGTTCGTTGTTTAAGAATAGAAAATTTGTTTTGGCAGTGTATGAATTTGAAAAAATGGGAAAAGGAGACGGAACCGAGATCAAACTTGTATATTCCCGTTATTCCAATTATAATTATAAATATAAAATATTAATTACTGTTACAATGAATTATAAAAATCAACGTATAATGGCCTCATTATTATTGCTAAATATATGACAGGGGATTGTATACTTGGATGAGAATTGTATTGAAGTGTTATCGAGAAATATGTGACCGTTGATAGTATTTTTATAAAATCTAACTTACGTTTTAATCGGTATTATACAAATTATAAGGAAAATGGTTTATCGTTAATGATATTGAATTATTCGATATAATTGACTTTATATGTTCGCGATCAATGAGATAATAGATGGATCGAATATAAGCGCATGGCATTTGTTCCTCGAAACGCTGTAAAGAAATTTTGAAAGCGTAAATTAAAAAAAGCAAATAGTTACTTATATAAACGTGTAAATAAAGAAATAAAAAGCAAATTGTACGAAGATCGAAATGTATCGGAGAAAAAGTTGAAATTAAATGTGGATGAATTATACTCCAGCGATATGTGGACAGCGTTAATGATATTTGTCGTAGTATATATATATATTTTAAATGGCAAACAAATCCAACAAAATAAGTATTAACGAGGCCGGAAAGATTTATTCCAAAAGTTGCGAGGAAGTTTCATGAAATAGTAACGGAAACCTTATATGTGTATATATTACATAAAAGTGTCAGAGGCGTTGGGATAGGAATTTGTGAATTGCTAATCTGCGATTCTAAAAAGAGTTGCTGCTGTATTGATGATACGAGGTTTTTGCAAAGGCCTGCGACATTTAAAGAAAAAACAATAGGCCAATTTTAATATTTACCTACATTTGCGATACACCTATTTGCTCGACAAGTTGTAGATAAAATCGGCTTCAGCATGACGAGTTTTTAGTTAGACATTGAATATACAATGAATCAACTGTTACGATTAACTTCCATCATAGTCTTCCATTTGCAAAAGCGTTAAATTTTGGTAATTTCACTTTCGAGGATAAAATAATTTATTGTAATTTAAATTAATAAAATTGAAATGATTTTTTTGCAACGCTAAGTAAAAACTCGACAATGCGTGTCGACTTAGTTGAAACTCTCGAGTATGATACTTATAATTAAAATAATACCTCTGATAATTATTATGTTACTTTACGCACGTGACGCTTGTTTAATTACATTACATGTTAACATAATTTATTTGTATTGTAAGAGTTTATCTCGACGTTGCTGTTGCAATGCATTACATCACCTTTTGCGAAACATTATTGTATCATTAACATACAAGTAACAATCATTAGTTATTATTTCGTCTAAAACTTTGTTCTAACATGGATTATTTTGTATACTACATTCAATCATTAGTACTTACTTTTCAGAAAAATAAACTTTAGCATAAAATATTCACACAGATGTGTTTTTATAATTATTCATTCCTTATAACCATACAATTTTTATTTTTGTGTAATTTTATTTAAGCAATTAGTTACAAGAAGAATTTTCTTTTTACAAAACTTGTTTTAGTCATAAATTGTTATATTAAACATTTATTTACTTTTCAAATTTTTATATTATGTTTGCAGTAAATTTTTTTATTCAATACTTTTATTAAAAAATTTTAATTAACATTTATTTTTAATGCATTACTTAGTGCAATTTTTAAATTCTTTTAAATTTTTATAAAACAGGGTAGCAAACTTTAAAAATACTATCGTTGCCAACCTTACGTCATGAAAGTGATCGCTGACCGTACGGCGTACACCAGCTGTTTCAAGGCAGCAGGTAGAGCCGCAGTTGCACTGTGTTGCAGTTGGTTTCGTACGAGTATGTACCGCCAGTGTATACATCCGCTGTAGGTTAAATAAATAAACATATATTGACCAAATTTTTATTATTATAGACATTGTGAAAACTCATGATTTTGAGCCTCTCGAGTACTAAAATAAGTTAAATTATGGGTCCACCGAAACGTTTTAAAAAAGAATCAGGTACATAACCTATCATCTTTTAAATATTGCTTTTTATTAGTATTTATTGCAGGTCAATGTAAATCAATTCTTTTGGATGTATTTGTACAAAATTTTATAATATTGTGTTGTTCGACAATAAAACAAATTAAATTTTTTTAATTCACTTTAGATCGGGGTAAATGGAAAAGACGAAAAGAAGAAACACATGAACCTGAATTTAATCTTGATGATGATAACAATGAAAGTGTAGATGCTGAAGGTATACCAGATGCAGCAAAAAATGATGTCGAGAAGCAAGATGAAGGTGCACTTGAAGATGAGTATGGAGCGAAAGATTATCGCTCGCAAATGGCCCTCAAACCTGACAATGCATCAAGGCCTTTGTGGGTTGTATGTATATTTATTAATTGTTTCTAAATAGCTTATATTTTTATGGTTTGTTTATGAAAATCTTTACTTTTTTAGGCACCTAATGGACACATCTTTTTAGAATCTTTTTCACCTGTTTATAAACATGCACACGACTTTCTAATCGCTATTTCCGAACCAGTATGTAGACCAGAACATATACATGAAGTAAGTTTGAGATAATTTATAATATGATTAAATTTTATATCTAACTAAAATAATTGAAATTAATTTGATTTTTATTGATTTTTAGTATAAATTGACAGCTTATTCTTTATACGCTGCTGTAAGTGTAGGATTACAGACGTATGATATTATAGAGTACTTAAAAAGACTGAGTAAAACAAGCATTCCTGATGGTATTATAGAATTTATAAAACTCTGTACTTTGTCATATGGAAAGGTAAACTTCAACACACTTTTCAATTCTCCGATTTTTAACTTAATATTACGATCTAATTATTTTATGCAATACTTTATTTAGGTCAAACTAGTTTTAAAACACAATAAATATTTTGTTGAATCACCTTTCCCAGAAGTGTTACAAAAATTACTAAAAGATCCAGTCATTCAAGAGTGCAGATTAAGAAAATCTGTTGATGAAGAAGCAAAAGATAAAGACAAAGCTGGCCTTATTGCTGGTATTTTAAACAAAAATAAAGTTCCACAGGTATGGTACAGTATAATTAGATCTAGTTTTATCATATCAGATAAATTAAATGTATACTTTTAAACATGCAGTTTGGAGCAAAACCATTGCCAAATGCACCACAACCTGTGGCTGGGGCAACTACGTTGCCTGCAGATGGCACAACTCAAACTAATTCTGAAGAAGCAGTAGTACCTGAAGATATAACTAATTTCTATGACAAAATCGATAAAGAGGATGAAGATGAAGAAGAGCAACAATTACAGACTGTTAGTTTTGAAGTTAATCAAGAAAAAATTGAAATTATTCAAAAACGGTGCATCGAGCTGGAGCATCCATTATTAGCAGAATATGATTTTCGTAATGATACTGTCAATCCAGATATAAAGTTAGTATACTCTGATTTAGGTGCAGTATAAATCTGTTGTCATTTTATTCATAAATATATTATTTTCTTCGCAGTATTGATTTAAAACCTTCGACAATGTTGAGGCCTTATCAAGAGAAAAGTTTACGTAAAATGTTTGGAAATGGTCGTGCAAGATCTGGAGTCATTGTATTACCTTGCGGTAAATAATTTAATTTTTTGCAATTAGTTTTTACTATTTAAAAAATAAAATTTATGTGATATTGTTATTTTAGGTGCGGGTAAAAGTTTAGTAGGAGTGACAGCTTGTTGCACTGTTAGGAAGCGAGCGTTAGTTCTTTGTAATTCCGGTGTGTCTGTGGAACAGTGGAAACAGCAGTTCAAAATGTGGTCAACTGCTGACGATTCTATGATATGTCGATTTACTAGTGAAGCCAAAGATAAACCTATGGGTTGTGGAATACTAATCACAACATATTCTATGATTACACATACACAGAAGAGATCGTGGGAAGCTGAACAGACAATGAAATGGCTTCAAGAGCAAGAATGGGGAATCATGGTTTTAGATGGTAATATTTTTAACGATGGAAAACATTAAACAGAGTTTCTAATTTTGTAAATGTAATTTTTTTGTATTTTGAATAGAGGTACACACCATTCCTGCAAAAATGTTTCGAAGGGTCTTAACAATAGTTCAGTCTCACTGTAAACTTGGATTGACAGCTACTTTGTTGAGAGAAGACGACAAAATTGCTGATCTTAATTTCCTTATTGGTCCAAAGCTTTATGAAGCTAATTGGTTAGAATTACAAAAGAGAGGATTTATTGCAAGGGTACAGTGTGCAGAAGTCTGGTGTCCAATGACTCCAGAATTTTATAGAGAATATCTGAGCTGTAAAATGACTAGAAAATTGGTAGGATATATTTCTCTCAAATTTATTTATTTCAACGCTTGCAGCATTTTTAATTATTAATTAACTATATTCTTTTGCTTAGCTTTTGTACGTTATGAATCCAAACAAATTCCGAGCCTGTCAGTTCTTGATTCGTTACCACGAGAGAAGAGGAGATAAAACTATAGTGTTTTCAGATAACGTTTTTGCTTTAAAACATTACGCCATCAAAATGAATAAGCCTTATATTTACGGTCCCACTAGTCAAGTGAGTAAATAATTCTCTTATAGCAATTTTTCGTAGCACTACCTGCTCAAATATCTCACTTTCGTACAATATTTTTCTGTACTTTCTAGAGCGAAAGAATCCAAATTCTTCAAAATTTTAAATACAACATGAAAGTTAACACAATTTTTGTGAGTAAAGTAGCCGATACGTCGTTTGATTTGCCAGAAGCAAATGTATTGATTCAAATATCTTCGCATGGAGGATCTCGTAGGCAAGAAGCTCAGAGATTGGGTCGTATTCTCAGAGCTAAAAAGGGTAATAAAAAATAAAAAAAATAAATAAAAGAAACTCTTTTTAATAACAAATAATAAATTAATAGCGTTTATCATTAATTTACAGGAGCTATCGCCGAAGAATATAATGCATTCTTCTACACATTAGTATCTCAAGATACAATGGAAATGAATTATTCTAGAAGAAGACAGCGTTTCCTTGTTAATCAAGGTTATGCCTACAAAGTTATTACCAAGCTCGCTGGTATGGATGATGTGAGTATCTTAAAAAAAAATCGTTAAACAGCTTATTGTAATGTATCGCTTATTGTGTTCACTGCTCGTTTCTTTCAAGTGAAACTTTTTACAAAACTTTCATTGCGATTTAATAAAATATTTTAATAATAATAAAAGAATATTAAAAAATAAACGTTTTCCAGGAGCCGGACATGATGTACAAAACGCGCGAGGAACAAGGACAGCTACTACAGCAGGTATTATCAGCCAGTGACATGGACGCAGACGAGGAAAGGATTCCAGGCGAAGGTCCTCGTCCGGTATGTGACCAGATGATCAATAAATATTTGCGATTCTTCATACTAATCATCCTACATGACGCCGATCGATTTTATTACGCTGTTTTATTATTGTTACGTGTTGTTTCGTATTTACAAAGTAATTGAGAGACTCGCTTATCAAACAGAGGCGTCAAATTTATGCTCGGGTATCACGTAGCTTTATTTATAGTTGTCTTTTTCATTGAACACTTTTGATGTGCAAAAAATTTAGTTTTTATACAAGAGATTCATTTTATTCGAAAGTTTGATAAAAAATGTTTTACATTTTTTTAGAAGAAATTGTTTTAAGCATTAAATTTTTATTAATTGCAAATAACCATTTACAGATGGTTCGAAAAGCTGGCAACATGGCATCATTATCGGGGGCGGACGATGCCGTTTATTACGAGTATAAAAAATCCGCAGCATCTTCCACAGCAAACAAGCATCCTTTGTTTAAGAAATTCAGAGGATAGTTCGTCGTGCGCGTCGTCCTTTTTTATTTTTACCTTCTTGTTCACTAATTTAATTTATCGGAAAAAAACACGTTCATGTAAAGACTGTTAAAAGAACTTGTACATAAATAAAAGTGCTATGAATCTGCGATTTCATTTATAAATGAGAGAAAATATTTATTTATCGACCCTACTGAATAAAAGAAACCATTAAATTTTTTTTGTAAAATTTGTTTATTTAATAAATAAATCGTTATTGTTGCATGGTTTCCATAATAACGTTTTAATTTATTCTACAAGTTAGTAAATGGAAATGAAATTTTGATTTTGCATTAGAAAAATAGAATTTTAAAAGTCGTGTTCAAAATCTGAAAAGACGTATATTTTAGGATTGATTTAAAGGTCTTCATTTGACACTTTTATGGTCGCTCATTTACAGTCCCCTATGCCTATAGAGGCAAATTAGTCCCACTGACCGAAACATCCTAAATACGTTTCTTAGCCCCTTTACGGTAGTGGTTCACTTTCACTATGTTCCTTTATGGCGGCTATTTACAGGTCTTCAATTGGTTCAGTAGCGGTGAACCGCGTCATAATGCCGTGAATAGAAAAACATGTTTCTATTCACTTTTAAGTGTATCATCAAAGTCACCTAAGATTCAAAACATCCTTTGTCAAAAAAAAGGATATCTTTATTTCGTGTTTTACATATTTCACGTTTTCAATAGTATCTACTTTAACCGAAATATTATGATGCGTTAGGTCATCACGATTTTAAATATTACTTTATTTACATTACTAATAATTTTTATCCGTTAATATACGGTGTTTAATTTATTTGCATGTGATGCATGCAATTGATTCAAATATACCTCTTGTATTTAATTTAAATTAGTTTCTAATAATAAGGTACATTTATTGTTTTATTTAGTTTAATAATTTAATTAATCTTTTAATAATAGTGTAACCGCAGTACATTATTTAAGACAATTTACAATAGCCCATCTATAACACTGTGGCTTACCGACAAAAGCGCAGCTTTTACGTTTACTTCCATTTGACGCAATGCAATGGACCTGACAATAAGACGAAAGTGCACATTGAATCCAGCATAATGACATAACTCATGCATGTTTTAAAAAGATCAATTTCATTGAGTAGACTTCAGGAAAATAAATTTTTTACTTGTTTCCGGATGACTTAAGTGCATTTTCTCCGACTAAGTTTTGCTCCAAAACATAAAAACTCAAATATCTCGAAAGTACAAGAACTGTAATTGAGCGCAATTGCGCTCTTTTGCGGATAATTTTAAAGTCAACATTTTGAAAAGATAATATCGTACAATAATTGTAAAAATTTTTCTAACGATACAAGTAAACTTTCGGACAATCTCCTCTCTAAAGTTGAATCAGTGGAAACTACTAAAACGTAGTTTTAGAAATGCACTAAAATTTAGTGTACTAGTGATGATTAGTATTGAATACTCCACTAATTTTTAGTGCTTTTCACTAATTCAACTTTAGAGAGTTTACATAGCATGCAACTGCCAACTATCCTGCACTTTGCGCGTGCATACACAGTGCTCCAACTTCTCGTGCATCCACCGCTCGGAAAATTCACCACCCCCGCAACTCCGAAAATCGCGCGCTCACCGAGAAACCGCCAGCTCCGCCGGCGCTCACAGCTGACGGTCAGTCTTACGGTCGCACCTGTTCGCGCGGCTCGGCGCGTCGGCGAATGCGCCTCTCTTGGCGCGTGCAATTCCCCGGCGCGCGCTGCACTCGGGCGGTCGGTGCGACTGCGCGCTCACGGGTACCCGCGTTCGCCCGCAAAGGTGGCGTTTCGTTTCGTTTCGTATCGCTCGGTTTCGCTTGCGCGCGCGCGCGCGCCGCGGGGGGAGGGATACCCCGCTGGCGGCGCGGCGGCGCTCGGGGAAGGAAGCTAAGCAGAGTGCCGAATCGACCGTCCGCCGCTTCGGTAGCATCGCCGGCCCGACGGCCAGTGCGCGTGCAGTGTGCAGGACGACGAGAGAGCGTTGCCGCCGCCCCCCTCTCTCCCCCCCTGTAGCCGCGAGTGCGGCAGCTGCGTTCGCGCGGGCGATACGCCGCGCCAAAGCGAGCGAGAGAACGTAGTGCAGCGGCGGTTTCGGAGCGCACACGACTCTGCACGGTGGGAACACTGTGCGCCCGACGACGACGAGGAGCGGAGAGGTGTGCACCTCGCGGACTGTTCGTGCCTCCCGGCGAAAAAGGAGGAAGGTGCGCGGGGCGCGCGCGCGCCCCACGGAGGGAGAGAAGCAGCAGCAGCCGCTCCTCTCTCGCGGTGGAGGGCGCCCCGAGTGTACACCGCGTCTCCGCCGCGAAAAGAAGTGTGCAGTGTACGTGTGCGCGCGAGTGCGTCCGGTGCGGCAGCGGCGGCGCGCTCCTCTCTCCCTCGCGGCCCCAGCGCGTCTTTAAATGCAAATCGCAGAAGCGCGCGCCTCCGTCCGTAGCATCAGTGCGTGCAGAGTCGCGAAGGCACGCGCCGTAATATGAGGGCCGCCGCCTCGCAGCAGCAGCAGCCGGGGCAACAGCAGCGGTTTGAGCGTAGGAGCGGCCGGGCCGGCAGCAGCGAGCCAGTGCAGCCTGCGAGCAAAGTCTCTCGATGATTCCGACGGGGCAGCAGCGAAAGCGGCCGCGGATCAGCGCCTCGACAGCAGCAGTCACAGCTAAAGGAGCATCGGCGTACCTCGCGAAGCAGCGGCGCATTGGAGCAGTAGGGGGAGTAGCAACAGCAGCAGCAGCAGCAGCAGCAGCAGCAGCAGCGATAGCCGTGCGCAGTGGGAGCGATAGCGGGCAGCAGCAGCAGCAGCACCATCGACCCCGCCGACGTAGTAGCGCGCCGGGATGCTGCGGCGGCCACGCTGAGGTTACTGCGGCCGGCAGCCACGATAATCATAATGCGGGAGGCAGCGGTGGCCGCGCTTCGGCGAGCCCACTGCTGCTGACGGGGAGCGCCAGCGCTCGCCGCCCAGGATGCCACCGGCGCAGGTAGGGCCGATCATCTCCACCGAGTCCCGGCGGCCCCGCCACCTGTGAGGGGACACCGCGAGCGACTAGTTGGCGATAACAACACGACCAAAGGGAAGGCGAAGAAGAGGAGGAAGAAGAGGCGAAGGGAGAAGACGGAAGAAGAGGAAGAAGAGAGGAGAGAAAGAGATATACGGACGCTAGTGCGCGAGTGTCGTTCGAGTGGAGTGTGTTAATATATATTATTTTCTAAAAAAAAGAAGCCGCAGGTGTGTCGAGTGAGCGCGGGGGTGAGGTGCGGGGGAATCACAAAGGCAGCAGGGCCGAGAAGATGAACTCCGTGGTGTACACCCTGTACGGGTTCGCAGCGTTCTTCATGGTGTTCTGGTTGGTGATGTGGATCGTCCACGTCCTCGCCCTGATAGCCGGCCGCTGGAAGCTCCACCGCAAGGTGAACCAGGTGCCCAGTTACGAGACCCCCCTGCCCGGCGTCTCGATCATCAAGCCCCTCATGGGCGTCGATCCGAATCTCTTCAGCAACCTCGAGACCTTCTTCCAGCTGGACTACCCCGTGTACGAGCTGCTGTTCTGCATCGAGGACGAGCAGGACCCGGTGCTGATGCTCGTGCACAAGCTGATCGACAAGTACCCGGACGTGGACGCGAAGCTGTTCGTCGGCGGCCGGGCGGTGGGCGTCAACCCCAAGATCAACAACATGCAGCCGGCGTACGAGGCGTCGAAGCACGAGCTGATACTGATAAGCGACAGCGGCATACGCATGAAGGAGGACACCCTGCTGGACATGGTGAACTACATGACCGAGCGGGTGGGCCTGGTGCACCAGATGCCGTTCACCTGCGACCGCGAGGGCTTCGCCGCGGCCTACGAGAAGATCTTCTTCGGCACGGTGCAGTCGCGCATGTACCTCGCCGCCGACCTCCTCAGGATAAACTGCCACACCGGCATGTCGGCGCTGATAAAGAAGGCCCTGCTCGAGGAGGTGGGCGGCCTCAAGGCCTTCGGCGTCTACCTCGCCGAGGACTTCTTCTACGCCAAGTCGCTGACGGACCGGGGCTGGAAGATCACCGTCTGCTCGCAGCCGGCGATGCAGAACAGCGGCCACTGCGAGGTCTACTCGTTCCAGGCGCGGCTGCGCCGCTGGGCGAAGCTGCGCGTCGCCATGCTGCCCACGACGATCGTCCTGGAGCCGCTGAGCGAGTGCCTCATCCTGGGCGCCTGCGCCTCCTGGGCCGCGGCGCTGCTCTTCGAGTGGGACTCGCTGGTCTTTTACCTGGCGCACATCGTGCTCTGGTTCATGTTCGACTGGACGCTGCTGTGCGTCGTGCAGAACGGCCCGCTGCCCTTCAACATACTGGAGTTCGTCATCGGCTGGCTGCTCAGCGAGACCACCAGGCCGTACCTCTTCGCCCAGGCGGTGCTCGACCCGCTGATACAGTGGCGCTCGAGGATCTACCGGCTCAGGTGGGGCGGCCTCGCCGAGGAAGTCAAGGCCAAAGTCAAGTACTGAGGCGCCAGCCGGCCTTGCGAAGCCCGAGTGCGCGACGGGAGCTCTTCTCTTCGAATGGACCATCTACCTTTTTATGTAATTGACTATATCATACGGCTAATTACCGATAATGTGTACACTGTCTCTCGGCCAATAACAATTGTGACGTCGCGAAAGGTATATATTATACATATAAGGAGTACGTGACATTCGAATGTACATCGACAGTGTGTATTTGTATGCATGCAAGCGCCGCGGAAGTAACGTCGGCGTCGACGCGCGCCGCGAAACTTTTTTTTTCCTTCGCGACCTTTGCCGGCGTTTCACCGCCGCGGGGGGAGAGAAAAAAAAATCGAGGCTCCGGCCTCACCTCGCGCGGCGTTGCTTTCACCTCCTCCGCGCTGCGCTTTTTTTCTCTCCCGCCCCCTAAGTGTAACGCCGATAGCGTCGAACGCCTCCGAAATCGGCGAAACGATCGCCCAAGGTTTGTACTACGGCTAGAGTCGCGTGTACGCGCAGAAAATGGTACTGCGCGAGAAAAATCGAATGCTCAAGGTGAGCCGCGCGGCTGCGATCGCTCGGAAGTGGGTTAACGGCGGCGAAACGTTCGCCGTCGCTTCTTCGCTCGATCGATTCGATAACGAACTCCCCGTCGACGCGTGGCCGGCGTTACTTCGCGAGGCGATCGCACGTGCTGCCCGCGGTTCGTGCGGGCACGCGCAGCGGAAAACATTCCTCTACTGTGTTGCTCTATCTCCGACGTGGTCTCTTCGTTTCTCTCTTCTTTTTATCGCGGCGGGACAAACAGCGTGGGAAAAAAAAATTCGGAGATAACGCAACACGTTACGGGACTCTTTTCACGGATCGCAGTGATAGGTTTAAGCGGACATTCTCTCCCGGTGATTTTATTTCCGTACGAAGCAGGATACGCGTGTAGGCAAGTAGTCGCATCTCGTCTCGATACACACCTCCGACTTTGTTTTATTTTTTCATTTTTTTTTTTGTTAAAGCGAAAGATGGAGAGCGAGAGCAGGAGGGATCTCCTGCTCTCGCTCTCGAGAGTCGCCCCACCTCGCCAGCGTCCGCTCGCCGAAGAGGGAGGCAGCAGACGCGCGCAAAGGTCGAAGCACCACTATCGGTTTAGTTCGCCGCGCGACTCGCTCGCCCGGATGCGCTACGCCCTCGGCGTTTCCGCACCACGTGGAGACGCCGCGGCGCGTGGGCGTTCCTCAGGCGTTTGTGTAAAACCGCAAACGTCGTCCTTCGGGGCGGCGGGAGCGAAGGGCGCGTCGGCGCTCGAAATTCTTTGAAAGGAGAAACGGCACAAACGGCGGCGGTTGAATGTGCTCCTTGTTTGCGTTCCGTTTCGCCGGCTTTCTTCACCGCGCCCCGGAAGATCTGAATTTTTAAAGACGAACGGCTGCCCTTCGCCGCCGCCGCCAGACCAGCGACGAGCGATGTTTGTTATTTCCCGAATGCGTAAATTTTTTTTTTTTTTTTTAAATCTACGAGTTTTTGTTAAAGACGCGTAGTTCTTTTTTTGTCTCGGTGCAGTATGAGATACTTGAACTGGTAAAATACTCTTGTTTTTTAAAAGCGTCGCTCGCGAAAGTCGCTTGCGTAAACCTGACTGACGCGGTGCTTCGATCACGCGGGCGGAAAAGTACACAGTGTTGTTTTGAAGGAAAAGAAAGAAAAGTCTACGCGAAATTGATACACCGGCGCGACGCCTACACATAGTTTCTCCCTCCGATTAATTTCCGCCATTGTTTTCTTTCCTCTCTTTTTTGTACAATTTACAATCTTAAATCGTCACCGCACGAAGCGCAACTCCAGAATGGATGGAGAAACTCAAAAAACGAGGAGGCTGAAAACGTCGCGACGAACGCAAAGAAGACACACACACACACTTATAAAATACCGTGGGGTTGGGGTATATCACGTGGGGTCGAAAGCGGAAAAAAAAGTCTTGGAAAAGAGTCAAGCGGGCAAAGTCAAACGGGCGTCGCGGAGCCTGTGCGCGCTTTTCCCGCGAACGAGGTCGAGAGGTAATTTAGCTTCCCTCTGTCTCCGCGTCGAATCCTTTAAGCGAGAGTAGGAAAAAGGGTGGCCGGGGGTGTGGGGCCTCGAGACGTCGAGGCTGAATTTTCCGCGGGTTCGAGCATTAAGGTGAGCGAACGCTAACGAAGCCGCTCGGCTGGCGAACGACAATTCGCCGGACGTCGTCGACTTCCCTGTATGAATACACGCGCGCTCCCCTTTCGGCGTCGAACCTCGCCGACACTTTTTCTCGCCAATTAAGTTCTCTTATCTCGACTTGGATTTTTTAAGGGTGTTCCAACCTCGGCCCAGTAAATCGGGCGGTTCTTCGGTCCGTTCTGGGAAGGAAGTATTTTTTTTTTATTTTCTCTTAATACTTGCCGTCGAGGAGTGATTTTTAAAGTGTGATATTAAAATGCCACCTACTGACGACGTTACCTTCGTATCCGCATTCTCCGCTGGATTGCACATTACTTTCATTTGGTACAATTAATTTAATTTCGAGTTTTTAAAGGAATGCCGAGTATTCAAAGGTAATCTCTGCTAAGCGCAACTTTATCGTTTGTTATCGTTCGTGGGCGATAATGTGTCCAATGTTCGGCCGATTGTATTGCCGGAATCAATTACGCCGAGGAAAGAATTTTTATTCGTGCGAGTGCGGATACCATTAAACGTCAGTCAGTAACTGGCAACCTTTTAACGAGCCTTTTAACTGGTATATTGATTACACGAAGTAAACTCTACGAAAACAGATTTTTCACTGTCTTGTAAAAAAACCTAGAAAAATGAAGGTTATCAATAGCAATTGATATATTAGTTGAAAGACGTTACGCAGGAGTATTGCAATGATATAAAAAAAAACTAGTATCTAACGTACTTAAGTGTGTAAGAAAGCATTCGAACAATTTTTTATATGTATTTATAATCATAATTTAAATTTTAAAAAATTTATATTTTGTCGTGGAAAACATTGACATCAAAAGTTCAATGTGTAATTATTTACCAACGTGGTCGAATAAAATGAGTGTGAACTATTTGTAAAAAAATGAAGAATATTAATTGGTTGAATTAAAACATATTTTTTTTATTCATTTTTGAGGAATAAAATGTCGAAAAATGTGATGAATGAGTTAGCGCGACGTTCCTTTCCTACGAGTTTACTTTCATTGTTCAGAAAATCAAGCCTTTGCAAATAATTTAGGCTTAGTTCAATGGGCGATGACGATTTGTTTTGCGAGTTGAGTATAGGAGTTACCTATAGGATGCGAGTAAATGTATTTTTACACGTGCGAGCGTCAGCCAACACATACCTTGTGGCGTATCTCTTTTTTTTACATTAAAAACTCATTATTTATTGCCTCCGCTAATACGTTGAACTCGTTTTATTACAAAACCATTTTGTATCTACCTAGGCATAATTCCGTTAGCGTCGGCGTTAGTTTAAAAAAAAAAATAACAGTCAAAACGAAAACGAAAAAGTATGCGCACGTTCATGCATAAACGAGAGTGAATGACATGTGAAATTGTACTCGAAGAGATAAGAAACAAAAAAGCTTTTTATATTTTCATTTGAAAATTTTCTATAATTTATTCGTAAGCCAAAAGTTTACATTAAAGTGAATTTTTACGCAAAAATACAACAGAACTCGTTTTATGTTTTATTTTCCACGTTTTCTTTCGATCCCACATTTCTTTTCACTTTCCAGTCTACGCTACCGCAACCGCATTAACTGCAACGGAAATATAAGAGCCAAAGTGTACACACAGGATAAAATCGTCGGCGATTCATCTCGATATTATTTAACGAAATCCCGGCGTTGAATGAAAAATTGGAGCGTAACTCCGCCGATCAAACACGAGGATAAAAGCCAGCGCTTTGCGTGCATTTCCTCTGTCATGGGGGGGACCCCGCGCCATTATAGCGCGACCCGGACGCCGCTGTAACGCCAGGTGCTATATACATAATCGATATCGCAGCAGCTGTAAACTGATTTGTACCCAACGGCTCGTCGCAGTGGCGCACTTATGCTTTCGATTACGAAATTTAAAAGTATAATGTCGCTGCGTTTCTCTCGCTGTCACTCCGGGTACATATCGCATCAAGTGGATAATGCAATTTGTTATTGGGTTATTAAAAGCAAATGTGTATTGCTTAGTATTCCAGTAGACGCGATAAATGATTTTTTAATTACATTTAAAATACTTGAAAATGTAATTACTGCTTTTAAATGCTTTACATAAATTATTTTAGTTTACTCCTTTGTTGCGAAAAAATGTCTATTTTTAAAGTAAAAAGAAAAGATTTTTTTAACGGTACTAAATTCTTTCGGCGTATCAATAAGTCACTTGCAAAATATCTTTATTACATCGTACCTTTGAAGCGGCGTTATATAAGAGCACGAATCGAGCCACGCGGGCGACTAAATAATTCATCGCGATAAATGCCGTCAGCAACTTCTTAAAAAACAAACTCGCTCTTTTTTTGTTCGATACCACAGAAATTCGACCTGATAGCTCGTTCATTAACGAAACCCAAATCCGCGCTTGCGACTTTGTGTTTCCTTTAATAAAAAGAATCGGGAAAACGGAACGAGGATGTGGAGAAAAAAAGGACCGGTAAAAAATCGGCGACGAGCGGTGGCCGTAGACACGCATGGCCGCTTAACAGTGGCAGCGTGAAAAATTCCTCCTGCCGGCTCATTGTGTCGAATCGCGATTGCGCGCCTGGCCGCGACCTCCTCGCAAACATCCGGCGATCTTCCGCAGCCTCGGTGCACGCGGTCGCAGTGTGTACACATCATAGGTGGAACGAGACGCGGGATCGGGATGCGCAGACACGCGCCGCGGCTCCTCTCGCCGCCAAGCCCTGATTACATAAGAGACCTTAATTGACCGAATTTTTCCGGCGGATTTTATTTTTTTTTTTTTTAGTTGCTTTGGCTCTTCTCTGGAATTGGAGATTTTTTGGTGTCTCTGCACTTTGCTTTCGAGTGGGACGAGTGCTTGGTTATGCAGCGTCATTAATCGTGCACGACGAGTGTAATTGAGTTAATGGTGAATAAAAAAAAAGTAGTCTTTTCAGTTCCTTTTGTTTCGCGGATATTTTTCTCATTTTGCCTTCGTGAAGGAAAGTATGAAATATGCGCTGAAATGTTTTTCAGTTTATTATTAGACTTTTGCATGCCAAGCGCAAAGTAATTACCCGGCAATTACCGAAGTGTATTACTTGGATGACATTCGCCTTTAGGCTCGCGATGACGAAATCTTATCTTCAGCTGACGCACTCATTCATTTATTCATTGCGTTTGTTTTGTTGTGTGCACCTGAACAAGAGAAAAAAAAACACGAGGAATCGCTAATTAACAGCTTTTCGCGCAAAAATCGCGCGCGTCGTCAATGTCAGTTGCAGGCGAGTTTTCCATTGTTTTTCCCGCCGCGAGTTAAAACTTCAATTAGAAAGTCACGTTTGGAGCGCCGCGCCGACTTTGAATAATGCATCGGTAACCCCGCGCGCACAAAAGCGAACTCACCTTCCTCCCAGCCTAACGACATTCGCGAGCAAATCTTCGCTGCTTTTTTTTTTAACGCCAAAGTACTCCGTTCCTCTTCTTTTTTTTAAAAAAAAAGAGGAACCTCCAGCAGAATATTGCAGTTCCATTTTCGCTTCCATCTTCGCCGAGTCATGCACGTGCCTGGTCACTTTTAGTTCCGCCGGCGATATAACGCGGGAGAGAGGTAGGATTGGAAAAAACCGCCGCGCGCGCGTATATTTACATAAGGTGCAGTGGACGCGCCGCGCGGCGGTAATTCTTATCCGCGCGAAAATTGCCATTAGTCGCGAAGGCTGCCGCAATTAACGGGCGAGCGCCGTTTCCACGTAAGAAATGGGTTAACGCGCCGCTTCGTCGCTTTTGCGCTCGTTTCGGTGGTTTTGAAAATTAAGACGTCTCCTCGGAGGACGGCTGAATGGGTAGAGAATCGAAGAAAGGTGAGAGGAAAAAATTATGCAGATGTATTCGGAGACTTGTGTACGCGTCGCACCTGCGCCGCTCTAATGAGACGTAAAGCGTATAATTTAAATCTAATAAACGGCGAGCTACCGGTGATGATCCTAATTATTTTTAACGAGTACGGGCGAAAACACGCGGGCCCTGACATAGTATTGTCTAGAGATCGTAATTTGCTGGCCGACGGTGAAGTCCGGACACTGCGATTGATTCCCACGCTGAGTCAGTTTTATCGATATGTAAAGTTACGTATGAATGGTAATTTAGACTCTTTGTTTAATTCATCGCCTCAGGTACTATCGCGAACTAATAACTGATAAAAAATGTTTCAAAAATAACATTGACGTCTTAATTAATTCAAAGAAAAAATTTCGTTCATATTCATAAATAAAAAAATTTCGAATCGCTAAATGCAAACACAAAGCGTGATTTAATTTGAGCGACATGTTTTATCGCAAAATCAAGCGAGCAGTTTTTTCTTTCACTTCAGATACACTCGCGAAGATCGCTCCAAGTGCCTCGCGATTAGCGACACTTTTGTATTATTTAATGTCTCGATTTTTCTCAATGAATTCTTTATGAAACGTGAGGATCTATTGTTCGGCCGTCCGCACAATGAAGAAACAGAAACCGGGAAAATAATTGCGGGGAAAAAGTGCAGTTCAGAAGGAGCACATTGTTAAGTCTCTTTTTTTTCATCTCTTCGCAAAATACCCCCCTCTTTTTTCCAACGTCCTTTTGTACAACTCCATTGTTTAGATCGCGCAATTTATTTCGCGCGATTTATCCGACTTCGCTTCGATCACGAGCAATTTATGCCGTATAGGCCGCGCGCAATTCTTTTGGCTGCTAATAAATATTCCGGCGACTCGCCGCCGAGACTATATATGGCCTGTTTAGCGAGGAGGCGCCAGGGTATAAAAGATTCCCTCGCTTTTCCATTTATATTCGCGCGCGAAAAAAAACATCGCCTCTTGTTCCCCGAGCCGCCTCTTCGCGCTGTGCGTCCCGTTTTCACGCGCGCGCGCTGGCGTACTCGCGGGAGTCGGGAAATAAAATGCTTTATTATCGATCACGCTCCGGCGCTTTTCTCTTAGCTCGAGTCCGTTTTCCTCCTCGAATTCCTCCGGGGTTCCGAGGGCGTGCGTGCCGGAGACTCCATTCTCGCGCCGTACATTTTCCTCGAAGTACGGGAGTTTATGAGCTTTTCGAAAATGTTACTTTTAAAGGTCTAAAGTGTTAGAAACGTAAAGAAATATAATTTCGTGATCTCAACAATACACGAAAATCCGACAATATGCGACTCTAGGTGGTGTTCGGACGAAAGCCAAGACTAATCTGCCCCACTCCGAGACACCCCCGCGGTCCACGGGTCTGAAAAGGCCGTGATTCCCTTCCGCTTTCCCAGGCTCATAGAGGCACCATTGTTTCATGGGGTTACCTAGAAAAGGCCCGAGTAACCCAAGAGAACCCGACGTGAAGGCAATAGCGCACGTCTTGTTTCCAAAAACAAGCGTGAGTGTCGATCGCCTTACTGTAGTTGCTTTCAAAAAAATCTTTTCTCTTGTCGATGTTTATAGAGGTCGGATTAACATTTCCTTTACTTTGAGCATTAAGCACAGCTTTTGTTCGGATAGAGTTTAGAGACCTTAAATTAACGATAGACCTTACACTTACATTTGTAAATTCTGAAATAACTTTTATTACATAAAAAGATTACTTGTGTAAAGTTTCTTTTATTTATTCACAAACAATGCCGATCTGAATCGGTAAGCTAATCTTTCCATTCTATCTTTTGCGTTATATAAGTAGTCCGTAATCGTTAAGTTGATTATTACGCGTTTCAAAACATTCCACTTTATTTTATACTGAATATTGAATTGAAACACATATTGAAGGTTTCGTTAGCAATATTATCACAAATTGAGTTCTCGAATGCTTAGAAATCTTGTGATTTTATGCCTGGTAATCTTGTATATTAGACTGCCTCGATGTCCGAGTAATACATTCCGCTGTCGAAAATTACTTCTGTGCCCGTCTTACTCTTGAGATAACTTATCAGCGCTGGTCTCGAAATTCTTACCGCGTGACCCGATCCGGCATGAGAAGCCGAAATCTTCCAAAGCATTCCTTTTGAATCACTCGTTCAATAAATCACAATTTTATTAGTGTAATAAGTTGGACGGCCATAAAATAATTATTCCTAAAATTCATCCAGTTCCTTTGAACCACGTCAGTGTCCAATAAATGCAATAAAAATGTACGAATCAAAATTACATTAAATGTAAAATTCGATATACCACATTTTATTCTTAACTCGAATTATCGAGAGAATCTGAATTTCATCACTGCCTGTTCAAAGTTCACCGAGCATTTAGAATTCCCCCTTGGGAAATATTATACGTTACAGTTACAGGCAATGTTTTTCAGTTTTCATTTTATTCCTCTCGGCATTCATTTTCCGCACCAAAAACGCGATCGAACAAAACAACACCGAATCAGAAAGGACACTTCCGTGCGCGTATAAAAATCACTCGAAACGAGAAAAATCGAGCGCTCGAAAACACCTGAGAAAAAAAATTCCACGATCAAAACAGAAATTTCTCCTCGGCGAGTAATCGAGGAAGCGCTCTCACAAAGGAAAGCAATAGCGCGCCTCCTCCGGCGCGTAACCCGCCGGCGCGCATCACTTTCGCCGCTCGTGTGCATATCGCGCGCGCGTAAATCACGCGAGCGGATTGAGCGTGTGCCCGCGCGCGCGGATCGGCCCGCAACGGTTCTAAATAGCGCGGATTGACCGTCGAGGTCTGGCGCGCTCGAAATCGAGTCTCGTGCGGCTTTGGTTCAAGGCCAAGCGCCGGCGGACCTCCGCCGAGCGCGACGGGGTGCGCCGCACGCGAACGCCGTTCAGTCGACGACGGTGGGCGCATCGCAATGCGTGTACTACGGGGATTGCAAGCCGCTGATTCAAGGGACTGCGGCGTGAGTGGCCTTGAATCGTTGCAGTTCTGTACGTGTTTCTGCAGCTTTCTGGCCTAGAATCGGACTAGCGGTTTTTGTTCCCTCTTCTGGACTTGAGGCGTTTTGTTGCGATGAAACGCCTCTAATCGCTGGTTTCTCCTAGAATGCCGCAATTACTATAGAATGAGCCCTTGGGGCGATTCTAGGCTGTAAGGGGAGGGTTGGAACAAAGCAGGAGAGTGAAGTTTCTATAGGTACACTGCATTTCCGAAAAAAGTGGCCTGAAATCTTCATACTTTACCCATCTCATTCGTTTCGATATTATTTCGTTTTAAGATTTTTGACTAATAATAAATGTTTCTTTGAATCAACTAAACAGTTTTTAAAACCAAAGTGTTTAGTAGTTTCAAAAAAATATTTAGTTGAGTCAAAGAAATTATTTATTTGAAATTCCTTAAAGAAATATTTAGTAAATCGCGACGCGTGACTTTAAACTGGTTTGCGATGATTTTCTTGAACTAAACGCAGAAACTTGCTAAATTAATGTAGTTAGGCAAAGACTTACTTTAGATTTGCCCAGACTACCCGTTCAACAAATGTCAACCGATGGAGTAAAAGCGTAGGAGGAAGAGGGAAGCTTGATTAACTCTGGGATGCCCCGCGTTATATACCGTGAATGGCAGCGCGATAATTGCTACGGTTTCTCGTTCGAGTCGAATACGTCCCGGCGAGGTTCCGCATTAATGAAATTTTAGCCCGACATTCGTCGCATTCCTTTTACGTCATTTTCGTTATTTAATTTTACGACTATTGTACAGCATTCGTCGAATAACCGAGCGTTAAATAAAATCGCGTGATTTATAGCGGTACATTCGAAACTCGTAAATGACATATCACACTACCATTGAATCGACATCGCCGCCTAATGGGCAAAAGATTGCCCTATTAGCGACGCGTTAACCTAATAAAATTTTCGAGATCAAATTCGACGCGCCGAGTATCGAGTGTACACTTTCCTAAAAATAGCCAGTGTAAATAAAATTAGTTCGTCACGGTTTTTCAAGCCTGCAATCAAAGTTTGTTTGCCACGGCGCCAACTGCTATTTAAGCTACTGTAGATTTTGATAATGGTAATGCCTCGTCCAAGGGTAATGCGAAGAAAAGTGGAGTTACTATTTTAATAAAGTAGAATACACGAGGGTCTACGCTGGGGTTCGATATTCATCAATATTCAACGCACGAAATACCAAAAACGCGTTAGAATCATTACAGTCACTTTAATCGTCATTACACTAAAACTTCTTTGACCGCTTCACGCGTCCGGTATGCTAAGCTAAACGGCTTGACGCAGCGCTTGAAAAAAGCAGTTCTTCGAATGCGAAGTAACTACTCGACTTGCTTCGATGCGCAAAAAATCCAAACTTTCGCGGGAGTTCGACGAGGAGCGTGAGAAAAGACGATCGGAAATAGGCGTAGCGTATCGGCTTGGTGATAAAAACGGAGCTATGCACAATCGCGACGGAAACTCGGTGGAAGAAAGGCGGCGACGCGTCCAAAGTTAGCCCGCGGCACTGGAATTTAACGATCGCGAATCGAGTGTCGCGCCGGGGGTGGAGGGGGTTGCGTGGGCGGCCGACAAAAATCACGCCCGGATAAAGGAGAGTAAGTGGATTCGAGCTTCTTTATTCCGGAGGCCGAAGAAATTCCCTCTCGACCTCGCCGTTGTTTTTCGGCTTTTTACGCGCGCACACGCACGAACTCGTACGCGGCAGATGTTACCGCGTTAAATCCCCTGCCTCCGGTGAGCGCAGACGCTGGAGTCTCCTTTTTTTTTGCGGGTGACGACGTTGCCGATTCCTCCGGTCGGCTGGTGTGAAGACTCGCGACGAGATCGAACCGAAAACGCTGCTCTAAATTAGAGCGGTGACCTTGAACCCCGATCGCATAACGAGTTTTTCTCGTGCGGGCCTTCGAGAGAGAGAGATTGATAAGGCGATGGGCTCGCGGTGTGCGTGGCACGGCTTAATCTCCAGGAGGCGCGGCGTACTTTTTACCTCCGTGAAAAATTCCAGCGACTCCCGCTATTGTATTACCGTAGTGAATTCAGAATTTACTTAGGCGACGTAGGGTGCGCATTAAATGAAGGATCGTAATAACCCGACTTAGTCGATCGCTTATAATTTATTCCTATAAAAATGAAAAAAAAGTTTCGTCTCTCTTTGTCACGGATTCAGCGAGATTTCTATTGCCAGCTGCGGAGGCGGAAACGATGGGATATTCAATTAAATACATATATATATATTTTGTAAATTTAGGAGTGCCAATTTCCCAGCGACGTGTGCGCGCGTAGGCGATATAACAAAGCATGCAGCGTTTGCGCGAGCAGAGAGTAATTATGTACGAGTGCGAGTGCGACGATGGCGATGGAGAGCTTTCGAGTGTGTGAGAGAGAAGTGCGCCCACTTTCGATCGCACCGACGCGTCTCGATTTTTCGCGACGACCCTCCTTCCTCTCTTTTGATACAGATTGATTTTACGAGACTTTGACTTTTCACGGAACTTCAAGTCCGCTTGTTGCTACTGAGTTTATTGCGGTAACAAAGCGATTTTACTCCGAATTATTTTTCTCGTGATTCATGACCAATTTTTATCTGGTATAAAAATCAAACTGTTTCCGATGTTAAAAATATACGTCTCAAGCTTTTTTGCACGATATATCAATGTACTCGCGCTTCGACACACAAAGCTATTGTGACAAAATGATTCATTCGATGAAAATAAAGCGACTGCGTATCGGCATTTTTATTAAAAATCGACGCCCGTTAAAAACCAAAGTGAACAGATAAAGAAAGAAGCATCAAGTCGATTTACATTTTCCTTACTCAGCCGAAAGACACAAAGAGCATGCATAAAGAAGTTTGAAATTTTTGACCGGGGTCAAAGGTCGGAGCTCGGGCGAGCGCGCGGTGTCCTTGAAAGTGTGCGAAACTTCTCCGCGTAATGTAACACGTGCG
This sequence comes from Eurytoma adleriae, assembly GCA_900480045.1. Taxonomy (NCBI): domain Eukaryota; kingdom Metazoa; phylum Arthropoda; class Insecta; order Hymenoptera; family Eurytomidae; genus Eurytoma; species Eurytoma adleriae. Next base: position 119,119 of record UXGC01000152.1, read on the forward strand.
CGTTGCGAAAGGAAGAGAGAGAGCGAGAGAGAGAGACAGAGAGAGAGAGAGAGAGAGAGAGAGAAAAAGAACAAGGGCGAGACAAAAGTATATCGTCAGAAGAGGAAATCTTATCAGGACTAGCGCGAGACGCAACTTTGTAACGAAGACATGGGCCCGCGACTCAATACTTATATATATATAATAAACATATATATCGAAGTTCACATACGTGTCTGTGATAATAAGTTTTAATTTGTGTTCATGGTAGTTCGTTTATATATCGAAGGCGGAGTAACGGCGGGAGTTTCCGCGGCGTGCATCATCATTCATTATCTCTTCAAGGGGGGGAAAAATCGATCGAACAAGCGAATTGGCTGTGCGTCGCGCTGAAAAAAACGGCGATGAGAGCGTGTGTGTCTAAAAAAAAAAAAATCCGATGTCGATATAGTTGTGTAAGAACAATTAACCGCCGCTTCGAGGTGGGCAAAAAAAGTGAAAATGCATTAGGGTGCGTGTGACGTACGATCGCGCGGCTGATGTATCGCGATCGATTGAGCATTTAATAAAAGCGCCTGCACTCGTAATTGGAGGAGAACGAAGAAAAGGCATACTCGCGTGTACGATATTTTATTTTTCTTTTTTTTTTGCTTCGCCGTTACATATTCCTTTAGTACGAAGGAGAGAGAAACAGAAAGAGAGTGAGCGAGAGAAAGAAAAATAAACAATGAGTATGGTACGTAAGATACACGGTTTCGGTATACATATATATATATAACGCATAAAATCGCCAAGGCGGCCATCGACGCTGATTTTTTTCTCGATCGAGCGCTGCTTAAGCAAAATCCCGACCAATCGATCGCAGGCAGGAACTATTGTACCTTGCGCAAAATGATTATTTTTAAGCGTAATTTAATGTTCCCTTCGGTCTACTACCGCTGAGCGAGCTTTGGCGCGCGCTCGCGGGCGCGTCATAAAGGCGACTTTTTCAAATTAGATTTTATGTCCGCCCTCCTCTCTGTTCCGCATGTGTAATGATTTTTGTACAGTCTTTATCTATATATACGATGCAATTTGTGGATGCGACAAGGACGAATGTTTTTCCATTTGATTTTTTCATGCGAAATATATATAAATTATTATGTATTTGAAAGGACGAGCAGAGTTTCTTTATTGATCCGCAAGCTCACCCGGAAGACTAATCCCTTCTCCCTCCCCCTCCTCCCCGAGCCTTTTATATTATTTTCGAGCTGAATTTCTTTATTTTTATCCTTTTTTATCGTCGGACTTCTTTTATCCGCGGCTTGGCCTGTTATTCCCGATCCGTATATTTGCGCGCACGAGTGCCAGTGACTATTGCGGCTTTCGCAGTGTAAACGGAAATTGCCGCATCGCCGGTATAATCGAAAGCCCCGCGAAGTTTGGTCAATAGTAGCGAGTGTACCATTAATGAGATTTCGCCTCTGGCTACGGTATTAACGAGACTTTGCGACTGACACTCGGTTCGTGAAATTTTACTACTTTATTTTGCACACGATTCGTTTTATTATTCTTTTTTCTTTTCGTCTTGAAATTTTTAATGCCGCTGTAGTTCGGAAGTCCGTAATAAATTCATCAAATAATATAGTGGCACTTTGCGCATTAAATGTTTGGATCTGTGACACTTCGCGTCGTCTTTTGCAGAAAATTGATTTTACGATATTTTATAATAATATAAAATTCTTTCGAAAAATATAGATTTTACATTTATTATTTAATTTTCCTTTTTTATCTATTATTTTATAAATGAGCAATTTAATTTTCAAAGAAACAAACTGTATCATTTTCATTACTTATTTCTTTTTTACGCGTACAACTAGAAATGATTTATTTTCATTCCTGAAGGACTAAGAAAAAAGATAGCGAACTTCAAGGTAATTTTGAGGGATCGCGAAGGTGAGACGAGCCCCGCCGGTGAAGTTAGATCGATACAGAAGTACGGCGAACGGCAAAAAGGCGGGCTCTCGCTCTCACCTCGGCGGTTATCCCGGGCACACACGGAGCGCTATCAGAGGCATCCGCTTCAATGCAATCTATGCGGCTCGAGCGAAATTGCCGAGCGGAGGATCTAAATGACGACTCTCCGCGCCGGCGGCGTAACGAGCCGTAACTGCCGCTCCGCTGCGCCGCGGCGGAACACCACCACCAGCGCGCCGTGTAACGGAAAAAGCGGCGAATTATTCATCGAGCCCCTTCTCGCAGGTAAGCGCGTCGCGATAAAAAAAAAAAGTCACTCGGCCCGATGAGGAAGGAGACGGGTAAAAAAGAAGGGACGAAAGTTCGCGCGGATAATCGGATCTCGCGCGTGGGCTTCGGTTAACGTTGCGCGTCAAATTTCCCGCCGAGCGGGGTTAATTAACGAAGTTACGACTTTTTAGCCGCGGTAAGGCCACTGTGAACGTGGAGCGTGATTAACGCAGGGGAAGATTTTTCGAGAAATTTCGTTTTTCTTTCTTTTTTTTTTCATTTTTTTTAAAGGAAGAAAATGGCTTTCTTAATTAACTTGCGAGTACGAGGAAGTTTTACTGCGGCGAGTGTAAAACTTGAAAGTGGATTGCTTCGAGAACAAACGCGTAGGCGTTAGCGAGTGAATTTGATCAATCTAAGTGAAAGACGGGAATTGCTTAATACAGAAGTTCCAAGAGATCATTCGATTTATTCTAAAGCCTAAGTCCCGGTGTAAAATACAGAGAAAAGGCGGGGAATCGATTTTCGATGGTCGACTTGGCTCGTTGAATCAATAAACGTATAAGGATCTTTGTTAAAGGTCTACGGTAACTGCATTCTTACGCTGCAATTCTGTAATGTATTTTACCTTGTTCGCCGGGGGAAAATTACAGTCTGATTGTATTAAAACGGATTAAAATGCGATTTAACCGATGGAAAAGTCGTCAGCAGAGCGGACGCTATATAAATTCTCCTTCGCAATCTTGATTATTCGCGTACTTGAAAGTCGCCAAATACGTCACAGTCAAGGGAACAGTGCGCAGTATTAGCTTAATGGAAGTACCTATTTTTAAATAACCCTTTATACACTCCAAGGAGGACTCGAAACCACTTTTTATTATTTTCAAGTATTACTACAAGGACGCCTTTTTCAAACAGTACTCTTTTTTTCGAGGCGCTCCGGAAATCCCCGGCAATTTCAAAAAATCGCCGCAAAGAAAGAAAAAACCCCGGTATTTCCCAGCCCTTCGACTCGTAAAAAAAGGCGAGAAAGTTCCATCAATCAGTTTCGTTCTCTTTCACTTTGTTTCAAATCCTCGCGCCTGGGAAATGCCTGGCCCGCGGGATAAGCCGGTCGTTGGAAGAGACGCCATGGAGAAGAAAAAAAGGCAATGACGGAGGGAGAGAGAGACAGAGGGACTGAGGTTATAACAGCTGAGCGCGTCTGGCGTACGTAGGGCGTGGTGTGCGTCGGCACGTGTGCGTGCCCCCGGAAAAGGCCCGCAGCACCGACTTACGCCCACGCGGAGGCTTTCCCGCCATTGTCCGGCCTCCTCCGGGATTCCGTGGTTCCTCCGCACTTCGCTTGCCTCTCTTTTCGTGGTGGAAGACGGGAGGCAAGAACTCGATCGATTATTTCGCGCTTTTGCATTTTGTACGACTCGATTGACGTTCTTGTTTTTCATCGCACAGGAAGTGTGGTTTTTTGCGACGAATTAATTGGAAAGAAAGATCTTTAATTAGCGAAAATATAAATAACAGTATACGCGAAAAATAAATATTCTGACGTTGATGAGAACTAATTTTTAAAGATTTCGTTTTATAAAAAGGAATTTGCTAAAAAAATATGTTTATTATATGTTTTTTTTTCATGTTTCTGTGATTTTTTTTCCTGTGATATAGATCGAGCATACACTTCGCGTGCTGAGATTCTTTTTCTAGATTACTGTCAAAAAAGCAATAATAATAAAATAAAATAAAGGACAGCTATCGCTCAATCAATCACAGTAGTATAAGAAACACTGATCATAAAGTCCATGGATATTTTATAAATAGGATTTATTGTTTAATTTAATTAAATATTTATTTTAAAAAATTATAATCCAGCTGAAAAAAAGCATTTGTTATTCTTATGATAAGTGCATGATTCGCTAAATTAATGAATACAGCGGTAATAATGTATGCTTCCAAACTTCTAGAAACCTTCATAAATCAGTGATACATTTTTAATGATTACGGTAAGAGAAAATATTTGTTCGCCCAAAGTGCTTTCATAAATTTGAATAAAAAGGGAAATTTTACACTGTAAAAAATGGACTCTTTCAGGGAATAAAAAATTGTGCATATTCAATTTAGGGAGCAAAACTTGAAAATATAAAATAACTACTGTTGCAAAATATAACAGCTACAGTAGTTGTCTTATTAAAATGTTATGTTAAGTATTTAGTCTTTTTATACTCAAAGACGAGTTAACTCTACTATACCCACGCGCTTCTTATATAGATATGCAGTTGTTACAATTATCAAACTAACTATAACGTAAATTTAACGATGCATATAGTATTTATACATTTCTTAACGAATTAATAGTTAACCATTCTAAAATTACTTTAACGCTAAATTATTTCACGTACCATCCTCTACATTCATCATTACCCGAATGCACAATCGATTAAAATTCATCAGAATTATACCTTCATCCATGATTCAACCCCTCATCAACCCAATCCGAACCCTAAAACAAGGTGCATACAATATGCCCTCTCAATCCGTACTCCCGAAGCATGAATTACGCGCGAGTAAAAAATTAATGGAAAAATTACGACCTGCCCAAAATTTCCCTCCCTCCCGAGCGAAGTAATTTCCCGGTGTCCGTGCGAGCGAATTCGCTTCCCGCTCGCGATGCGCGCCGCGTCGCCGCCGGGGAAATCGAAGTCCGCTCCGCGCGCGCCAGTGGCACCGCTGCCCCAGTGAGGGAGAAGGACTATTTCGGCTGCGGGAAGTCCGCAGTGAGTCACGGCCGATGACGTAGCCCGTCCGTGCGGGGGTTGCCGGCACGCGCGCCGCTGCCGGCCATCCCTCTCTTTTTTTTTTTTCGTGGCCGCGCGGCGCCACCGAGCTTACGTCCCACTGTCCTAGAGAGCGAGCGAAGGGGGTGAGTCGAAACTTTCCCGAGCGACTTTTATCGCCCGATCCGGGGGAGAGTACTTCCTTGTTTTTTTCTCTTCTTTCTCCTCGCCTTGAGAGAGGAATCCGGCGTGTTTTTCTCGAGCTTTCATCGCGAATAATTGTTGTGCTAGTCGCGGGGGGACGTTTTTCCTGACATTGGCGGGGGGACTGGAATTGCCCGATCTTGGCTGATTCAGCGGAATTTCTGGTTTTATCCGGGGGAATCTAAAGCTGGTATTTTGTCATTTTTGAGAGTATTGGTTAGTAAAGGGGTGAGAGATTATTCGCAGATGTTATTTACTTATGGTTTATAAGTAACGAGAGAAGAGTCTTATACGTAACTCTGATTCGCAAAATATTTGTTTTATTTTTTTTCGAATATGCTAAAAGAACTGTAGAGTTCGTGATCATTTTTTAATTTTTTTACATTAAAGTGTTGATTTTTATTTTAACAAATAAATCTACAAATATCGAAATCTCTTTTCTTATTGAGTACATGTCGAGGGGTGCATTTGTAAAAGTACGCATACGCTTTTATCAAAGTAAGTATTTTTCTAAAAGAAATTCCCTTGGATTTCTTGTGATGTCGATATTTTTCAAACATTTTCAGTTAAATAAAATTTATAAAGATATTTTAATTTGTAATATTGTAAAGAAAATATAAGCATTGTAAATACAATTCATTTAATTTTGTTACGATAAAGATTATTTCTTTAATAAACATTTGAATAATACTGTGAACTCATTCGTATTATTAGTCTTACTCTTAGTTTCTATTATTTTAATGAATTAAATTACTCCAAAAGTACACACACTTAATTAATTATTTAAAAAAAAGACTAACTTAAAATAGCGAAAAAATGAATGCTGCATACTTGCAAACTATCTTTACCGTCGACTTCCAACATTTCCAACTAAAAAGAACTACACTCTCGTTTAAACAAAGAATCAACTGCGATAAAGTATTCATTAAACATTTACCGAGCTCAATAAAACGGACGCGCATACCTCCATTCATCCGCTCCTCCTTTTTACGCGAGGAAAGAAAAATCGAACGAGTCGGCGTCGCTTAATTTTTCAGGCATCCGTCGTCGTGCATACTTCATGGGATCAGCGACGTCGGCTCGGAAAATCTCGCGCGCGCGACGGCCGCGTCCTTGATCGTCCGCGCGCGGCGATTCGATTCGATCGCGCCGCAGGGGCCGACCTTTCGCCCCCTCGTCGCGCTCGATCTTTTTACGACGTCGAAGCTCTCCTCACGCACGCGCGCGCGCGGAGCGCAGCGACGAGCGGCGCCGCTTAACGAAACAATAAAATCTCAATAATTCATGAGCTCGCGCGGGCTGCGAGAGGGAGGGAGTGCGATCGCTGGCGCCTCCCTTTTCGACGCTCGGCTGCAGGCGTCACTGATTGACTTGTATAAATGTTTCCGCGGATATAGGACGCTCGAGTCTCGACGTCTTCGGAAGGAAAAAACGAGGAGACGCGTTTGTCATGCGCGAGATGCTCATCGCGAAAATAATGTATATTATTAGAGGTAAAGTCTGGAAAAATTTTTGCAGGTTGGTGGAAGTAGCTCGAATGATCAAGGCGAATTGGAGTATTGTTAATTCATTTGTTTTGTCGACGTTTCGAAGATAGTGCCTTCTTCAATGCTACGTAAAACGGAGGAAAGTAGTGCATAAGCGTGTTTGCTACAAATGACTGAGAACAGTTATTCTTTTTACCGGCCTTTTAAAATAATTAACCGCTATTTTACTGAGCTTTTAAAATGATCATTGCTTAAAACTCGCAAATGCATATTTCCCTTAGGTTCTTTAAAAGAAAAAGTCTTCTATTTTCATTATGTAGCTCCGTTCAGAAAAATTTAATTCTTCAGAGTTTGGGCGAAATCTAGGACAAGCAACCTGGACAAAATCCTTGTGAGTCAAAAAAAGTCGAAAAGTTAATAATCAAAGTTATTGCAGTTAATTAATTAACGCTGCTTTAATTTGATGCGATCTTTCCAGGCCCACCCACGAAAGCAATATTTCTCTTTTTTCGGGGGGACGAACCCGCCTGGTTGTGACGTAAGGTAGAAAATTGTGGTTTTGTATTGTTTTATTATCTGCGCGTGCAGCTCATTATTCATCTCCGGTGCACTTTATACCTGCTTCGTTTTTGCGCCCCGCGCGGGGGTTACCCAGAGTCCCTCCTTTGTGATAAATATTAACGTAGTGATGAATACATGTATTTACTTATTTCGGAATAATAGATAACGTTTACTGTACAGCGATGATTTATAACGTCGCCCTTTATGAAATTGTAGATAAACGATGCTACTTCTTATCGGCTACCTTTTTCTTGCTCCGCTTCGAATGTTCGAATAGATTGATGGAAGATTTGATGCTGAATAAAGTATGTTCAGCTACATACGGGGATATCAAAGTCAATGAAAAAAAGAATATCAAATTTAATTACAGGAAACATATTAGAAGACCAATCACTGATGAAGTTTAAATTAATTCATAGACACTCTCAGTACAAGTACAACTTTAAATTACGTTACTATACAAAGTTCAAGTTCATTATAACTTCAATACCGTGTACAGGGAGTGCGCTTGGCGAAGTAACGTTACAAAGTTGTGTTTGTATTTGTAAAAGCTCCAACTTGTTAAATAAATCGAAAACAATCAAGTTTCAGGATATTTTCTTAAAAAAATGTACCAAGCAATTCTCCCCTGCAAAGTACTCGTTGAACAAAAGAATGTAGAAAAACGATTTTTTGATATTCCATTTATTACATTCGTGTTGTGAGCTGGTATACGTGCCTTTCGAATCAAGTCCACCCTTCAAGAATTACAAGCGCACGCGATCCCGACACATAAATTTAACGTAAATCAGGCCGAGTAGGAAAAAGAATCTGGTTGTGTGAAATACAGTGCGGAATGTTGGCTTCTGTCAGAAAATCAACGAGAAATTGTGCAGGTTCAAAAAAGAAAATAATAAAGAGAAATTGATAATTCAGAGTTATTTTTCACGGGAAATTTAATCTTATCGCGTTTTTAAAATCCTTGGCTTGCATTTTTTTTTATCGAAATGTGTTATCGCGCTAATGTTCGGCGATACTATTTCGAGAGTTTAAGCGTCAGCGGAATTCAGTGCGCGTTGAATACCTCTATTATATTGTGCATTTATTAGCTCTAATAAATACGTCAAATTTTGCAGTAACAGCTGGGCTTAAGGGATTAGTGCTAGATAATAAATGCGCGGGTAAATGCAGCTAAAAAGCATAACGTTTAATAAATAATGCAGGACTTTTTAAATATGCAGAAGGTAAAATTACAGACGGTGTAAAGAAAAAAATTGTATGTGTACCGAACTACCAATATGTGATTGGGGATAACGCGTTAAAATCAACGTGCTAGTTAAAAACGTGGGCGTGTCCACAAAACGAACATTTTATCGTAAACTTCGCTCGTGAATAGTACATCCCGTTAAGCCATATTTATACAATGATAAAAAAAAAAGGTTGGACAGGTTCTTTCAAAATATTTCGAAAGCAAGTATAAATATTATAAAGTTTTACAGTGAAATATTGAAAGAAAAGTTCATTTTAAAAAGAGATAGACTTTTTGACGCAGAATAAATAGTTTTGAATGTGTGAGGATAGAGTTAATATTAGTCGAACGATTATATTTTCATTTGTCATAAATCATTTAGTTATTACGTTTTTCCGATTACTTTCTATTAAGCATTTTTAAACACACGCAAGTATAATAGAAAGAGTAAACGGTTAAGGGACGTTAGACTATTTAGTGAATAGAGAAGAATAGAAAAGTTCATAACTCAAACGTAAAATCAATTTGTATCTATTAACATTGATTTGAATAGTCAAATAAATGTCGCCTGTATTATTTTGTTTATTTAATCAGTTGAAATTTAAAAAGATTATATAAAATCGAGTAAAAAGTATAAGCGTTTAAAAGAAATATCAACTTCTAACGTTACTGTTACTTTAAAGTTGTCTTATTTTGTAGAATAAAATCGATATTTTTTAATATGAAAAAGAAGCTTTCAAGCAAGAGGTCAAATAGGAAAAATCTTTCCCAGCGGAAAAAAGCTATAACGTGTATGAGATACGTACATAGTGTGGCTCTGCGTAACTGCGTACCATATTGTGCGCCATCGATCGCTATTTTTTCCAGTTTCTTTGTTTTAACTCAGTAATTTTCTTTTTATTTTTCCCATTTCGTCTTTTTTTAACCATCCCCTTTTACTTCCCTTTGCTTTTATTTCACTTTTATCCGCGGCAAATTGCGCGCATCGTTTAAGTAATAAATTGTTAATTAAATTTCCCTAGTGCCTTTTTCCAATTTATATTGTTCTTTTAATTAATTTGTATACTTAAATAAATTTAATTAACAGCTAATGGTACATTCCTTACTACGTTATTTAATTTTTCTCTCGGTATAATTTTTTTTGTTTATAAACTAATTTAACAAGATTATACACATTTCTCAAATTCTTTTATTCTCATATTTGTGTACAAGATCAAGTCGTGATCTTTCATCCTTAATTAATCCTACACGAAGGTTTATCATCCCTACACCACTGCCATGCCCTACTTTTTCTGCTTGTCATGCAGTAAGTCATTTTTATTCAACTCCTTTCGACTCGTATAAGACTCAACATTTTCGACTTGAATTTCAAATCCAAAGTGACTCCATCGCTTCCATCTCTCCATTTTTGAATTTCACATGCGCTTACATTTTCCTACACTTCACTCCCGCGCCAAGAACATTAACGAAAGCTGCGCGCTCGCCAAACGAAGCGCAATTCCACGCACACAAAAAAAAGGGGCTCGTGCATCTTTAATGATGTTTTGCGGACTTATCGATCCACGGGCCATTACTGCCACAATTGCACGGCGTAATACGCGTAGTTGAATTAACATTCGATGGGACTCGCGGTACAATGGTCGATTTGCAATTGCGGCCGTTCAACGATATAAATGTGCAAGTGATTCCGTCGGGGTGTGCAAAGCCGTGCGACGTTTACCGCAAGCTCCTTTCGCAAATTAACGCGGCGACGCTCGTTACCCCCGGCGGGGGAGCCGCTCACCGAAATATACGTCGCGTGTCCGCCGCGCGGTAATTAAGGGACTTTCGGAGGCTGCTTTTCACGTCGCCCGTGGCTGACGCTGCTCAGCGGATCGCGCGTAATTAATCAATCTCGGGTAAACTTTATCGAAAATATACCGCGCTATTAATAACCTTGCGCTTAACTTCGCGCGGCTTATTTCACGCGGGATGTGTTGCTGAAAAACATTTTCCAGCGCGATTTAAATACACGCAAATCTCGTTTTTTTACTGTTAATAGTTACACTATAGGAAGGTCATTATATCGTTTTTTTACTGTTAATAGTTACACTATAGGAAGGTCATTATAGTATCGAAGCTCAACGGAATTCTTTATGCAGCTTCTCTCAACGATTCCGTTAACTTGGGGTTTTCCGGCCGAGCAGCGAAACTGGGATCGCCGCTGCGATCACCAGCGAAGCTGATAATTTATTACGTGCAGATCGGCGATTGATGAGTCACCTGGATTACAAGAATAATTGCCGGCGTGACGTAAGCGGCGCGCTTTAACGAAGGCGCGCGCGATAGCCGCAATCGAAAATCAAAATCGCCCGACCGTCATCGCGATTCTAAAGTCGATCTTGCGCGTTATATATGTATACAGCCGATAAGCGGTCGGTCGCCGCGTGCAATTTACATCCTAAAAATCCACTCGATTCGAGCGAAATCAGAGTGTTTTTGGTGCGATTTTTTACTCTCCCACTTTACGAGAAGCTTTTATCGGGCGCCGCCGTGAAAAAAACGCGCGAAATCGCCCCTCCGCACCTACCGAGCTCGCGCCGGTGTTTTCCTTGGCAATTAAAAGTTCAGCGGATGATAGTGGCGGCCGATAAAGCCGCGGGCTTCGTAAAGCTCGTAATTAAACTTATCGCTGAATTGCCGGTATCGCGCATTTTTTCAGCTTTGTTTCTTCAGCCGTCGATCGGCTGATTTTCTAGTTCATTAAGGTAACGCCGTTACGACTGGTAATTTGTAAACAAAAGAGAAATAGTTTGTCGTTGATGCAAGGTAGAGCCTATTGTTGAAACGATACGATGCGATGGAGTTTATGGTCATTTTCTTAATTAATTATTCTTTAATTAATCGGGAGGTCGGAGATGAGTAACAATTGTTCCGTTAATTAACTGTTCGTTATCTGAGTAAACAATAAGACTGCTTAGTTTGAAAATTTGCATACGAGTGAAGTTTTTGGACACAAATTAGATTAATTATGAACATAGTATTGGTAGCTTTACAAGTACGTAAACTCTTATTGAGCCAACGTAGAGTGGAAATTATTTTTATTGGGGACTTTAACGTGTGCGGGTGTCGGTAGATTACGTTAATCAAGTTGTGCTATAATAACGCGACTTAGATTCAAGTCGAGATTTAACGCATTATACCATTAAAATAAATTAGAAGTACACTTCATTTCACGAACCGTATATTAGTCGTATCGACCGTATTAAATTAATGAATTAATGCAGACGTTATGTGTATACGTAACATTGATTTTTAGTATCGCTATTTAATCGCTGTTTTTATAATTGCGTGGATATCTAATATAAAATAAGTAATATTAAAAGATTAAGATTATGAAGTGTTTACTGCTCAATCGATAGTTCAAATAACTATCAGCCTCGTAATAGCTGTCGTGATATGTTCCACTTCATTTACTAATGACCAACTCCAACAAATCGCAATTCTTATCGAACTCTACTCATGTGACAAGTGCACCTGAAATTTAAGGTTCAATTTGCAAGGGAAACGTTTGGGGTAAAAGGGACCTCGCGCAAAGTTAAAAACATCTCGCGAAAGCTCTCGTAAAGCTTTTCCGAAAGATCCAAAATCAGCCGTCGAAAAATCAATACCGACCCGTGACGCCGTCAAAGCTCAGCCGCGGCGAAAATCTTCAATCACCCGCGACTGCGCCCCCGCGGCGAATTAAAAAGGGCGCCTATCCATTTTCCCTCTCGTCCGCGGGATTAAAAGCTCCGCCGCTCGACTCGAATCAAACGTTTCGCGATGAAATCCATCCGTTCCGCCCCCTCCGGCTTCGCGCGCGTAAAAAGCACCGAGAGAGCTTTCGACGCGCGCGCGGAAGCTCCGCCGCGGTTATGCGTTTACGCGAAGCCCCGGGGGCGGGAGGTGCGAGGAGCCTCGCACTTTTGGGATTCCCGCGGATGTTGACGCGCCCGTTTATTTTCCGATGGCCGCACTGGTCAGCGCGCCTCGGCCGGTTTGGATTTTTGAGGGTCGAGTTTACGCCGAGGATTTTGGGGGCTCCCCGTTCTCGCTGGGGATTGTCGGAATTGCGCGAGGTGAATGGGTAATTTGAACTTTTTTTTTGTGTCGAGCGTACTGAATTTTGTGCAAATATTAAATAAATTGTCAAGACACGTAAAGAGGTATTTAAGGCGGGCATTTCGCTCATGCAATCTATTTATGAAGATGACCTAGTTTAGGATAATTTATAGGCATGTAAAAGCAAACAATTTCCTTGAATACTTAGAAGTTCCAATTGATAATCTGCATCGCATTAGAGTGTTTATTTTTTAAATGTTTACCTATAGCTATGAGGATTTACTGTAACAGAGAAACCTTGTAAAAACAGTGTTTATGTGATCTTTTTAAAGGATCAAAGGTTTAATCAATTAGTGAATGAACTTTATTTGTATAAATTAATTCGTTACTACTTGTAGGAAATTGTAATACCTTATTTTTATCAGTTTATCCTTAATTCACAATTTGATTAATATACTATCGTTGAAAAATATGTAATGATGATGTAGCACATCTCAACGAAAACAATTATTATGACATATTTTCCAATAACTTTGGCATGTGACTATATAGTCACATTGCGTGAATTTCTTTTGCTTATCAAAAATATTTGTTACGATAAGCCACCGTGAATTTCAGAATAATTCAAGGTCCTTGCCTTTTTCCATTCTAAAGATAATAAATTACTTAACACATAATAATAAACAATAAATTTTTAACGCCCACATAAATAGCGACCTACCTACATAAACAAATGTAATTCTCCTCTTTATAAATGACATTCAAATTTCCGCGTGCGTCTCCCCATATTAAAAAAAAGGAGAGGGAGACCCACCGCGCGTAACGGCGAAAAAATGCAAATCGTTCCGGCGACGCCGGGTCCAGCCGGGCACGCACGGGCGCGGATGATTCGCCGGTTACGAGGTCACGAATCGGACCCTCTTCAATGTCGCGCGGCGGAAATAAAGCTCGGCCGGCCTTGACGGGGGCGGCCAGTCGCCGAGCGCGAAACTCCGGCTCCGTCCCGGCCCAGATCCGTCGATAGTTCGCTTCCGTCCTTACTGACTGTCCTCCCTCCCTCCGAGGGCGTCGCTCCCTCCTCTCCCCAGCCAGGGTCGACGCGCGGTACACAAATTTGAAGGGGTGATGTTTTTCTTCGTCTGGGACGTAATGTCTTGTGTCTCAGTTCGTTTAGCTATTAATGGATTTTTTTTTTCAAAGTCAGTTATCAGTGTGACTTGAATTCGTTATGTGCCGTTATTCATTGATAGGGGTGATGGGTCGCAGATAAATCAAGCCGAAATCCGCAATGTAAACTAGATTTAAATGTAACCAATAAATCAGCCAAAATTTGCATTCACCACGTCCAAAACGAAATCATATTAAAGTTCACCATTTCGCATAAATTCCATTACTCTGATTATTCTACGCGAAAGAGTAAAAAAACCGAAAAATTGCTTGAATCGTGGTTAGCGTAACTTTTCCTTCGGACCGAGATGCTTTTTCTTACTCTTTTCACCGTACATAAAAATTCTTTCCATTGAAAAAAAAAGTGAAAGTTATAAATAGGTCATCGCTAAATAACTGATTCATCTTCTCAATTACGAGGCAGAAGCAGGCGCGCGAAGCGCACACGTCGGAAGCGACCGACGCCCGCGTCATCGTATATATAGACGGCTGCGCGGAGCGACCGACGTCCAGCGATAGACGCGAGGCATCGGTGGGGGGCGGAAATCCGTCGCGGAGTCCTGCCATCGCGGAGATGATGCGCCTGGACGAGCAGGATATACATGCCCGCGGCGAGATAACGACGAGCGGGGGCTGGTGACGCGCGCGCGGACTCTAGCCGACGGGGGGTATAAAAGTGTGCGTCAGCGGGTGTGTAATATTGTACCAAATACAATTTGTAAATAAAGTAAATTAATAAAATTCAAGATTTTATCTTTTATTTTGACGTGCTTATTTCCTATTTATAACGTTTCCTTTAATTTTATCTTCATAATTTTTAAAAAGTTTATTGTAACAATATAAAAAATATCTGTATGCACTTATGCAAGCATAGATTGATGGCAATGATTGTATAAACTGTTTTTATTACTATAATTTTCTAGTATTATCTCTGACCATTTAGGTAAGCATGAAACTTTTTTCGCTAATTTCATGAAATATTTATTATTACCTCGCGCATTACCGCGGATGCTTTAATTTAATAAAATCTTTCTTTTTAAAAGTTACATCGTAAATCCGATGTTCTGATTATTCACGACATTTAGTTCGTACAACAGTGAAGAATGCAATTGCACTTCCATCGCGAAGAATTTGAATAAAAAAGTCGCAAAAATTCAAGAGAGCGGCATAAAAGTTTCCAGTTGGCGATATCGCGTGGGCGACAATTTCAGGAAATGGAGATAACTTCGAAGGTAAGAATACACAGGACGCCTCGAACGCGCGGGATTTCAACTCGAGCTCTACTTTTCGCCGCTTAGCGCAATCTATATCCTGGCATCAATTTTGAACGCCACAACAACCCGAGTATCGCGGCTCTCGGCAAATATCGCCGAATATCGATTTATCACGATTGCCGTTCGCCGATGCATAAATTTCGCGACGCGTGTAAACAAGGAAAAAAAAATAGCCGCGAAACAAAGTGAAATAAGAAAAAATCACCGACAATAGGTTCGATAGGGAAGAATAACAAGTCTTCGATTCCCGAGTCCTTTGATATCGAGATCCGCCGGGCGGCTTCGCCGCGGCCGATCAATAACTTTATACCCCAGTGTCGCTCGCGTGTTTGGTACGGGACGAGCGAGCGCAAAAAGAAAGAAGAAGAAACAAGCGGCGTCGATAGCGAAAGGTTAAAGCTTTTTTCAGCTCGAGCGCGGCAATAAGCTTTTAAACGATTTTATTTCCGTCGAAGACGTCGGCGCGGCCGCGACAGATTGCGCGAAGTAGACCAGGGAGCGTAGCGCATTATAAGCGAGACTCAATTGTAGAGGCTATGCACTCGGTCAGCTGCGATGAATTATTTTTTAAGTGACCCGGGGGTTAATAAATCAGGGGTCGCCGCGTTGACGAATCAAGCGAAACCGCAATTTACGAAGTTAGTTACGACGGACGGAGCTTTCGGACTCGCAGGTGCTTTTTCAAGAAGCTATTAATCTTTGCTATTGTCTTTGATAATTACGCTCGCAGTTAATGCGAGAGAAGGAAACGCCATTCGTTTCGAGGGAACAGTGGGTCTATCGAGCTTAGAGCGGTTCGATTTTTTTCTGAAATACAGTGATTTATTTTCCGATTCTGCTACATTTTTCACTCTTGAGAATACGAAATTATTAATTTAAAGAATAGTATTATCAATATAATATATTTTGCAACAAATTTTAATTAACTTAAGTTGATAATAAAACAATAAAAAAGAATTCATTTATAAAAGTTCTTTTTTATTCACAATTTCAGCTTGTTTTATTTTACGAAATTTTATACTGATATCTTTCAGAAATATTGCATGAAAGGAGATCTTACAAAAAATTATAATTTCATGCCGTACCTTTAGCAGGAGGAACATCAATTTTCTTTGCACCGTCCCAAGTCTTACGAAATAAAAGGACTATGAAATTTTATCTCCTCGTCAAAAGCCTTCGGTCCGCGCAAAGAATAGAAATTTCAATATCCCTTTTTTTTAATGAAACTTTTATCGCGTCGTTATAAAAGCTTATAAGTCGTTACGCGAAATTTCTCAATCTACGTACCTACTCAAAACTTTTCCCAACGTTGGTTTAGCGATTAACAAAAACTAACGACTCTAGTTGTCGCAGTCGAAACTTCGCAAGCTCTAAATTTACAACCGCCTTTTAACGCAGCGCCGAGTAACTTTCGCCGCCAAACTCGCCTCGTCACGTTCCCCGCAACCTGCAACAGCAAACGCAATCTTCAAGGGCAAATCTTCCAACGAAGGAAGAAACTATAGAACCACACCCCGCGAGTCGCATCCGGAGCTTTCAGCGCGTCTCCTTCGAAAAAAAAGGGGCTCGCACCGTTCGGGAGCAACACGCCCGCGTGTATAAAGACGTTCTTGGCGTGGCTCGCTCGCCTAGATCGATATAGGCGAGAGCGAGGGAGCCAGGTCAAGAACACGGCTCGTCTAGGGTGGCGGCGGCAGGCCGCATTTCGCGCGGATCATCGATCGCGCGGGGGAGCCTCGCAGGCCCGCCCGCGGCGCTCTTGACTCGGGGCGGCCGAGCGAGACGGCCGGTCTGCCGGCCCCCCCGTCGGACGCTCGCCCGGCCGGCTAACCTTCGCCGCGATGCACGCCCTCGGATCGCTCGATTGATGGTGCCGTATCGCGGCCAGACACGTGCTCGCGTGCCCCTTTTTTTCCGCGGAGAGAGCGAGCTTTTTTGTTTACGCCGCGGATCTTGGCGGCTGACGTGCACCTGTTGTCGAGGCTTTACTCGAGATATACACTTCGGATTCTTCGTGTGTTTTGTACACAAAGTGAGAGAGAGAGGCGGTTGTTATTTGTGATTTCTGGCTCGAGAGGAGAAATAAAAGCTCGCGGGCGAAAAATCGATGGGGTGTGAGGTGTTTCGGAAGAAGAATGGAGTCGCGGATGTGACGGGGATAAATAAACAAGCTCCGCCGGGCGCTCGGAAGGGAGTTACTTTGTCAGAGCCAAGGAGCCGGCGGAAATTACCCCCGAGCGAGGCGAGTCCGATATCCGAACTACGCGCCGCAAGAAACTGTTAACTCGTCGGCAAACAAGCTTCTCTCCTGCGGCACGCCGGACTACGGTCCCCTACTTTCGCGTCTTCGCATTTTTCCCTGCGCGCGAGCCCCTTCGTACGTGCGTACAATGCGCGCCTAGCTAGGGGGCCGCGTATGCCGGGGCGGGGGGAGGGGGTGTGCGTTGACTCCCGTCGGTCGCGCAGTTTCCTGTTTTACGCTCGATTTCGCCCCCCCCGCGGGGGTGGTCGATAGCCATCTGGCGGGTCGGCGGATACGCGATTTGGCGGCATCGCGGAGCAGACTCCATTTCCTCGCGGCCGCCCCCGCAAGCTCCCCGGCAGATGCACACGCGGTGCTATCGATTCGCCGGCACTGCGGAGAGCCGCCGCGCGCCGGCGAAGAGGCGTTTTTATTTTTCAACGCTGCACGGACAGGTATAATGCCGCGCTTTTAGTTTTCGCTTTGGCGCTTCGCGAGATCTCTCTTGCAGTGATGGATGCTACGGCCGCTCTCGATCCTCGAATGTATGGCTCTTGTTATTTTTTCAACGGGGAAACTTGTTGTAGTAAGAGGGAAGCGTTTTTTTGAGTATTCTGTTGCAGAAGCTATTTGTTGTTTTACAAATTTAAGGGGGAAAATTTAAGAGATCTCTCCAAATTTTATTAAGCTCGTTTCTTCTACCTTCTTATGGATTCTGTATATCTGTTTGTATCGGATGTGCAAAGGTTTGCTTAAGTTTATAAAATAAAATAAATCGAATAAATTTTCTTTAATAATTAGAGAAAAGCTCTCGGAAAAGCTTTTGAATGACCTTTGTACGTGCCCTCAGACGAGTGACAGTAGTTGTATAGCGCGAAATTAAAAATCGAAAATTTAATTAGAATGAGGACTGACGCGCAGTAGATTTCCAACAAGTTGATTACGTATTCCATGCTAAAGTTGTTGTGTCCCAGCTGGATTCGTCATTATTAATGCGGTTACGGTAAAGCGGTTTTTTTTGTAAACTCAACAATTTGCATGTGCAACTCGAAAGCGCGATGTTCCGCGCTCGTTCAAACTTGCTTCTGACAAATGAGCTTAAATACTGTACAATATAGGATCAAGCTTTTGGAGGAGTTCCCTTTATTTAGCCGACAAAATACTTTCAATCGATGCGCGTTATACCTACATGTTTATAAAACGAAAATAGTTTGTTTTAATCAAACTTTACGAACGTTGACAGCAAGTAATGATAACAATTATTTAAATTATGCTTTTTCCAGTGACTAAAAGGACACGTTTAATGAAAGCGCTTCAAAAGAAAATGTTTACACTTCACTTTTGCGGAAGTGAGCTGTTATATACGCTATGGGTATACGCTAATTGCGATGAGTTCGCAATTATTGACGAGTTTAATTTAAAGTTGGCGATTCTTGTTGCCTCTTTAAACTACGAATGACAATAGCTAGTATTTGCATAAAAACTATTATCATCGTTTGTAAATTTGCTATTTCATAAATTTAATTTTTTTTTGTTTAACCTTTTACTTCTGCTCATAATCACGATGCAGTTGAATAATCATAAAGTTAATTGCGATATTTGCTATTCGTTTTTAAAATCTCATAAGGTAATTTTTACCAAATTAATAATTTGATTCTATGCGATTACTAATACACTACGCAATTGTATAATCTAAAAAAAAAATAAAAAACTTTAAGCAGTGAATCCATGTTAATTATGGTTTTAACATCGTGTTTTGCGAAAGTAATTAAATAATTTGCTTGCATGCTTCACACGAGTCAAAAAAACAAACAGTCATTATTTCGACTTCCCTAACCAAATTATTTTCCGCAATTAAAAACAGCTCCCGAAAAATCAGTTGCGATCGAGCGCCGCAAAAACTGCACCCTCCAACAAACGCGCAAAAAATTGGCTGCGGGCAACCGCCCCCTCGCATCCTCTCCAAGAATCGCCAGTCACCACACACCAGCGCCCAAATTCGACAAATCGCACTTCCTCTCGTCTCCTCTCGAGCGGTCGTCAAGGCTGTAGCCTCGTTCTTTTTTTTTCTCGTTTTTTTTTTGTCGGCCCGTGGCGGGGCGTCGAGTTGATCGATGCCGCGCGCGTATAACGCCGCCACTTTGCATGCATTACCCCGGGGAGTTTAATGAATCGCTCGTTAGGCCGGCGCACGTATACGGCCCGCTGAAATATGCACGCGGCGGCGGTGCATTACGCCGGATCCACCGCGGGCCGATCGCGTCCCACGCGCGGAAGAGGGAGCCTCTCGGCCAGTTGGCTCGAATTGATAAGCGCGACGCGGATTGTAGCCGAACGCGCGGCTGCTCGCTCGAGTGGCGCGATAATCGATATTCGGCAAGTGGAAGTTACACAGCTTTAGTTTTTTTTCGCTTTATACGCCGCCCGGTTATTGCGTAGCTGTTTACCAATGTTGCGTAAAGCTGCTTCTTCGCGGCGGAAACGCTTCAATTATTAAGCGATGAAGTGGCGCGTTTTTATCGAATTTTTCTCGAAAAGTGTGGAGGAGCGAAAGACCACTCGATTCGAGTGAAAACTGAGCCAAGTGTACGTACACAGGCTCAGTTTTTTCTGAAAAATAGTGAATTTTTCACTCGAATAGAATGATTCTTTTATATTTTTCACTCTTTTAGATTGTGAGAGTTGAAAGGAAATGCTTAACGTTTTAAAACGTTTTGTTTGTTATGTTGCTCCAAATTTCAATAAAAAAGAACGATTTTTTCGCCCGAATAGAATAATTTTTTATATTTTTCACTCTTCCAGATTGTGAGAGTTTGAAGGAAATGCTTGACGTTTTAAAACGTCTATTTCTGGTTACTCATTAAAGTTACTTGAAATTTCAATCTTTGCTTCGTCGTCTGAAAATTCTTATCGTAAATAATTAATGGATTTAGCCGCAAATAGTTTGAGAAGTTTAAAATTACTTTCCGTGCCGCGCTAGCTGATCAATTAAACAGTAACCTTGGATAAGGGTAATAAAGATCGCGAGGTAGCTTTTAAAACGCTGCATCATCATTTGTTATTGACATGATATAGGTACGCAAAGAAATAACTCTTTAAGTATACCGACGCGTAATTAACTTCAATTTTCTGTATTATTAACACTAATGTGTTTCATTCGTTCACAGAATTAGTCGTGGTAGTCATCAAACGTTCATCCAATTTATCCACGTCGAACAATGACTACTCATCCGTGCCGTGTCAAACACCCATAAATATATGTAATCCTGAATGAGAAAGTCCGCGATGCCTCTGTACACATAAAAAATAATGCACTTTTCCTTCTTGTGTTATGGCTTACTTCACTTTTCGAATTAATGACCCGATTCCTTCGCGAACAAAAATGTTGTTCAATCTCAATCGAATCTGACAAATGGAGGCGCAATCGACTTACGAATTCATTAGCGCGAAGGTAAGTGGAATTGGCGTCGACGAAGTAAGTATACATTTTCCAGGAGCGATAAAAAATTAAAGGCGAAACCCGTACTACGACTTTATTTATCGAATTCTCTCGCGACGCTGGTGAGTTCGCTTAAATTCCCCCCCGAAGACGGCATCCCCGTAAAAAAGCCGTTCGCTCGACGTCGACGGCCGATACAGCGCGAGTACGTCGCTACTCGCTTTCACCACCCCTCTCACCCTCGCTGATAAAAGTACGCGCACGCGCGCGCTACTTCCCCACCCCCGCCTTGGTGTTTCTTTTTTCCTAGAATCGACTGCACAAAAGGGCGACGATGATAAAGCTCGACCGTGGTGCTCGCGCAATTAACTTTGTAAAAAGGGGAACGTACGTCGGCGACGTCCCAAGACGGCCGTTCTGTCGGCTGCTCATTATTTATTCATCACATTTGCGTGATAAATTGAGACCCTCGCTGACGCGAGTTGACCGTTCCTTTTTTTTCCAGTAAGTAGCGCGATTGTCTAATTTTTTTTCAGGTGTTATTTCATATCCTTAATGATGACTGGGTGTATTAATCAAACCTATACTGCGGGATGAAAGTAGCGATGTGTCATGTTTGAAAAATGTTTGTTTTTTTTTCTTTCGACCGAAGTCTAGTGTACTTTAGTTGGACTTGTTTACACCTTGTTATACACATGAATTATTCTTATCTTCATAATGCAACAGACATCTGATTATTTTTGCGAGAAGCGGTGGAAAAGTATTCGATCGGAATTTATACTTCCAGAGCAAAGTTTAACAGTTAGTCATTAAACCGAACCGGTTCTCGATGATTAGTGCCAGATAAGAGAGGGAAATGTGCTCCACTTCTCCGGGGTATCACTGCTCGACTAGTATCTCCAAGTCTGCGAGCAAAGTGTGGAATGATAACAGAGATCTTAACAGTTAATGCTTGCTTCTAGTGTGGAATTGAACCTACATTTAACGCGTGTAACTTCTGCTACTGTCGATGATCGATCGGCATTTTTAATGGAGTATCAGAACATATCATATCTAACACTGAAATTTTTAAAGAAACAGATATTATATAAAATTCGTTGAAGAGTATCCATTCTTTCCAATGTTATCTGTAATCAAAACAAAAGATCGACTATATATTATGTTATAGAATGCGAATAACAAAATACACCATTTAGAATAGAATTTAGATACACTGTAGATTTTCATGTTTGATTGTCGATTATTTTTGAATCAATTAATATTTTTTAATGCAATAAGATTTAAATTCTATATTTTCAACCTTCATAACTATTGTGCGTTGGAGATTTAATCTTTAGTTTCGCGGTAGCGCCTCATGACAAGCCTGAGTTCCTTACGAATGACAAGCCTACGAAGCCTCAACTATTTCTATGAAAATCTGTGACCGATCAACACTAATATTCTCCAAGCCTGGAGAAACCCGTTAGTTTTTTCTTTAAAAGATAAGCACATTTCGGAAAGTCAAACCATCAGTTACGTAAAGTACCCGCGTCTTCGTTCACGCTTTACACAACGCGAAGCGCGCAAACACGAATCGTTCGAGGCGTCGAGACGTAAAAAAAAGCCTTGGCCATTTGCAGAAAGCTCGCTGTAAATAAAATATTTAACGAGCCCGTACCGCTAATTGCATTTTCCTTTTCCACGCTTCCACTCGCCGAAGGCCGCGCCGCGTCTATCATGCGGGCACCGCGGCGAAGACGCCGATCCCGTTTCTCATTCGCGAGAACGACTCCGCGAAAAAGTGCGCCGCATTCCCGCGGTCAGCGATGCGTGCAGGCGTGATTCACGCGCCTCGCCGCGAAAACAAACGTCGCGGCTCCGCGATCGCCTCCTCCGCGTCCAGAGAGAGAGGAAAAGAAATCCTAGGTAAAGAAGCGCCGTTCGACCGATCGAATTTTTCCGGTCGCGATTGCGCGTCCCCGGGGGACGTCTTATCGCCGTCCGCGGGTTATCGCTCGTCGAAGGCACTCGTGACTCACCGCCGGGGAGAAAGGTTTTTTTCGGCTGGACGCGATAAAAGGCGAGGCTGCAGTGAAGGCTGGTCGGCACGTCTGTCGCGGATACTTGCTGTTTAATCGCGAGTGCACCCGAATCGCACCGACGTGCGCGAGATAAAGCGAGCGGCAAGAGGTTACGGTGAGTCGAGCGCGGTGACGGCCGCTCGTTGGCGTGACTCACTTGATTTGTTTTGTTCGCAAAAGTTGGATTTATTATTTCTGGACTGCAAAAACGCGATGGAAAGAGGAATTATAACAGCTGACTCTGTTGGAGCGGCTCTGATAAGGATGGTGATAACTTCATTCACCAAGCGGTTGGAAGTGGAGTCACACACAAACAACGGTTTAAATGAATTCTGTAGAATAATTTTTATCGTGTGTTAGTCATAAATTGGAGTTTAATTGCGCAATATAAAGAAATGTAGATTAAGTTTTAATTCTTTTAATTTGATTTAAAATACTACTCCGCCGCTCGGCGGTAGAATCAAAATTTAATTGTTAACACCATGAGCAGTCGTTAGAATCATTTTAATGTTGATAATTTTCTAAGTTACGTAAAGAAATAAAGTTTCGAAATAGAATGTGACAAAAATAAATGAGCGATTGGTCTTATCAACACGTCAGCCAACCGATACACCGAGTTCTATCGAAAGATTTTTTTTATTACCTCACCAAATTAGGCACAAGTCGAGCTCTGTTGTGACTCACTAAAAGACCTTGAGCAAAAAAATTCGTATCAAACTATTACTATAAATTTCAAAGCAACACCCGATAAAAGGAGATCGCGAAAAAAAGAAGAATTAATTACCAGGGCACCCGAGAGCGACGTCCATTTACGAGTGCACCGCTCGCGTGCTTATGCAACCTGGTCGATTCAAATCAGAATCGAATATGGTCGAGGTGGGGCGCAAAAAAAGCGCTAAATATGCATCGGCGGAGCATGCAACGGAGCCTTTGAGCAGGCGGCGATATCGCGACCGATGAAAAACGATAAATTTCTCGCGCGGGCAGGCGGCGCGAATGCGGCGATGTGTCGATGAACCGCGAACCGAACGGCGGATCAACGAACCGCCGCTATCGGATGCGGACCGATTCGCGCGCGCCTGCACCGCCTCCGGCAACTGGAGCAATTAGAGGAGGAGAGAAAAAATGCGAGCGAGGCGCGCGGTGAGTAGCTCAAGGATTCGCGACGCGGGCCTTATAAGAAACGCAGAGCGAGAAAAAGAGCAGAGGAGAGCCGACGATTGCTAATTATAGGTTATTATTATGAGCCGCCGATGGAGCGGCTGTCCAGCTGCGTTACCAATTGCAGTCACGAAACTCGACGACGCGCTGCGTGATATTATGCGCTGGTGCGGTCGGGTCTCTCTTGCGGTCGGCTCTTGTCTATGGCGTTACTACTGCGTCTTATGTTCCGGGATAGTATAGGTAGTGTCTGAATGTCTGATCGACTCGTTCGAAATTATTAAAATGCAAATTTTTTGTTGAAGAGGGGGAGTTATTTTTATAATTCGCAGAAGAGATATATGGCGTTTCGTCGTTAGCAGGAGTCCGCACCAGTATTTTTTTGTACACTTTTGGTCAAAGAGGTATATTTTTAGTTCGAGGAGACGTCAAACCATGACATTGCAACTACGTTTATATTTAACGCTATATTTCAAGCTTCATAATCGAGTTATGAATTACTCATTCTTAATTTATATGTTAATAATAGGGTGAAGAATACGATATTAATTTTATTGTACGTGCCTGTTTCTTGAAAATGACGAACTTCAATTAACTATAATTTATTTTTTTCTTCAATAATTGCGAGTTCTCAGTTACAATGAATTTCGCAATTATCATAATTCTGATGATTTTTCTCTTTTCTTTTACGTTCGCAAATAACGCAGTCTGGGCAACTATGGAACACTCAAATGTTCTTGATTTTAATCGTTTGCCTGAAATATCTAAGGTATGCGATAAGGGATTTTAATTGATCGACGGGCAGTCAAAAGCACACAAAGCAATTTAATTTCCGAAAAAAATTTTCCACTCCCCGATCACCGGAAGTTTGTAATGTACGCATTAAATCATGTTAAGCTAATAATCCTCCTAAAAACGTACGGTAACTATCATTCACTTTTATTTATCTAACTTTTACAACAGATTTATTTAATTGCACGTTTTAATTAATTCAAAGAATTATGCGTACTTTTTAAAATTAATATTGGACTTTCTTTTATCTTTCGACTGAAATGAATGTTTGCGTCGAAATTCACGAAGATATTTCTTGATAAAAATGGAATTTTTGTTTTCATGAAGTCAGAGGAAACTCCCGTTCAAAGGTCGTGACCAAATTGTTCTGATTGCCAAGTCGGTCCCTGTGCCATCATCGTGCAGATAAATGCGTAATACGTATAACATTATTATAAAACATTAAACATGGTATTCGCTGATTGGAACGTGTTACAAACTCAGTAAATTCCATTCGAAGTTTCATGCAGCTGTACAGGCTTGCTATATAACAGCATTTTATGTATTGAAGTATGTAATTGATAAAACAAAATAATGATAACATATTTGCTTTCACGAACGTCCTCATGGCGCATTTTACTCTCACAATTGATAAATATAAAATTTTTTTCACACTTAAAAGCAAGTTAATAAATATTTTATCCAAAATGTATAAATTATACCTTACACTAATATTTTACAAAGTAGTACTTTAAACTAGTATTTTACAATGTAAAACTGTGTATTTATAGTAAGATGAACATAATTTGAAAAATACATTCATCTACTGCGTTTTTTAATGTTCATTAAAAAATGCAGAATGGCCTATGTTTTTCAGAATTTACTTATTCATTTATTTATCCTTTATGTGTGGGTACTTCCACAGAAGAAAGATAATTTATCAATGAATGCCTCAGAGCTTTCATTCTCATTTTATAAATTATGAGAAACGGAAGAAAGCAAAATTTCCCACTAAATTTAAAGCAACGGCTATTTTCAAATTCATCGAAAATAGCTTTTCATGAAAAAAATAGCCACCTCTTTGCACTGCAAGTACCAACGGCATCGAATGTATCCCTCGCGAGGTGCCAAATTTAACGACCTTCGATCATCAAAAATAGAAGCTGTCGCGTAGTCCTATATAAAAAAAAAGGGAAAAGCAAAAACGTCATCGGAGCACCTCTATAATGACAACGCTCGTGGGAGGGCCGCTCGCGTAGTCGCATAATCGCGCGTTCGAGCGCTCTCAATTATCGCGGGCGTCTCTCGCGCTGGCGCGGGGCCGTCGGAAGGTCAGAATTTCCACTCTCATTATGTCCACGGCTGAGTGGCTGCCAACCTGTTCTTTCCTGCCTCGCCGCGGCCCGAGATTGAGCTATCAGCATGCGCCGTATGTGTCTATACGTCCTCACCTTCTCACTAAAATCTCAGGTTTCCTACCGTGTATATCTATGGAAGGATAAGGCTGCTTCATATTATGTACATTGTAGTAGTTTTATTTGATCATCGTTTACTATCTCATTTCATTTTTACTCGTTTTAATTTTGTTTCAGTAGTTTTCTAAAGTTACCTAAGTTTTACAAAAATAACCGAATGTATACTTTTTTATCGCTAAATTTGATGATTCGAAAATTATCTTTATTTACTATAGATTTTCTTTTATAATAAAATATTTTTTATTCACGGTCTAAAGCTTGTGACCTTATTTCCTCGATTCAAATTTCCGGAATGAGTCGTCGATTTTCTGCATCAGATTCTGCAGTTCGTTTTTATTTCCTTTTAACTTCACTCAACTTCCTTTTTTATGACGGAATAACGAGGAAGATACTCGGGGGGGAGTGCAGCTTCGCAATGAGAAAATCGTTAGGAAATCGTGGTAACGATTACGACCTACGTCGCTTTGAACGGTCGCAATGTAGTATCGAGTTCGTAAGTATTGGTTTTTCTTCTGCTTCTCAGCCTTATATTTTCTGTTAATTTATACTTTTTGCCATCCATCTAAATTTAAAACCGGTGCCTGCCAGTGACCAACGTTTATTTTTATGCACATGATCTCACTTGCAATTTTATTGCGTATTTTTATCATTTCCGTTTAAAAAAAATTGCTACACATCCTGTATCTATTTTCCGCGGAAGCAATGGAAAATTGATTTAAATTTTAATGAATGTTATTATTTTCAGCCTTGTTTCCTTACGTAATAACGACTTAAATTTCTATAGCGTAATGCACTCTAAAACTTGTAACTTGCGATGGCATAATATGTCCTTTTCGACTGTTATAAAAAAATTCCAGTGCTTTATCTGATAGACCGTACGGAGCTTTACTTGTAAATTTCCCTTATTTTTAGTACGCTAATTACATGGTTTGATGTGAAAGATAATGGAGTTCTAAAATCTACTCCGACAATTCATTTTAATAATTGAACTTTCAATAATCTATTCACAAAGCGATAGGGAAGTCGTTTGCGTCTGTACGTATTTTCAGGATAATTAGTACAGCTGACATTTATCGCTTAAAAATTTCCGTTTAAACGTAATCCATTTGATGGAGATATATAATTTACAGCAAAAAGATTTGTGACATAAATACAGCGATAAATCACTAACGTTGTAAAAGTATATTTCATTTGTGTACCATTAATAAAACTACAATTTATTTGATTACACTCAATTGAATCAATTTTAATTGGACGTTATTTATTGGACTCATAACGCAATTTCAGTATAAATTATGATTTTAAAGATCGCCTCCATTAATAAGATTTACGCTCGATCGTGACAAGAAAGACTATTCGGTTTTAAAATGGAAAAGAGCATTTTAATCTGTACGAAACATCTGGCCTGGCGGGAGATTAAAACGAGATTGCTAGATGAATCGATTTGCGTGACAATATATTTTTAGCGATTCATTTCGCCTTTCTTTCTCCCTCCGACTCTGCATTCACCGGCGAAGCCGAGCGCATTCGTTTTATGCACCGTAAAGTGTCGCCGATACTTATTCTAATTGCTAGAAATAATGCCATTTTATGCGGCTGCGTATCGAGCTTATCGTCGAAATCATAAACTTATCAGTTTTTTCACCGACACACATAGATAGTCGCCGGATTATGTGGAGCAAACGGCGATTATTGTTCACTGCATTATCGGAATTATTGAAGTGCTTTAACAATAAACCACTTTCGATTTCAAAATCAATTTTCTCAGTAAGATTTGTCGGATGATTTCAGCTGGAAGTTCGCGCGCGAGGATCGTCCTCGCGTAAATAACGAGGTGCCATTGATTTTCGCGCGAACCGCGAAGGTTGCGCGAATTTCAAAACGTCGAAATTTAGGACATAACCGCTATTGTTCATGTTGAATTTACTGCCCTGATCCTTATAACTCGGTTTACTACACCACTAGGGTTTTGGCCCCTCGCCAAGGCTGCTCACTTGATTAGGAAATTCTTAATGTGAACGAAGGAAATCGGCTCTGATAACTCGCCCAAATGGATTTGTAAGAGCTCCCGGAAGTTCGACTGCGAATAAATTTTTACGATTCTGATGGAACTTCTTTTGCTCGCTAATAAAACACAAAGTAGATGTGAAATAAAACTTTGCTTTACTTAGGAGATTTTCGTGAAGAAAGTACAAAAAAGCGAGATTCCCTTCCAAATACCACAAGAACATTTGCAAAACATTTAACCATTGCCTATAAGTACATTTTAGGAAATTCCTGCGAAAAAAAGTGCCTTTTTTCGTAATTGAATTGTGCTAATTTTTGCTGAAAAAAACTACAAACTGCTTTTCACCGTTAGAATCGAGCTTTTCGAAATTACATCTTGTAAATGTAAAAAAATATCGTTATTAATTTTTACACGCATATTTCGATAGCGATAGCACCATTTCTCGTTCGATCGAAACATTCCGGAACCGTAGTCGATTAAACGTATCGCGCGCGAATCTTATCTCCTCGCGCGCCGCTGCCCTAAAAGTCTCCCCGGCGCGAGTGAAAAAGCTCGCGCCTCGCTAAAAATAAAGAAAGAAAGAGGCGAAATTTGAGTCTCGTCAAAGCGCCTCTCGCCGCAACCGCCCCATTATCCCCGCACTCCGATCCAGCCGCGGGCAAAAGTCGGTCGCGCCCGGTGATTTTCAAAGGCCGCCCCCGCCGAGAGAAAAAAAGCGTATCGCTTGTCGGACACCTGTCGTCGTCGCGGAAATCCTTGGCCGGACGCCTGACTTGCGTAATCGGCCTGCCCCCCCTCCTCGGGACAATCGCAGCGCCTGCGCGACTTTCTTCCGGCGCGTTTGACGTCGGGGGTGGCTGGCTGCCGGCGGAGACAATGCGGAGCGCTGGCCTCCGCGACCTTCTGGCTTTTTTTCTCTTTCGGCCGGCGGATCGACGTCGAGACTTCTACGTCGCGGTCGCTCGAGTGGCCCGGGGTTTAGTGCCTACTGCACGTTTTACGATTATTGAATTCGAACGGAGGATGCCCGCTAAATGGAACGCGTGCGCAGCGCGACGAGAGGGAGAAATATTTTAGTCGGTGTTTGGGTGAAGTAACGATGAAAGAAAGAGCGTGGAATTTATATTATTTTCGTAAGCTTCGTGTACAGATATATATGCAATGTCTTTATCTTTTTTTATCGCCGAGAGAACAGATAGCACAGATTTATCTTTATCTCTGAATAATTTATGTCATTCAGTCTGGTCGTGAATGTGACTTGCGGGATTAGCTTTTAAAATAAAATTTAACTGATTATTTATTATTATATGTTAATTAATGTCGTTTAAAATTTTAGTTTTAAATAAAGCTTTTAGAAGTATTCAGTTGTGCTTAGAGTACCCAAAAAGTATTGGAAGTGCCATAAATAGCAAACTAGAATTCGAAGCTGTATATATTGAAATACAGCAAGGCATAATGTATAATACTTTAAAAACAGTGATTCGTCATTAAACAATAATATGTAAAAGAATTTAAATTTGATTTGCGTTTTATTTTTATTTCGCTATAGTTAAAATTTGAAAATGTTAGCGACACGCAATAAAGTAACTGAAGTACGCTTAACTTGCAGTTATAAAGTGACGTAAGTAAACGCTAAAGCACGCGATGAGAATAAAAAACTGAGCAGTGGATTCAAGAATTTTCGAGAAATTTTTTTATTGGCAAATTCCTTCGTAAAAATTTCCAACGTAATACCTTATGAATTTATAATCCCACCAGCGAATGACGTCATAAATTTAATATCGTAAATATTTATTACGCACAGGCAAGTAGAGCTTTCAAATAAATCAATTATGTTATTATTGACTCGTGTAATAAACTTTTATTTATTTATTGCTTATTAATCAATTTAAATTTAGTGGTAGAGAGTAGCTTCAATCATCTTTTTCTATTGTAGAAAAAAGTGATTGATTCGTCCGATTTTGTGTACACTGTCGATGTTGAAAACGCGGAGTTATGTAAACGCTGTAATAGCGCAAAAACATGCTGGAAAAAAATCCGAATGAGAATCGATCAAGGTAAATGTCAAACTGGAGTTATTAAGTTCATTAAAACTAATAAAAGACGTATTCGCGATTGTAAAAAAGCGACGAACAAATCGCGCTTCGGAGATTTGATAACCAATGACCAGGTCGTTTGTGGCTATCGAAGCTCACACCTATTTCGCCTCGCCTCGAATTTCACGCTGTTTTTTCCTTGAATTCGATATCTTGTACTCACGGATTCACCGAGCTGAAAAAAAACGAGAAAAGCTTGCGTAAATGCTTTGTAAGCGTAATTTAAGATGTGCTTATGATTTACGGTGGAATTCTCAATTGTTTTGCATATATCAAATAAAATTCAAATTAAAGCTATTAAAACTTTCAAATAATATCTATGTTAACAATACATGAAATGATACCTGTAAAAAATAATTAACAAATTTTCTCTTCCTCTATAATATTCTGTTTCTGATGGCAATAAGTTACATCGTTAAAGTGGATATATCAGTAAATCAGTATATCGACAGAATGCGGCTTCAAAAGAAGCAACGTTCAACCCGATCCTCCTTTCAAAATAGGTCCTTTTTTGCCACGCATCCAAACTCTCGAGAACCTGTTTTGCACACCCAGGGGGGACGAGCGGACGAAACTTGCAGGCTTCGTGACGGCAGTCCCTTTTTCCACCTTCTTTTCGGCAAGATGGTCTCTTTTACGAGCGCCGGCAAAATCCTTCTGGAACTCGCCTTTAAATTTTTTACACCCGCTAGTTTAAATAGGTAAACTGCTTAGAAACTTTCGAACCGCGAAATAAATTTCACGACACATTGTTTGGAAAAATATATAAATTTATTTTATAAAACAGAGTAGCTAATGTCGTGTAACTATATCGGAGTATTTCCTTTTTTAATTTCGATAAATAATACTATGAATATCGAATAAATAAATAATGAAATTGAAGCTAAAGAGAATCAATGATTCTTTTTTTAATTCCAATAAAGAATATGACAAATAACATGCCATTCACAACATTCTATCATTTTTGCAATGTCAAATAAATAAATAATGAAGTTGAAGCCAAAGAGAGTAAATTATCCTGAAAATATTTTGCAAATTTTTATTTTCAATTTTAAAACGATTAATTCTCCGGCCGTACGGGGAGGGTGGAGCGCTTTTCACGGTAAATTTGGCAGCTTTCGCGATACATCAATCCCGATGAAAGCAGACAGCGGCAGCTCTGCACCTTTGATTTCCTGCGTGGCGGGCGTTCCATATTTTTTCTTCGCCGCCAGCCGATACCAACTGATGGACGAACCGTTGATGGCTAAGCGCCGAAGCCACGTACACCGGAAAGCGTAATGCCTCGGAGCTTCGCTCGCGATAAGAATAATTCCGGGTTTTCGCCATTACTCAAACTCGACTTTCTTCTCTTTTTTTTAAACTACACTGGCAGGACCGAATTTTTTATATCCGTCATCTTCGGGGTGACGCCGATCATCGTATGCTAAGATTTCTATGGAGCTCGGTGAAGACTTTGGCGTTTAAGGTTCGGGATTAAAAGCGGTCAATTTTTTCGTAGATCTTATAACAAATGAAGAAAGAAAATTTTATGACGAATTAAAAGTACATCGGAAATGACACACAGGCAGTGACTCATTTATTGTTTTACTCTAGAAGTTATCAGCCTTGTCGATCCATTTTTTCGCAGTATACAGCCTTACGTGACTAACCTACGGAAGATCTCACTTCAATTTGGGAAAGTGCGACATTTTATTCGGTGGAATTTTTATTGAATTTAAGCCTCGACTTGGCGGTTTCATATTGCGCCGGGACCACGATCTGCATGGAATAATAGCGACGTTAACGCATTTTTCAGACGAGAATTGGATAATCTTTGCGGTGACCGGGTGAGGGGGTACATATGCGACGGCCTTGTTGGAACGCCGTCGGGTAATGCGGAACTATAGCGGACATAACTCATCACCTACCGCAAACCCTGGGCACGCCGACAAATAAATTCAGGGAGGGAATTCGACCAAATTTTGCAGCCCAAGGGCTGGCCTAAGATGATGAACAATCTAATAGCTTATCTGCAATTTTTTCTTTATTTTTGTTAGCTTAGGCGTCATTTCGAAATTAGAATTGATAGGAACAATCATAAAGTCGAAAAAATAACTTGTTTTTCGCTAGAATTTATAAATTAATTTGTAAATTTAATTCAAAGTGGATACGAAGGTGAAAAGTAAAAAACAATAATTCAATAACAAAAGTAGTTACTTATTTTCTTAGTAAGAAACTTATACTTTTGTTATTGAATTATTGTATTTAGTTCTAAGTAGTTAAAAGAAGTTTCTTATATTAAATCTCATTTGGCTTTGATAATTAATTCGAAGTCAATTTAACGCTTAAGCACGTAGTTTTAAGTTCCGCAATGACAATATTGAAAGCTATTATTAACTACATTTATTATTAGATTGGCAGAAAGATATTTAATGTTCACTAGCAAAACTATAAACAGTCTCAAAATAAAATCTACCTGCGTGTGCTTAATTTTCATAAAAATGCAGGTCCCGGATATTTGTAGTAACTGCGAATGTTGATTCTTACATTTTATATAATCATGAATAATTCAAAATTCAATATTATGCAACTTGTTCTTTAAAATGTGACCTCGTACACTTAAAAAGAAATTTTTTTAAAATGCAGCCTCCTAGACATTTTAAATAATAAAACTACTTTAAATTTCAATGCAAGCGCTGCACCAAAGTACGTACAGTGCAGCGGAGCAGCAACCAGCAGTACCAATAAAATCCTATAGAATAATGCAGCTTGATATCGGCCGAGGCATCCGCGAATTAACAGTTCGTTACTCCGTCAGCGTCACCTCGCGCGTCCGACGCTCGGGGCGCGATATTAATAGGTCCGGTTTCTTGGCGGCAGTCACCCACCGGGCGACACTTTGGCCGCTAATGAAGCCGCGCGGAAAATCGCCGCCGCGCCGAAAATGCCCCGCCGGCCGCCACGCGCAACGTGGAAGAATCCGCGAGCGAAAAAAAAAGCGACCGGCGAAGTGGCCTTCCGTCTATAAATAAAACGCGTCGCGTATATAAAAATGCATATGAGCTCGCCCCACCCCCGCCTCCCACGAGAGAGCGACGAATTTGCATAACTCGACCGGTCGGCGGGATTTCGCGGCGAATTCTTCGCGCGGCCATTGGTCGGGGTACACTTACCCTTTTTGTTTATAAGGGCGATTGCAGCGAAGCGCCTCCGCGCCGGTGTTTACGGAGGCGGGTAAGAGTGCGACTCGCGAAACGGGCTATTTCGAGTGTTAAGCTTTGGAAGTGGGTCGGCCGACGCTCGAAATTCATTTCCGATCGTAGGGCTTTGTTGCCGCGAGGGAGCGAGGCTATTTTAGCCGGTGCATTGCTTTTCTTTATTTTGCATGGGACGGTAAGTGCGTTTCGCAGAATGTCCCGCTTGAAACTGGTAAGTGTAAAGCAAATAGGTGGAACGAATAAAGCTTCTCGAGCACAGAAGTATAATGTTTTGTGGGAAAATATTGTAGCAAATTTTGATCAATCAATTAATTTTTAAGCGTTGCATTTCATCAAATAGGCAACTGTCATCTTTTAAGGCTTCTGTTAATTGACAGTCGGAGAAAAAAGCTCTACTTAAAACTACAAGCTCTAAAACTGGCATTATTGAAATTTTTGCAAAAATTTCTTTGTAAATTTTACCAGAATTATAGTAAAATTCTTTTAAGGCTTCTGTTAATTGACAGTCGAAGAAAAAAGCTCTACTTAAAACTACAAGCTCTAAGACTGGCATTATTGAAATTTTTGCAAAAATTTCTTTGTAAATTTTACCAGAATTATAGTAAAATCTGTTAGATTTTTGGTAAATTTTAAAAGATTATTACAACATGTTATATTTTTATTATTATATTTTTCAAGGAAGTTAATCTGCGAGAGAGCTTTTTTATAACAGAGCTTTTTTCTTCGTGTAATAACGTCAACCTATTCATCTTTTTTTATAGAATGTTCTTATATGAATTATTTATTTATAAGATCATCGTGAAATAACGTAATAGCGGACGTAATTACTAGATATATACACTGACGAGTTTATTAAAATTAATAAGCTCTGCGACTTAAGTGAAAGTTTTATAAACTGGCCAGTAGACCACGGGTTATTAACAGTTATTAACAGGTTATTAACAGTTACAAATTTATGAAAATACATTCACAAAAATTAATGAAGGATACTCGTCAGAAAATAATTTCGCTACTGAAACAACCAACGAACTCTTGCCTCTCAAACTGTTCGCCTCTCTCGAACCAATTAAAAGTACGTCCCGACGATCGCGCCTCGACGGCAGATTAATTTTTCAAACGAAAGCACCAATCACGATTTCCATCTCGAAAGTTTAATTCGCCGGGCTCCGATCGGTCAGAAAGTTTCGCGCCAAGTCGCGGAAAACTCCGGGGGGTGTTTAGCCTAACGAGATAACGTCGAAGCGCGGCTGAAATTTTCTAATGGGATTGACGCGGCTCTCCGCCCCCGCGCGCGGAAAAGCTCGCGCCCTGCAAGGGGATTAGTCGAGCGGCTCTTTAACGGTTTACGCGCCGAGCGACGTAGTCTCTCGCGGCGGTTATTGCGCAAGCCCGGAAACTCGCGCCGCATATTCTCGTCCGCGTAGTCGCGCGTTTCGCGTACGCGTGTGGACCTTGAACCGATCGCTCCTTCTCTTTCTCTCTCTTTCTCGCGCGCCTTTCGCGGCAGGCCTTGCCTATCGTTGCGCAGGATTGTTGTCGCGAGATAAACAAGGAGTTTGTCAATTTTCTGCATTTTTATGGAGCGAGTCCTCTTTTTTTCTTTTCTAATGAGCAGATCAAGTACTCGCGAGCTTCGAGCGCGGAGAATCTTTTTTCAAGTTACTGTCTAATAATATTTTTTATCAATAATTAAAAAAAAAAAAAAAATAAATTAATAGCGCTCAAACATAATTGCAAGATGAGAGACATTGTATAAGAAACTATGAAAAGGCCATGGATCATGTATAGAAGGTAGCGTATAAATAAAGTATGAAATAAGATCTATATAGAATTTTTAAACTTACCACAATTCATTTTGCAGTGCAAAGATCGCAAACATGTTATAAAATAAATTGAAGTTCTCTTTCTATGTCTAGAAGACTTGGGCTTTATCAGTAGGTGCGAAAAAGAACGCCGAAGGCGACAATTTTTTTTTTGGTACCCGTATTACTTGTCTATGTTTGCACGGGTTTTCGGTTATCTTATTTGTCCTACGGATTGTCGTCTCTGTGTGTATCTGCAACGATAATAAAAAATTCTTTAAAAGACGTCATGTGGCTTACTCAATGGCGTAAAAGAAAATAAATCTGTGTAGTGAATCATATTTTTAAAGGGTTCACTTTAAAAACTAACATGTAATTTTTCGTTTGATCCTACTGTGATTTTAAGATTACCTAGAAGATGACTGAACAAACTTCCAAGACTATTATTTTTTTATGTCATTTACAAATGTTTCAAAGATTCGTATTAATTACAAAATTTATTTTTATGATTGGAAAAGTACTAAATAAAATAATTTTGCAGCAAATTTTGCAGAATTCACACGACTAATTTTCTCAAAAAAGTGCGCCAAAAAATTCTGTCCTTGTAAAAATTATTAAAAAATAATAACGACGTGATTGTCGTTTTTTATTTCGACCTGTCATACACCAGCTCGAAATCCTGTTCTACTTAAACTTTATCAGCTGGTCGACTAGCGAAGCATCGAAGAAGTCCGGTTAGTTCGATAGCGATAAAAACAATGTGACCGCTCAACGGCAGACGTCGGTTGGTTCGGAGCACGAGATAAGAGAAAAAGAAAGAGCGAGAGAGAGAGAGATAGCAGGTAAGACGAAGGCTGAGAAAAAAGACGACAGATCCCCGGGGTACGATCGCTGCAACGAGGTCAAACGAAAAGCGTCGTCCTTAAGAATTAACATCTTAAGCAGCACTCAATTTAGAGGTCCGCTGCGGCGCGAGAGCCGCTGGAGCTTACGCCCACACTTGTCTGCGATTCCTCCCCCGCAGCCTCTCCTCCTCGCCGCTTTCGGTCTCGGAACGCAAATCGAGCGCCTCTTCTCGCTCCTATCCGTTTTCGCCTCGGATTACGCTCTTGCGATTCTTGCACTCGTCGGACTTTATCCACTGATGCTTGGTATGTTGGCGCTGGGTTAGGTGACTCGATGAGTAACGTTTGTAGATTTAATTTCTGCCCCTCAAATATTTTTCTCCTTATTTTTCTATTCAAAGACGTTTCTACATCCAGTTTCGATAAAAATTGTTTTTGTAATTTAATCCAACGCTTTCGACGTGAGAGAAAATAAATGGACCGTTGGCATGCGTCGCCTGCTCAAGCGGCGTAAAAAGAAGCGCTCGATGCAGCCTCCTTGGACGCGTCGAGCTCCTGCATCCTTAATCCCCGAAATGCACAGCTCACCCAGGGTTAACAGGATTCACGCGATGCGCCACTGAAACGTTGATGCTCGCCTGCATTAATGAAGGTTACCCGAGAGCAGAGAGCACACTGGAATATCGTTACCCGAAATGCAGCGTTGCTCAAGGAGATAGAGTACGGTGTGACTATTAACTGCATGCAAAACTTTGACTATTAGCGAGGGTACTAAGTTCAATTGAGTAGTTTACGAAATAGGCTGTAGTATTTATTAGAGTAGTATTTATTAGAGTTAGAACAAATATTTACAAATTAAGGATATGCGTTTTTTTCTTTTACCAATGAATATTTAATGTAAATGCAAGGTAAATACACTTACGCCGATAAAATTTGCTGATAGTGCGTGCATTACAATTTATGCGTTTTTTAAACAGTGAAGGTATTCAACTATAATAATATCCCCGTTAATTATTGGCACTGACGTAAAAAAAAAATAAAAAATCATATTGAATTATTTTTCAGTATTTTCGCGATTCTTCTCAATTATTGTTTGTATTTGGTTTGCGATTCTTACAAGTCGTTTATTCGAGATAAGAGAAGATGGTTTGTTTTTGTAAAAAAGTAGGATCAGAAGCAAGTAATGAATTTGTTTAGCGAATTATAAATTAGTGAACTTAAAGTTTCTCAATTTTTTATAAAACACTTGATATTCGATAACTTGTAACACCCTAAAACTTTTGTTAATCGAGGACAGGTAATTTTTCAGTAGAAAAAATTGATCTTGGTAAGTAATGAGTAAAAACAATGATGTGCGTGGAAAACCCGACTCTAGTACAGATAAATGGTAAGCAAGGAGATAAGCCTACTAGTAAGTAAGACAAGGTTTACCTCGCTGCATTCAACGAGCATCTGTTTACGAGTGTTTACACAAAGCCACGGTATAATTTTACCGACGAGCATTTTTATTAAGAATATTTTAAAAATTTTTAACCATGTAGAATTGAAAAAAATCTTGAATTACATTTATTTTATGAAAGCGATATTGGGTGTTCTCCAAAAATGTTGGAGCAAAGCTGGAGTGTGTTCGAATGCACTGCGGTTAAAACGTTAATCCATTTTACAAGTCCAAGACAATTTACAGATTTACAATTCACTTTAAACGTGAAAATTGAATTACGACTTGTAAACTGATATTTTTTGCACGCCTGTGCTATTTTCGATGTTTTTAAAAGAAATACATTTTAATTTTAAAAGTATGTTTTAAAAGTAACTACTCGAACTTAATGTTCATTTTTCCTTCAATTCTACAAATTACATAAATATCGCTTTACGTTGGTAAACACGTTACTTACGTAACAAAAATTAGTTGCGTTAAAACCAACATCGAACGCGCGATAATGAAAATACAATCAAGGCACTGAATGGAGCAATCAAAATTCTGATTTTTTTGTGCACCGCCGCATCCGAAGCCACTCCAGGGGCGTGTGAAAATATATAAATTACTCCAATTAGTTCCGGCAGCATTTTCCACATCGACATAAAAAAATTCATCAGTTACTTCTCTGGGAAGGCCTCGCCGCGAGCTTACATAAAGTATGCATACGAACGCCGGGAAATCACGTTATCCCATTACATCTCGTGCACGCGCGGGCTATTAAAGCGCAAACCCCCTCGCCAAGCGTATATAAAAAAAACACCATCTCCCCGCGCGATCGCCGGTGAAAAAAAAAAATTATAAAATAGAGAAGAAAAAATAAGCGCGATCATTAGACAGGCCGCGTCCCCGTGAGCGGCGATCGATCGCCGAACAAAAGGGGCCCCGACAATGCACCGCGGATTCCCACGGAGGCATCGAAGCGCGCCCCGCGTCATCGCGTGTCTCTCGAATCCGCCTATAGACGCGCATTATGCAGCGGTACCGCTGCGCTCCTCTTTTTTTTTTCGCTCCCTTTCAAACGGATCGCGGCGCGATTTTGCTCGTCAATAATTTATGGAATGCCCGACTGCGGCCGGGCCGTCATGTGACTGCGGCGGCGGGCACACGCCGACGAGGAATGCCGACGCCAGATAACGCGCCGCGCGGAGCGAAAGGAAAGGCCGGCCGCGAGCGGCCCCCTCCGCCGCTCGATAAACGCCCTCGACGCCGGCTTCGCGTGGGCGGCTGGCGAGCTGTCGGTGGCGCCCGCACTCGGTCGCCGAGGCGACCAAACGATCGGTTAGCTTCTGATGATACGTGATCGATTGATGGTGCGGCTGGTGGTACACCTTTTGGTTGTTTCGGTGGAAGGTATTTGCGTACCTTTTGACGATGACGATTTTTTGTTTAGTTTTAAGGCGATTTAAATAAACTGAATTTGTATGAGAAATTTTGATCGTTTTTGAAGTTTTTATTGTAAATTTACGTGAATACGAAGTCTTCATTTTTTGTTGCAAAAATAAACTTAATAAGTTGACTCTAGATGGCGTTGGTTACTCTTTAAAATTTTTAAATAAATCTTCCTTTAAAAATTTGATTTGATGAAGAAACATTGAACATTGAATTCCTACATTAAACGCGTAATAAATAAATACCTACTATAAAAAAGTCGTATTATTTTTCATTATAATTTTTCCTGAAAAATCCCAATTGAATCGATGTTATAACAAAAACAAAATATTGCAGTGAACTTTATTTCTCTTTATCTGTATATGCAAATCCACGTCCCTCGCTTTTGTTATATCCACGTCGAAAAACAGAAAAAGGGAACGGAAAAAAAACACAGCGACGGCGGAATATTTCGCTCACGTGTCCGTAAAGTCGGAAGCGAGACAAAAGGTCGGCCGACTCGATTTAGACTGCAGTAGCGCTCGTCAATCGCACCAGGCGTCAAATTCCGAAATCGCCAGGGCGATCGTATTCGACTTTTTGCGCTTCGTTCGGCGCGCGGATCCGTAAAAACTTGGAGCGAGTATCGCGCGCGACCTTCTTTCTGCCTCGCGCGCATCGCCGTTTTAATGAGTGTCGCATGTGCTCTTTGTCTTTTTTTTCTTTCTCTCTCGCGGAAAATTGCACTCTGAGCTTTCAAGACGAGCCTCCGTTGCGCAGTATTTCAATTGTTTAGAAATTTACCGAGCTGCGTTCGCGAGGACATTTGTTTCCTTTTTATTTGCAAATAAATCGCTTCGAATAGATTCTAGAGAGTACCTCTGCATTTAATTTTATAATATACGAACTGAATCAATATTGAATTCTGCGCTGAAACTTCTGTTTGCGAATTTGAAAAAATTCTGTCCGTTCCCGAAGAATTTCATTTCTACGCTAAAATGAAAATTTTCTCGTAAGTAGCTGGGGGGCTTAGGAAAGGGATAGCACGCATCATTTCATAATATCCTTTACCTTTGAGACGCGCATTTCACTCGTAAAGTAATATATGTTCCGACATTAAAAGAAAAAAAACTTATATTTTTCATTAAAATGAATTGAAATTTGTTTGAAATATTACGGGCGATTTGCGTAAAAATTGCCTAGCTCACTGCTAAAAGATAATAAATTGGATGTCTTATTAAATTTACATAGTTGTTTAATAAAAGACATGATATTAGGTAGGTATTTTTAGTTCCAAAAGATTTTTTTTCTCTTTCGCTTCGACATCGTGCTGCTAACTAGCAAAGTAACAGAATTCTGGGTCACGAATTTCGTTGAAACTTTAAGTACGGTTTTCCTATATGCCAAAATATGAAGAAAGCTAAAATATTAGAGACTAATGCTCTGAATTTTTTATTTTTTAATGAAAAGTGCCTCTTTACCTTCTTTTGGTTGGGTATGGGCACTGAGTTATGAAATGATGAAACGGACATTTTTAACATTTAAACTTTTTTCATGTTTTGACTTGAAAAAACTGTGTTCAAAATACAAAATTCATGACTCAGTTTTCTGATAATTAATCTTTCAACAAATCGCTGCACTCAAAGTAATGTACACACTTGTCACGACTCAAAAAATAGCAATAAAAAAACGTTTCGCTAAACTCCGAAATAATTCGTTTTATGCGCCCGATAATAAAACGCGCGCAAGATACGCGCGCGGCGCGGCCCGGCGACGTCGTCGCTCAGCGCGACGGATAAATTCCCCCCCCGTTATTTTTCCTGGAGATTGAATCGTAGCCGTATGAAGCGTGGGCGGGCGGCATAAGCGGCCGATTAACTTTCCGGCGCATTACACGTACGGAGCGCGCCGGATATCGTGCGGCACGCGACTATCGCCTGCCGAACTCCTTTGCCGAACGGGACCCTTTTCTTTCTCGCCGGCAAATTCCATTATTATGCGATCGACTCACGCGGAGCCCGCTCCGATAATCCCCGGCGTCTTGCGTGATTTTTCTCTTCCGCCCTGTTTGTAATCAGAGGATTCGCCTCGATGATTGAGCGATTGCAGCCAAGTAGACGCGCAAGTTGATGGGTATTTAGGATCGGGTATTCGTTATCGGGTGCTTCACTGAGCTTTTCTGTCTTCTGTTGGAATTCTTTGTTGATTTTAGAGAAAAAATTCTAGTAAAAATTAATAAACTGTATAGAAAAGTGGCCACAGACTAATCTTACCAACTTTCTAGTAAAACTTACATACCAAATAGTAATTTTTCGCCACAATGTCAGTCTGTGGACACTTTTAGGACGGAATTACCAGATTTGAAAAATGATGACCTCTACGAGAAAAGTTTAAAGTTTCATTTATATATTGAAAACTGAAACTACTTTAGAAACAGAGAATTTGTTTTTCAAGATCTGCGCGCTTTACTTTATCCATGAGGTGTCTTGTAGACTGTTCAATATACAAATGAACATTTCATCGTCGCCCATGTCGGTTACGTATATTTAAATATAAAAGATTTATTTAGTATAACGTAAGAACCATTAAAGTCGACGTATACGAGTAAAGTAAAATCGTGCCACTTGCGGCAAATCGCTTCGCTGCTCCTACATTTGCCTCTGCAGAGTTACCTCACGAGTAGATATACTTTCGATTTGCATTCTTCTTACGTAAACTATTCAAAATCTGTTCAATTTTAAACGCACGATTTACATTCACGTTTCAGATTACATTCAATCCTTGCAATACAATGCGCCTTTCATTCTGAAACTGCACCTTGAAGTACACAAACCTCGCGTTTATAATTAAATTTTTCACAAAAATTAATATTTCAAAAAAGGTGTATTTTCGTAAAAAATATTATTATCGCATACTTCAACCTCGCTACATCTCGATTCAATATTTATCCGCCGCATGAAAGGGAAGGTTCAGTAAAAACATCGTTTGCTTTTTCTACGCCGGCATTTGCATATTACTCCCGCTATTATCCGTGGCCCACTAATTGGCCATTAGAATCAAAAGCCGGCGGGTGCACCGCGAAGGGAAGGTTTTATCGCGGACAGAAGCCAGAGCGCCGGTTTATATTGCGCCAGTTTTGCGACTTGCGAGGCATCAAAGATAGAAGGTTAATTGCGAATCGTCCACGAGGCGCTCCACGTGCGCCCGCGCGCGGTCTCTATATTATACAGAACAGAAGCGGCGGCGACGGCGCGTTTAAGAGTCCGCGCCACTGGCACCGGACAATTCAACGAAATTGCCACTCTACAGGCCACTCGGCACCGAGGGACGCCTTATCGTTTCGCCGTTAAAGCGCCTCGTCGCGATGCTCCGAGGTTACAAGTTATTAAGCGATCCCGCGATAATGCATTTATTATCGCGCATCTCGCCGGGGACCAGCGGGCTCTTGCGCACTTTTTAATGCTGTTGCTGAAATTTTTGAGATTACTAGCGAGCGGTCATTTAAGTTTTATCGCCGGTTTATTGTAAGCTTGATTTTTGTTCCAGCACTGTGTATAGGTACTTGTATTTAATAGATGCATTTTTAAATAATAAATTTTTAAATAATAACGCTTGCTTACGCTTTAAATATAAAATGCAACATATCTCATAATAAAACCACAAACTCACAAATGTGGATAAAGTAATGGATTTTTCTGACCTACTGTTTATTTCATTACCTCCGCAAGCACCTACGATGCAGCGAACACTAATTCAACATCAAACATGATGCTGAATTTATTTTGCGTCATTTATAACATTTAAATTCATACATCTTGCAAAAATACCTCTATAAAATAACCCCTGCATTTTTTTAAATAAAGTTTCCTCAACGATTCGAGGTGACCGAAAAAATCGGCCTGTCCGGCTTCGCAAAGCTCGAAGAATGCACCGCAATTTTTTGACGCCTCACAAAAATAAGCTCGCGACCTATTTTTACCAGGGGCGCTTTAATTACACAGATCATTTTTCGCCCATTAACAAAACTGTTAGTAAACACGCGGCGCGAGCGAAGCAATTCAAAAATACTCAGCCGCGAGACGCGCATCCCGAGTCGAAAGCGCGCGCGACTCAACGCGCAATCCGTCAGGCTCATTTGGTCGGGCTTATAATTAAGCGTCTTTACTCGCGTGCGATCTTTCCAAAATTAGACCGCGGCGTTTCCTGTCGAATACCTCATCTCGCGCCTCTCGCCCGTCCGTCTTCTGGGACGACTATTTTCAGATCGCGTCGCGCCGCCTCCTTTTCGCGCGCGCGCGCATCGATTATCAGGCGCCGTTCTTATCGCTGGCCGTGCATCTTGCATCCGGCCGATCGATCGATGGATCTGACCCCCCGGCGACGCGTGGCCTTTTTTTGCGTGACTGGCGTCACCGGCGTTGTCTGCATTGCGTAAACGACGTAGAGGGGAGAGGATCGGTGAGCGTGTGACGAATGATCGGTCCGGGGAAATGAGCAATCTTATTCTGGTGCTGGCGGGAAAATATTTGTTAAGATTTAGACGCTAATGTTTGCTCGAATTAATTCGCTGCAGTGTAAGTTTGTATACCGTAGTACAATGTTGACTGGCTTTCAGACTAAACTTATCGACTATTAATTCTACTGGTACTTCAAAAAATGTTTGTTGTCCAAAGAAATGTTGGTGTTTAATATCGTCATTAGTTTTCAAATTTATCTTTGCTTTAGTGTATTCGATTTTATAAAAGAATTTTTTTTCGCTAGTTTACTTATAAACAGATAAGTGCGATCAGTGTTTTCTTTAATTTTTTTTTTTTAAATGCGAAAAATTATTTGCTCGAATATAAAGTTTCCAGCGGTAAATATTTGTGCATCTCAATATTTTGGTTTATTAATAGGATAGTCTAAATAAAAGAGAGTGCAAAATCAACACGAGTTAGGATATTTGTCTTGGATTATGCTTTATTCTTGGAAAAGTATTATATTGATATGACTTTAATTCCACGATTTTTAGAGGTGACTGAATCCGCTTGTTGGCACAGATGGCTGTGGTCGAGCATTAAAAATTCACTTTTTTCAAACAATCAACAAGAGGTGTTACTTGCTTTCCATAATAAATCAAAGCTGTTGTTTTCACAGGTGGTTACCATTTGCTCCTTTCAACAATTACACGAAAAATTTTTATCTTCAACTACACCTGCTTTATAATTTTAAATCAAACAATTGGTTTTACTGCTAATACAATTGCTCAAATCAATTTTGTAAAACTTTATTATGATATCGAAGTACAACATAATTTGTATCTATAACTGGGTTAAGCATGCGTTGTTTGGTCTTTATTTTTAAAAGCTAATTAAATCGTAAAAGCTTCGTGACATGTAGATATAAACCTCAGTTGTAAGATAGCCACCAGACTGCGTGTAAATGCGAAATGAAAAGAAGTAATAATTACCCTAGCACATTATTATTTTAACTTAAGGTACTTATTTTTAATATAAAACAAGATCTTTAAATAATTAATCATATCAATTTATATAAAGCATAATTTGTAATTCCAAATGGTTAATAATAAAAAATACATTTTCGTACATATCTTATACAGTACCCAAAGCGATTTTTCTAAGAATTAAAATTCTTATCACATAAAACCGTAATTTTTCAAC
This sequence comes from Eurytoma adleriae, assembly GCA_900480045.1. Lineage (NCBI taxonomy): Eukaryota > Metazoa > Arthropoda > Insecta > Hymenoptera > Eurytomidae > Eurytoma > Eurytoma adleriae. Next base: position 163,703 of record UXGC01000152.1, read on the forward strand.
AAATCCCGAAAAATTTTCTAGACTTCGCTCTTTCCCGCAATTTTGATGCTCAAAACCTTGCATTTCATCTAAAAATGATCTCAGTCCAGTAGCCGAACCCGTCCGTTTTCGAAAAAAATCATCCGCATCCACCTGCGATTTCACTGTCCAGCGAATCCGGACGAAGTCTTGGAGGGGGGATGGGGAGGGGTGTCCCCGGCGCGACGGCGCGAGGCAGCCGGCGAGCTTGCGCGCGCACGCGGCGCGGCCACGCTTTCCGCTTCGCGCCAACGTGTTATCGCTGGCTGGCCTCAGTAGCAGGCCGCGCGCTCCGCCGCCCGCGTGTGCACGCGCCGTCCGATCTCTCACCGACCCGCTCGCGCGATCCCGCGAAAGATCGACGACGAGAACCACCTGTAAATACAGAGAAAAGAGAAAAGCTCACCCGATCGGTGCACTTTAAATTCGAAGTTAGCGATCGAGCTTTCGAGTTCGCGGGGATGTTTTGAAACGACGGTCCGGAGAGGGACAGCCTCGCGCGATGTAAGCGAAGGAAAATAGAGGAGGAGAAGTGGGTCGCGATATGACGCGCGCTCGGTCGCGCCGGCATTGACACTCGGGGGTCCAGCCGCGGCCGGCGGGGGCCAGCGAGCCCCGGCGGATCTACAGGTGTCCGCGCAGGAGCGGCAGGCTGCGATGGACTAGCGGCCGACGTTCACCGAGAGCCGCTGATTTTTAATCGCTGAGAGCGCGGAGGCGCGCCCGCGAGCGAGGTAGGTATCCTCTGCCTACCCGTCGCGCGAGCTTGCGCCCGAGCTTGCGCGCCGGGTTGATTGATGCGAGCGACTTGTGCACCTGGGAAGAGTACGTTTTTATCGCGCAGCTCGGCTCGCTCTTGGGTAGTGCGGACTGGAGCTTTCCTCGTGCGGGAAACTGCGCGGCTCGTATCGAAGCTTTGCAAGCTCGGGGGTCTTGCTGGTTTGGTGTGATAAAGCTCCGTCGGTTTTTTGCAAAATTAAACTTTACAATTGCACTCGTTTATCGCACGCCTGAACTTGGAATGAGATGCGAACAGTGAGTTCTTATCGCGGGGACGGAATCTCGAATTTGAATTCGGAAATTCACGAAGTAAGCGGAAAATTCAAAGAATTTTTCCGTTGCGAAGGAGATGAGGCGTGCGAGGTACGAAAAGTTATGAAAACTTTATTGGTGGGTGTCAGCGTTTCAACGTTTACGAACCTATCTTACTTCTGGAATATTTTCGCAAAACTATAAACTATTTATGCTTGCGCGCTCCAAGTTTCCTTGGCATTCAAACGGAAGAAAAATTGGCTTTTCTATTGTACACTTCAAAGTCTGCTCGATGTAAATTTCGTGCAAAAAATGTTTCCCCTATAACTCTTTTTCGTGATACGAGCCTTCTTGAGATTTTTTCTTTAATATTTTTTTGAATGTCCTCTTAACTTCTTTCGAATTATGACAACCTAAGCCAAGTTTGAAAGATTCTTTCGAATATTGGAAAATTGATATATAATAAAAATTGATGGGCCGATAAGTACGTTTGCGCTGTAGTCTAATACGAAACTCATATTTTCTCTCCCTACTTTCCCATCTGAATTTTATTTTATACTTTTTTTAAAGTTTATTTTTCATGCGACGGTTTACTATTCCTATTATGGACGGTAAAGCTTTAACAGTGCACGAAGTAAATTAGCCGTGAGAACTAAAACAGATTCATAAAATACTGTACAAATGTTTTCTACTAGAATTAATCTCTCTTCAACTGAAAATATTTATCGTTTTATTGCTACACTGAATGTTCTTTTATTATTTCTTTATCGATTCTGCGATAGGTTATAGCATTTTATTTTCTAGGGAAGCTAACTGCAGCATCAATATCATACGTAGGTGTTTGTGCGGAGCGCTACCGTATGTTATTTTACCAATAACTGAAAAAACTCATATTAAAATCCATTGTGATCGAATGAACAAATAATAAACCCATACGATCGCATCGAAGCTTGGAGTTTGATGAATTTCAAATTTGACTTATAGCGCTTAATTTTCAAGTGAAAAACTGTTTAAAAATTATAAAAAGTACCAATCATTCAAAATCGGACTGAAAAATTAGAAATGTTTATCTGAATTATCTGTAGACGAAGTTTTTCTTTGTATAGGTCCTCACTAGAAGTCTACAGGAAGATACATTTTCATTTTTGAAAAAAGTTCAAGCACATCAACATTATAGAAATCCGTTTACATTATTATCATTCGTGATCTTTAACAGTGCTGATTCTCTTCCAACTACAAGCAATTTAAACAGATTTTTGAATGAATTTTTTATCGTAATTTTAAAGTTTTCCGCATTAGACCTCGCGTCACTTGTACTCGCGGGATAACGCGGGTATCTTCTAAGATAGTTCGAATTAGGCCTTGTTACAGTTCGCAATATTAGCTGGTACATCTATCGCCATGAGGACTCTGAATCCGACACGTTTCCCACTAACGAATCTGTCGCTTCAGTTTTATATAAACCCCCGTACATTGATTAAATTTTTGAAATCATTGTAATCAAATGTTCACTAAAATTATTACAATGATGAATCGCTTGTGACGAATCACAAATAGATTTTCTAGCTTTAACTTTTTTTCTGACTTTAACGAAATTTTTTACAATTACAACTTTGCACCGAATACTCTTCGAAGTCGAACCAATAAAAAGCTCGCGCACAGCCAGATGCCTTTAATACGCGACGCGGCAATTTCTGCATACCCGTAAAAAAAGTAACGAAAGCCGCCGGCGGTTTATTTCCGCCAGAAATCACACCGCGTCGGCCGTGCGCGAGCAATAACAAAGCTCCTCCATCGCGGGCGGCGTTTCTTCGAATGCAAAAGCTCGCGCGCGGTTTGACGTGAATTACGGAGAAGTTCTGCCGGGATCCGTCGCGGCCAGCTCGAGATTTACGGCCGCGTCCGAGCTGGGCCCGTCCGACGCGCGACATCGCCTCCAGATACATTCATCTCGCGGTTGAAAGTGAGACGCGATAACTCACGGTTCGATGCAACTTTTCGCATTTTTTTTATTCCCTCTGCCGTCGGGATTGATCGAGGGATGAGGCACTAAGCGTCCGCGGATGAGATATTGACGAGCCGCTGTTTATAGCGGTTTCAGAATAGTCGATGGAAATGGCTTTAACGGGTAATTTAAAATAAATAAGTCAATTTTAATTGGGTTAGCGATGAAAGTTCCGCCGTGGTTGAAGAGTCGATTGTTAAATTATTCTTTCAATAACTCATAGCCGTGCATTATTGAAGTGGAAAAGGATGTGCATTATTAAATGGGCACACAAAGATGTGAGAATTACGGTCATGATGTGTAATTCTGAAACATTTGTTCCAATATTTATTCAATGAGTTCCAATCTATTTGACTCTCGTTAATCGTGAAATTTGTATAGTGCATTAGTACACGGAGTTTATGACATGATATTTGAATACTAATTTTACTTTGCCGCAAGTATTACCAAGTGCGCACTCATTAACTTAATTTTTTTTAAATTACGTACAAATAGATTAACCCTGACCGATTCACCCACGAAAAAACTTAAAAAAAAAAATAAAAGTGCGAATTTCATAAAAACTTTATTAACTTTCTTTAGTGGAAAGTTTGAGAAACACCGTCAAACTGGCGGAAGGTGCACAAGCTTGCAAGTCGCCGAAGGAAGAACTTTCCAGCTTCTCTCGGCAAAAACTTTACATTAACTCACTCCTATTTTAAAAAACTAGCCCAATAAATAAACAATTTACCAAAAAACTTGTAGCCCGCGTCCCTCAAAAAGTTGGCGGCGCAATCAATCCCCACCCGCACTTGGCTCACGCAAATAAAAAAAAATCGCGTGAGATATCACTCATAAAAGCCATTGCCCCGGCTGGAATAAAAATACCGCTTGTACAGTCGCGTTTACAGAGTGTTGAAATAAAAAAGCGAGCGCTAAAGAGGCAGTAGGTACACCCGACGCGCGAAACAATCGGCCGACGTTGACTCGCGCGTTTCAGCATTGACGCGCGCGCGTACGCATCGAGTTACGGCTGGATCGCCGACAGTGCGCGCCCATTGAACGGCGCGCGAGCTTTCCGGCGGCCCGTCCGCTCATCGGCAGCTTTCGAGCTTTGTGTGTACGTACACGGGGAACGCCGCGGGCAGAGCGAAGGCGCCGGTGGTAACGACGGCAAAGTAATACCTGCGCGGCGCGAAATGCGTTAGGCGCGACGGTAAAACTTTGCGGAGCTTGCGATTCGGCGCGGGGCTGTTTCGCGGCGGTCGTTTATGGGACGGTCGCGGGTTCTTTTTTCAGTTGCTTTTAATCAATTTTTATTGTTGGCAGTTATGAAGGGCTTTATTGGCAAGTTGTTCAGACTGCGGAGAATGTGCGGCTGTGTTAATATTTCGTAGATTAATTTGGAAAAAGTTTAATTATTAATAAACGAAAATTTTTTATTGAAGGTAAATGCGCGTGATATCTCTGGTAAAAGAAATCGAATCCGTTTATTAGCTGTTATAGTGTTTTTCTCATTTCTCATTCCATCGAATGCGTGAAAAATATATTGAAAGCTCAGCTTTATTTATGGTTTATTTAATAGGCACATTATACTATACTAAACAAATTGCTTTGAGCCGAATAAAAAAATGAAAGTTGATATCAAATTTTGAAGACCCATTCTATTTATACCGGAAAGATAAAAAAAAACAATAGATAATATAAAGTTCATTATCTCTTTATTCAATGTTTCTGAACAAATAATAAACGTCTTTTGAATATTTTTCGTCACGGAAATTTAGAATTGTAACACCAATTTAGTTAACAGAAATTTAATTCACTTTACTTTATTGTTGGTTTCTCGAATTTAGCTGAATACTTCTCATACTAGTAAATGGGCTAATAATTTTCAAAAAAAGCTTTTCATCGATATATCGTAAAAGCTATTTAACAAAGACATTAACTAACATTTTCTACCAGGAAAATTTAGGCTTCCCTTTAGATATCCATTAGATCGCACGGAAGCGGCGAGGAAAGGGCGAAGCAAACAAAAACATTTTCAAGGACCGCACTCGGAAATTTCTAATTTCAATATGGATTTTTTTTTCGTACCTATTTTTCCGAAAATTATTCACGACCTGTAATTTCCATGCATGCGTATTCAAATGCGCGAAACCCTATGGAAATCGGGGGAAATAATTTCGTTTAAAAGCTCGCAAGAATTATTCATAAAGTGTGCGATGCAGGCCCGATTGTTTGCTTCCGCGATGAAAAAGGGACAAAATTATTCCGTCGAAAAATCCCCGCGCGCGCGTACACTTCCGCGCTCGATACGCAACGGATTTATCGTAACATTGGCGCGGGGGTGATCGATGCGCGCCCGGCGGCTCGCTCGCCCATTCGTCGGCCGCTAAACTTCCGCCCCGAGACGACGAAATACGAGCGCGTAATGCGGCCACGCGAGGATTTACGCGAATCAATTACACGGCCAGTTGAGGATGATGCCGGTGTAACCGAGGCTTTAGCCCGCCCGCTCTTCTTGCACTTAATTACCGCCGCGCGCCACTCGGCGGGGATGATTTTTTCTTCTCCGAGGGAATTTCATGTTTACTCGATGGGTACATACTCGAATGGAAGGTGTTCCTTAAATTACTTTGAAATTCAACGATTGAATTTCGGGTGAAATTAAATTTACATATTTCGGATGTGGCGGTGGTCATGATTTGAAATGCATCGAATATGGTTTCGTCGTAAATCTTTCCGTGCGCGTATAACATTCGGGAATAGAAGTAATTCGTTAAAGTAAGTTTAATGTTTGTAAAATCAATGAAACGTAATGGGCGCGATGAATAAAAAATATTTTACATCGAAATCAGTTAAGAGTTGCGATCAGTTAACGATAGCATGTGCGACAGCAATGAATATTAAAGTAAAATGACTTTTCGGAACATCCAGCGGGTGACAATGTGAAAGTGGAAATTTAATTAACACGCGTTAGGAAAAAAATTCAAATTGAAGTATTTTTGCTCTTCGCGATCCAATATATTTATATCGCAATGCTGACATGCAATTTATACGCGTTTCGCATTGCGACACTTTGTATTACGAAAATCACACTTGCCGTATCTCGCTTCGTATCACGCGTTACACTAGTTTTCACGTTAAAAGTTTAACAACGTAATCGCTTATGCTCATTATCCGTGTCACTTTGATAACAAAACTAAATACTTTAGAGCCAATTTAAGGGGGAATTTGATAATGGCTCATTCTGTATTCGCGTCGACGTTTGAATACCGACCCGCTGCTATGATTTTGTCAGATGAAAGTTTGACAAACTAATTTTGCAGAGAAAATTTAATTTAAAGTTGGATATATATGCAAATGTGTTTTATCTCCTGTGTGACATTCCACCCACCTCGCGCATTATTTTCTTTTCAATAAACTCTCGACTTTTTTTTCAGCGCGAAATATAACTTTTTCCGAAATGATCTCTACATATTTTTTACGAGCATAATGGAGATAAAAAAGTAATGCGATTACTTTAAAAATAAATATTTAGGCGGCGTCAATGAGATGGAAATCTAATGAATATTTTATCCTCACGTATGCGGTAGCCCGCCTATTTATTGTGCTAGCGGATTTATAAACTCGTGTGTGCGTGCATGTAAATTCGTCATACTCGCTACCCACGTAGGATCGAATATCCTCCTATACCTAGCTGTTTGATTTGAATTTTCGCGAGTTAAATGAAGCCACTTCCCTTTTCTGCGGCGCATTTTAATCTTTCATATTAATACTCCTTATATATATATTTTATTCTTTATTATTAGGTATATCTATTCTCCCATTTATTCTTGTCTTCTCATTTTCGAAAGAACCGGTATTTTTTTCATGAAAAGCGTTACTTAACAGGACATTAAGCAAAACTATAATCTTCATGGCGAGATAAACACTTAAACAAACAGTAACTTAGATTTATAGTCGCGTATACTGAGAAGCAAGACAAACACTCGGATTCCTAATCGGCAAGATAAATATTAATGTCGCGTAATTCTTCATAATCATAAATAATTTTAATAATATTCATTTTGAGGTAATCGTGTCATTACTTTAATTAACAAAACTTTTTGACGCACCAAAAAACCAAGCTAAATTTTACAAAAAACCACCTAAGCATCTTGCAGTCTCTGTTAGATAAAAAAGGCATCTTAAAGTTTCGCCTCATCAAATCTGAACTTTTATTTTCCAACGAACTACTTCGCATCCCCTCCAAAATCCGCGTTAAACATTCGCAGACGAATCTGGATCGTTGGCTCAGCCGGCTGGAATTCCCGTCTGCATGCGTCCCAGTCGATTTCTCCCCGCTAAAAGTAAACAATCACTGAAACCGAGCATCCCCCGAGAACAGCTCCGTTAAAAAAAGAAAGTCTCACCCTCACCCTCCGCGCTCCAAAAAAAAAGGCGACCCGAGCCGCGGATCGGAGACGCAGCCGCGCGCCCGCGGGGGAGGGCCGCGCGACTTTCGCGATCTCGGAAGCGCGTCGTAAACGTCTAGTCGCCTCGCGAGGTAGCCGAGCGTAAAGGGCCAGATTACGCGGCGCGCGCCTCTTCAAGCAGAATTCCCGGCGAATTGAACGAGCGAGATTCCCCCATGGCGGAGTAGGGCGATTGACCTCTGCATCGATTTCCGGCTTCTCTTTTTTATACGTCGCGTAAATTCAACGCCGCGCTAATTGCACGCTAAACGAGTGGATATGCCGCCGATCGTTAAGTGCTATTGATTAATATTCGTATGGGTTTCAGAGCTGGTTGAGTTCAGTCGTTTCTATTATTGGATAGGATTATGTGAGGGTTAAAATTGGCCGCTATAAGTTTGTACTCTTTTTATAGTTAGCATCAGAAGTTGATTAAGTAAAATTTTATTCTCATTTTAAGGGAATTAGTGAATCTTTTTATAGAGAATCGATGAATAATATTGGAAAAAATTATACCACGTATGATCAAAATTGAATGAGTGGGAAATAAAGTTTTACTTGGTAAAGTCACTTATTTAAATATAGATTGTGTGATTACATGGAATGAATAACCCCAATTCACTGTACATTCAAGTAAAAATCAACTATATTAAAACGAACGATTTTTACGTAGCTTCAAATTGACTTCTGACGTAATTGGTACAGACACTGAGTGCACCCTTAAACTTATCTGCACAGTTCCACTAACTGTAGTCATTTCGAACAGTTCAATCTAAACAAATGTAACAAATACAGAAAATTATTTAAATGTGCACGTTCGTTTTGATACAGGGATGACGGAGACATTGTACCGCGGTCTCTCGCCTCCGTGTTTCCTCCCTAACAGCGCTAATTCGAGCAAATCGCGACTATTATTGTTTCCCGGCAGCGATTCCTAAATAAGCGCCCGGCGCGAGATGTAAATTGGATTGCCCGACTCGGGGTGAGCAAGTTCGGCGGCTTTGTTCGGCGCGCATCCGTCACGGAGGGCAAAACAGCGCGAAACAATGAGCGGAACGAATAAAACGCTCGACGCCCTCGCGACCTTAATCTTCAACGGTGTGGAGAGACGCGCGCGCTGCAATTGTTATTGTTAGATACTTCGGCAAAGCATAAACTTATTACTTGATTTGCCGTGTTAATTGCTTACGCTAAGATTTGTAATCCAAATTACGGCTTAGGAAAACGTTCGGATAAGTCCATCCATTTACTTTTTTTTGTATCGAATGATATTTGGGATTGTCCTTTCTTTATTAAATATAAAACTCTTGTAATTGCGTTAGGTACTTAATTCAATAGAAGAGGCTTTTAGTCGTTAGCTAAGAGAATATGCTTTTTTGGTAGATGTAGAATTTTTTAATAAAGATCCCTTTCACTTCGACATTTTTTTTTGTTATTTTATTACTCCAGAATTTTTTTTTACAATCGTGATTGATTTGTTGACGCAGTTCGCTGAGAAAATCGCTTTTCATTTCGAGTCGTAATTGGCTTTCCAATAACGACGAAAAAAAAAATTTTGATTCGCGTTGCGCACCTCCAGCGGAACGACGTAAAATCATAAAATTCGTCATCTGTCTCCGGTTGTTCCTTGAGGCGACTCAGCCCTTTGGTTTAATCAAAAAGAGCAAGCGCAAAAGGAGCACTGGAAAAATAAGAAGAATCCACGGCGTCCAGAACTGAGACACGTTTCTGCGAGGACTGCGTCTCCTCCGGGCCCCCGGTCTCCTCTTTTTCTTGTTCCTTTCTGAGCACGTCCCTTTCTTTATATCGTTTTACAATTTCCTCCTCCTCGTACAACCATTCATTTTTCTCGCACATTTTGCAATATTCTTTTCGCGCGCACCTCGTCCTCTCACGATCGAGGAATTTTTACGCGGATAACTTTATTCCGCGCGACTTTGCACTCCCCGCGCTCGCACTTTCAATTTATTTAAATAAATAGACGGTCAAACTTTTCTCAGGGAATTTTCTTTAAAAAAAATCTAAAAGAGTACAGTTATACCAAAGTACAATAGGGAAAGTATGTTAGGGAAAGTCCTTTCCAAAATTTTATAAATGATATACGTACTTCTCGTTTTAAGATATTCATATGTTAAAGTTATAATTTTAATTCCTACTTATTCTCTAAATATGGCAAGTCGCTCAATAATTCGATTATTCAGCATAGCAGTGCCTATTCGTTTATTCGAATTAGTGAAGGACTTATCATTTATTCATAAATATGAATAATTTTAGATAGTATAGGCTTATGCATTTTTTAAAGCTTATGATGTTAAAAAAAGAGAAATGGAGACTGTTTTAGGAATAAAGTGTTTTAGTTCCAAAAAATTAATATTCACCCCTAACTCATTTTTTTGCACCACTTTAGTTCTGACCCACAAATTTTTCCCAACTACACTCAAAGCATTCTACCCACTTTTTACCAAAATTTAGCTATCACGAGTCCGCGTATCATTGAAAACTTCCCTCGTAACTCACCCCCTCCATCGCAATTATTCCGATAAATCAGCATTAAACGCATGAAAAGCTCGAGTTCCGCGACGCATTCTTTGTAATCCGCCGGCATAACTCATTGCGTATCTCTGGGGCGCCTGCATCGCCGAGCCCCGGCGAAACTTGGGGCGCTCGTCGTCGTCGCCGCCGCCGCGAGCCGGCGATCCAGGCCTCACCCCTTTTACGGTGGCCCGCAGCGCTAGCGCCGATCGATGGTTCACTTTCGAAGGCGCGACGACGCTACTTTTACGCCGGTCGCTCGGTAATTTATGCCCTCGCCGCCGGGGGCATTATCGCTCTTCCACCTTCGAGGCATTAGACGGAGGCACCGCGGCCCAGAATAAAGAGGATGGATCCGGCCGAATCGTTTTTCAAAGCCGCACGCCGGGATTTAGGTTGCTTCTTTTTTTTTTGTTAAGCGCGAGTATGATGTAATTTATATTTTTCGCGATTTTTATCGCGAGTTTGTACAGCGGCTTGTAAAACGTCGCCTCGGCGAGGGGAAGGAAATTATCAAGATAAGGGGGCGAGGGTGAAATTGAGGTGACGTTTTGCACGTCGTTGCGAGAGTAATTACAAACCCTTCCAGTCCTTCTCTTCTCCTTTCCTTCTTATTTGCCTTTTTCTTGTTTGCTCAATCGAAAATTAAGCCTAGTGGGTGTGTCTTCGGAGAAAGTAGGTTTATTGCATTACCGTACCGTAAGAGGAGATGTGGGTTCATTCTCTTAGGATGTGATACGGGTTTGTCCTTTTAATTCTGTCTGTTTAATACGAGTGCGCGAATTTCACCGTATTGGAAGAAAAAAGTTACGCCAATTATAGTCGCTCGATTATTCATTTGATATTTTTAGATCAAATTTAAAGATCCAATTGAATATATTTATTATTCAAATTAGCTTAATCTCTTTATATTATAAAGCAATAAATCGATAAGATAATCGTGAAAATTAAATTGTTAATAAATATTAATGAAAATTCTGACTGTGACAACCCCTGGTCACAGAATAAAAATTTCACGAAATTCCCTTTAACGAAAGTTATAGCGTATTTTAGTAGGTGATAAATTAATTTCACCGCAGCATTGCGACTCTTAAAATTAATATTTCGGCACTTCCCCCGTAACACGTGTGATCCCTCCCAAAAGCGGTACAGTTGTAGCGGGCTCGATTGGAGAAAAGCAGGCTTTGGGTTAAATCCGCTCCGAGCCTCGATCAATCAATCAGTACCATGATGATATCCACGTATACACATGAAAAATTCTGGAAGTCCTCCTCCTCGATCAATAATACACGGCTCGCTTCCGTCGCTACGTTTCCAATCGTTTTAACTTTTCCATGAATAAAGAAAAATCAAACTTTGTTTTTAAAGATCTTATAGGCCAATCGCATCATTATAAATTCAGAGTCGAAGTGACTTTTTTTGAACCTTTGATCTTTTTATCTGGACTGATCACTTGAAAAATAATAGTGTTTTCAATTTTTTTTTATAAATTTAGCTAAATATATACGTTTGTTTATCGCTAACTACAACGCATTAATAATCGATAAAAAAATTTAATCAAAATATTAAACGACGCTCCTACGTCCGCGTCATAAAATAAAATGCGTTCCAGGCTTGCCAGCCGACGCGCGACGCATTATCTCGCGCATGTAAACTATTTTCCTTGCGAACCTTACCGTAAAACCCAATGGGGTGTAAAACTCGCGCCTGTCCTGCCGAACGGCGCGGGATGCAGTGGACAGGCAATCCGAAATGCTTTCAGATCCCCGTTTTCTTTATCGTCGATGCCAGCCGGACTTTCGCGGCGCGCGGAATTTATCACTGCTAGCCGGCACCTCCGTCCGCTCACGACCTTGGCCAAGATAACGAGCGTCTTTTTTGCCGTTTTATTGATGCGTCCGCGATATCTCTCGCAGATGAGATTGTTAAGGGATGACGGATCTTACCTGGGTGACTCATTTTTTTTGGAGTCCTTGTTAACAGTGTGTCTGCGATGTCGCTCGTCGTGCGAAAAGAATAATTTCCTTACTTTTTGAGGGGTGATGATATGGAAATACATTCTTTAACAGGGCTGTAATTTGGCAGCCATTTTTGGGCAATGTAATTTATTCGACTAAATCATAATAAATTTGTAATTTTTTAAAATTGTATAAAACGTATTTCTTGCATAATCGTAATCCTCTTTTAAAAACGGTGATAGGATGTTATGAAAGATTTAAAGAAGCAATGATGATTTAATGGATAAATATCCAGTTTAATAGCGAATGAATTTAATATTTCAATTTGATTTATCAAAGAATTTTATTTTCATTTAAATTTAACAGATTAATTCAATAATTCTTTAGTTTTTACATTTTCTAACTATTCTACGAAATTGATATTAAATAATTTTGTTAAAAAAACAATAGATTTTGCCAATAGCTATAAAAATGTTAACATACTAATAATTGCATAATTTTCTTTACGAAATAAACTGTACACTATCAGAGAAAAAATCGAAACATACACAAACACACGTAGATCCGGATGATTCCCCAATAATCTGGCAAAAGCGAGCAGGGATAAGCTGCCTTCACCGCATGCAGTTGTTACGCAGCTGAACTAGTTTTCAGTTTTGAATAAAGTGTAAGAGACCCGAGGGCCATTGGTGGGGGTGGCGTCAGCCCCGGGAGCTAAGAGCCCGCGACCGTCGGCGCCGGCAAAAGTTCCGCGTTACCGCGAGACCCATCCCCGGGATTCGGATAAAAAAGTGCCCTATACCCTCGAAAAAAAAAACTCTCCCGCGAGTCTATCTTTGTACCCGAGTGCTTTCGATCCCCGCCAACGGCGAGAGCTTTTTTTTCAATAATCCACGTATACATTCGCTGTCCGACCGGTGCGGGACATCATCTACTTTCGAAATTTATCGCGCTTCGAAAATCGCGTCGAATTATGAACGTCGAGGCTGACGGGCGCGCAGCGAGTGAATAAAACGCGCGAAGATTAATTGGTATCCGAGCGAGTGGACTCGCGCGAGATGCTTTAAAATTGAAGTGGCGGACGATTAATCGAAAGCGCGAGCTTTTTTCTCCGAGAGGCAAGGCGCGGCCGTTAAACCGAGTTACGCGCTCGCGACGATTTAGTCGTGAAAAAAGCGTTGCTGAAACGGATAGGCGATTCGTCGCGGCCTGATCTAATTTCGAGCGATTCCGCGGAACCTCGAGTACGTGAGAAATCGAATGCATTGGAGGAGGAGGGGGGGAGGGGGTTAACGAGTCATTGATTCGACCGATGGCATTCAACTCCAGATTCTTGATTAAGTGAGAGATTTGGAGGGATTTGGGGGTTCGCTCGGTGGGAAGAAAATAGGCGGACTGCACGCGGCAGGAGCGGGGGGAGATTGATCGGCGAGAGAGATCGGAACAGGGAGATAGTTTTCTTTTATTGCCAATTTATTGATTTTTTTTTTCGGTAGCGCTGTTATGAAAAAACTTGCGGATGAGTAGAAATAGAGTGCGTCGGAAGTTGTGGAACGTTGGAGACTCTTGGGGATCGAGATAGCGCACTGTGTGTACACGTAGTAAAAAATAGAAAAAAGAGAATGAAAATTTATCGATGGGTAGAAATCAAAATCGATAAAAAAAGTTCGAAAGGGTTTTTTTTTCAATTTCGGTGCCCGTGTATTTTTTTCCATATACGGAATGTTAGTCAATGTTTAAATTAAGTGGTTTGTTTTTGTTCATCTATAAAACGCTTTTCCGATTAATATTTATCTATATTTATTAGAATAAGAAAATTTAAACAGTTTATTAACTATAAACCTAAGCTATAAACGTCAGCAGTGAATTAAATTCATAATGATAGCTATTTAATCTTTTTTCCGATACATATAATGAATAGTGATGAATCATTGCTGTCTGTGAATTTGAATTTCTCTTTATATTTAACTCTAGACTATTTTTCTTCGTAAATATCTATTAAATAAAGTTATGCATTCAATCTACTTTTCACATAATAAATGGGAGTACATTATCCAAATAAGCGCTTCGTCACAAGGGGAAGACTAGTCTAGATTTATCTATTTATTTTATCCATTTTACAATTTCACTATAACAAGGTAATAAATGAATTCGATATCCATCCATGAATTTTTATGACTATAACATGGATAAACGGTTTAAGAGTTCTTATTCTTCTGTGTATAACTCTTTTTGATACTTTGATTTTATATTAAATTTTATTTTGTTTTTAATGGCTTAAGTTACACACTGCTATCAGAATATCAATTTATGACAATCACAATAATTGACTTCAATTACCCGCAAATGACGAGCTGTTTATAGATAGCTACGAATTCAGAAATTCATTATTATTCAGTATATCTCTTATAAGGGCAAATTAAATGAAAACTTTTGTCAAATATCGGTTTTCAATCAGTGTAATGTTAAATAATGCACGTAGGACGTACGGATTTACCTACGACATGGATTTATAACTAGTCGAAAGAATACTTTATTCACTTTATTTAACCTGCAGTTCATAAAACGAGTAATTTTTAAAACAGAAGTACTAAGGCATACAGCAGTTATAATTTAAAACTAACTAAAAACGAAGTCATACAAATTTTTCGCAGCCGGTACACAAATTTCCACCGAGATTTTTCCAAAGATTCCCTTATTTACATAACAAACAACCTCACTTCGCATGCAAATTCACCATTTAATCATCGACCAGTGCAACGTCGTTTGCTAAAAAAAAGTACATACAATTACCTATAAAAGAAAACAATGAGCTCGGCGCCTGAATTATTCACGAGTTTCTATAATTAAAAAGAAGCGTTTACAAGCTTCACGCTCGTTTGATTAATGCACTTGGTCGTACACCGAAAAACGAATTTAACTCGTGATAATTTCACGTTACCACGCGCCGGCTGATATTAAGGTTTTCCCTTGTTATTCCCCTGTTGAGCCCGCGGTCCGGCGCTAATTAATATTTTGTCGCCTCGACGCCCGGGCGATCCTCACCGGGATTGCGCCGTCGCGTGAATGAGACTTCATATGTCACTTTTATAGTGCACTCCTCTACTTCCTTCCTTCTTTCATTTTTTTTTCAAATTAACGCTCGGCTTCCCTTATTAATTTAAAATTATGATGTATGCGTTTGTTACGAAAGGACAAATTATTAATTAACGTTTACATAGAAATGCGTAGAATTAGGTTTTCATTTTTTGACACGTGTCGTAATTAAACATCTGATTCTGACGGTTTGGAAGATAAAATTACTATAAGTATATTAAAAGTGACCTTTAATATTTACTAATGAAAAATGGAGCTTTATATTATTCAAAATTGATTTTCGGTGCATTACGTGTTGTCTTATTTTTTCTTGAAAATCATAAAAGCAACTAATTTAAAATGTTGGAAAGAGGAATTATCCGTGGTTTGTTCATGTTTCGAAACTTTTTCTTCTATTTCTTTTCCTTGTTTTTAGTTGCTAGTCTAATAATTAATTTTTAAGTTTAAAATGTAAAAATTACAAAGAAACAATAACAATTTAATGATCAAAAAATTATTTATAAATGAACTATATCTATTTAATCTTCAAAATTAATTATTATATTAAACTATGAACGAAACGCAATTTTGTTTTCTAAATATTTAAAATTTTCCGCGCACGTTTTTAAGATTTTTTTTCGAAAACTGCATCAGCAAGAAAAAGAACTAACACACATAACATAATCTAATCCCATTACTTCGAATAAAAAAAAACAAAAAAAGTAACAAACAGGCGGTTTTCTATCTGCACTGTGTACCCAGCTTTTTTTCGCTAAAACAAAGTAACTCGAAGAAGTCGTAAAGCTGGTAAAAAAGTACCCAGTGTCAAATTAAATTCAAAACTTCGCCGCGAACGCTTTAATAAATTCCCGGCGATATGCGCCACGACGCTTTTTTCCCCCGTTGGCTGCTGCATTTTTTTCCCCTCCGTCCCGCTCGAGGTAACCGAGGGATTGGCCCCGACGCGCCACCCCCGGTTTACTCAGCGAGCCATTACGAGGCGCCGGGCGCCTCTCTCCCCGTGAATTTAAGGCGAGGCTCCTCGCGGGAAAGCGTCGCGCGCCTCCGGGTCATGGCTCTTGATAAAACTCGCCGGAGAGTTGTTTGCTCGAGCCGAATTACGCGAGGGCCCCGGTGTGCACCTTGTTTTCGTCCCCGTTGACGCAAACTCCGGGAGTGGGATGTTGTAAAAAAAAAAGAATTTCCTCGATCGTGACTGACGCCAATATGTTTCGTTTGTCGTAATGATTTTCCTTCTGCTCTCTCTCTCTACTTTGCTCATCTCTTGCGAAAATAAAGTGTGTGGAGTGTGCGAAGCCTTTAAAAGGAGCATTAGAGGCGGCTTTTGTTGGCACAATAGGTGTGTTGTGTGGATAATAGGCCGCTAATGACTTCATCGTGTAATGGCTGGATGACACTGGCTAAGGGATATTTATCAAACTGTTAGATCCGATGGGACACTATATCAGTCATGACTTCTTTTACACTTTCTTACCGCCAGTGTTTACGTTCGCGTGTTCCTTTTTTTATGAAACTCTTTAATCATTTTTTGTTCTTAAAAATAGAAAATATATTAGGTACGAGTGGTTGGTACTTTGTTTCGGTGACCCACATGTTGTGAATAACTGACGACGAAAGTCCGCCGCGCGAAAACTAAACGAAAATCGTGACCTTCCTCCTCTGCGCTCTTATCTTAAAAATGTTGCGCGCTATCGCGTCGGAACAAAGTGACGCCGTTTATATTTATATCCGGGTGCATTTCATTTCTCTTGTGTGCCGCATTTTTACGACGAAACACTTGTTCCACAACTCGAACCAAGGACTGATTATCGCGCAGTCAGTGGCCTATTAGTTTTCTTCATTTCCGTTTCCTGTGAGCTTTTGTTGAAATTACGTCGTCTGAAAATTATTAGAATTTGCAAATTAATTTTTTAGTTGCTTCTTGAATGATAGATTTCTGCTGTGCTAATTTATGTTACAGAAACAAACTGAAATGTGCTTTTCTTCGTTACAGAGGAAATGAGCTTTTTTCGTTAAGAGCAACGGTGTACAAGCAGTTCGTGAATTTTGCAGTAGCAGCTATCCCACAATCGACCTACGCTGTAATCAGCCGCACACCTACATCCTCATCTACCGATACTATTTTGCAATTTGCTAATTGTACGCTAATCAATTAATTTCCGCGATAAAAATATACGTACCCTATCGGTATTTTTAAATTAGGGACACGTTAACGACGTCAAAGTAAAAGCACATAAATATACAAGATATTTTTATTCCCCGCGGCCGGGTAATGTTCCAGCGTTCCATGCGCAAAAGGTTTCGGCCTTTATTCAATTTGAAGCCCGACACAGAGCAGCTGCCGCCGCGTACCCAGGTTTTTTCGAGGAAGAGAAAAGCGAACGGCCGCAATGAAAAGCATCGTGAAAATACAAAAATAAAATAAGATAAGCAAATGCAGCCCCGTAAAAAGAAGTAGGCTGCATTAAATTCACCGTTCAAACAAATCTCCGTAAGCAGCAACAACGGAATCAGAGCGGGTTGGAAAAAAAATCTGCGGCGGTGTTCGACCAGTTATTAGTTGAAAACCTTTCATTTCCCTTCGTTACGAATCTCCGGCGTGGTACACCGTTGATTATTTGCAGTAACAATCGCTCGGTGAATTCCAATTTAATTGCGTTTTTGCGCTGGACTCGCTCGCCGCGTGTGCACAGCGGCAGTTCGAGGCCGCGATGTTTCGTAAACAAGGCGGTTCGCTGTGTCAGCGCACCGCGCGCAGCTGGAGTCGCACGTGGACCGACTGACTAAGGCCCTTCCCTTGTAACGAGCTGAAAAAAAATCGGGCCAATTCGGACTGCCTCCGGACTACCCTTTGTTCAGCAGAAGTAGGCTGTTTCCGCAAAGCTAAAAGTTTCGCGGTCTTCTAAAAATATTGAAAGCTCCGTCCAGAAAGCACATAAGTTTATGAAACATTACTACGCGGTTTCCGTAACAATTACTTGGCAAAATGTAATCGGTGGAACGGTTCGCGATACTGGCATTTTTTGAGGGAAAATCAATACACTTTTTATCTGAAGGGTTGTAATTTTTTCAGGAAAAGCTCTGTTACTTTTGTAGGATACAATCTTTGTAATTTTTATATAAAAAACATCCTACGATCATATTTTTTCACGACATTTTTACTATGAGTTTTCCCTTAAATTTAAAGAAAATTGAAGAAACTTAAAGGAAATTTGAAGAAAATTTTCTCAGACTAAAGATAATTATCTTTCACCTACGATTTGAGTTGAACAATTTTACTGACGGTCTTTACTAAGGTAATTTATTCACTAACAACAAGTCCAGATAGGCTAGGCGCTTAACGTAATTTCGCACGAGCGGTGAAAACGTATTGCGCGCAGATAGTCAAAGCGACGCAGGTTAAAAATAGCCGTCGTTTTCACTCACTTTTCCATCGCCGGTGCCCGCGCGCGCGAGCTTTTTCTCATCTCGGCGAGAATCGCTCCTTGCCTTTCTCACCCGCGTCACAATGGTCGCCTTTTTTCTCCCCGAGTCGGCCCAGGAAGGAAGGGAGTGGGCCGTGGGACAAAAACGCAGCCGAGGCTTAAATACACTCCCGGCGTGTCTTTTAAGGGCAAAAGTGGAAAAGCTTCGGGTAAACACTCGCCCCGAGGAAGAGATTTGGAGAAAGTGTGCCGAGGCCCGGACTCTTTAATCTCGATACGGACGATTGAAGTGGATGCGTCGCATCTGTACCGAGAGGTACGCCGACGACCCCTTTAAAAAGACGCTTGTATATGGTGATTCTTGTCGTTAAAGTATATTTTTTAAAGGCGCGATTAATTTGCTTGATGAATCAATTATTGTAAAAAATTTTAATACAATTAAACAGGTGCTGAATAAATTTTTTATCGCCTATTCCGGAAATTTAAATTGATTTTACATTTTTTAGTAGCGTAATTATTCTTAGTTATGGCATTAAAACGTTTAATAAATAAAAAATTGTAAATCTTTTCCGCTAATAAAATTATAAAATTTTATTCATTTATTATCAATCTTTAAAATAGTTTTTAATTTATACAGTATTAAAAAGTATTTATTCCATAATATTAATAGACACGTGCTACTCCTTCAAAGTAGATCCTTCGTGGAATTACTTCTAAATTTACATCAAAGGGAGTGTAATTTATTTATAAAAATTAATGCAGCATCAGCGTAATAATTTTTAAATTTTACCATAATTTATTGCTGCATACTGCTCGAAACAACACAAGACGCAACACCAAAAAGTCCCGTATTCCATAAATCTTCATTTAAGTAGAACAATCCGGGTACGGTAAGCCGCGCTCCGCTCCCCACTAAAACTTTCCACTTTACATTTCATTCTTCATCTCCGCTCGCTTTTTTGCGAATTTATTTATCGCCCCTCGAAATCAAGAGCCGGCGAGACCGGCAAAAAAAGCAGCCCAAGGTGAAAGCGTAGCAAAAAATTATCCGGGCAACTGTCTCACCGCTTATCGCGCGATATAGGTATATTCATTCCACCCTTAAAGCGGATGTGGCGCTCGCAGTGCGAACCCCACCCCACGGACGAGTAAAAGTAGCCCCGCGACGGTAGGCAAGTGGTAGCGCTCGCTTCCGCGACGCTGGGCCCGATTAGCGTCCTTCCGAGCCACTGGCTCGTAATATTGTGTCTCCGCCTCTGCGCACGCACTCCGCACGCACGCGAGACGTTAAAATAAGGAAAAAAAAAGAGCGCGTCGCTCCCCTCCCGGATCGATTTTTATTTCTCTTCCTCACCTGCATCGGAGGAGGGCGAAAGCAAAAATAAAAGGGCGACCTTCGGTGTAACGAAGCGGGGTGTATTAGAGCGCCGGGGCCTCTTGATGTACCCTACGCTATTAGGTGGACGGGACGCGTCTCTCCTCGAGCGGAGTGTCCTCGAGGAGCGCGGGCCATTGTCGTTGTTTGCACTGCCTACGGCTCGCTTCCTCGTTCGGCCTATACAAGGAAGTGGACGTTCCCTCCGCGGGAGTGCTTTGTTTTCCGGCGGATGTTTGACCGGCATTTCGGAAGTGTTTTTGCCACCGGACACGCTGGGAATAATTAGTGACGCTCTTCCGCGGAAAATGAACTCGACCGGGTTTCGCGTAGTTTAGTTTGGTTTAGGACGATGATATGGCTCGCGGCAGTTCCGCAGATTGTAAGTTCCGTTCTGGACCGAGCTCCGGAGTGTTCTGGTCATTTGGCAAGGTGGGGGGTGTATTACGAATGGGTAAAGTTACGGCGAATCTTATCTAACTTCCTAAGACGATTGTGCAATACCCCGTGTGTGCAAGTGAAATCTGACCTTCCTCGCAGACGTGCATTTAAATTTACTGGCTACCACCGGCTAAGGTGCTAATGCATTTTACACCTATTTATTTTGAGGCGATACAAAACTGAATTATACCGAGAAAATTAGACTTTGGTAGATATTCATAAAGTTCCTCGTATCATTGTTTTTAAAAGATTCGCCGAAATAAATGACTTTCCGCTTATTATTAAGATGCCCTTGTTTGTTTAAACTTCATGCTAGTCACGCAAAAGGGAGGTATCATATCGTGGTTGAGGATCAAACATTAAATGTGGTGGAAATAAGATTGATCGAGCTCTTAATTTAATACTTGTAATTATTACGGGCGTTAAATAAAATTTCCCCCAGTTTTCACCTACTCGCCTGACGCTGCAGCGACCTACTAATTCATGCGTAAATTTTGTAAATAATGCAGTCTCGTGCGCTTTTTATTTCGCGAGTGTTACTCTGGCATTGAAGTCAGTCATCCGGGAATTAATTTTAAGCGCTGGACATAAAATTTAGGTTACCTTGGCGAAACTCGCTAGATTAAAGTTCACTTTAAATCGCACGCTTTGCAGTACCTAGTGTATTTCACTTTCACGGCGAACTTTACGATTTCATATTATAGCCTTTGAATCGACGTTAAATTATTCAGTATGTGTTTCTTGAACTCTTATCTTTCGATGTAATTAACCTTGAGTTCAATCCTATTAAAAGCCGGTGTTCTCGCGTGAAACCGCTTGTTTGGCTAAAAGTTCGATAAGCTCGAGCAAACGTGCAATTTCTTTTTAATGTCTACATTATAATGAAGTTCTTACGTGGGTGTCATCTATTGGATGTAAAAAAAATTAACTGACACGAAAGCTTTATTTGTTATTTTTATCACGCAAATGAAGTATTATTAAGTTATAATATAATGCGTTAATTGTATGTTACGCTTTTGTCGCTATTTTACTTTTATCTATAAATAATGATGACTGCTTAAAAAACTGTTTGACGTAACGCGCGAAAAAAGAAAAAGAAATAATTGAAAATAACTATTGATCTAACGATGATTAGTGAGAATTGAGGAACAATACCAGACGTACAATCGTTTTGTACTATAGCTTCTTTATTGTGATACTAACTAGTAGAAATGACAGTTTTCGCACGACACGAAGGACGTATTTCACCTAATGACGTCTCCCTTGCAATCGTTAATATTTCGAGCTGCAGTGAAATTTAATACCGTTCTCTGTTGTCTCAGCGCGATATTTACGCTGTACTATTAGTGTCGGTCATTGATCATCTTAGAAATACCTCGTCCAATAAAGGCGATAGTGACGTAATTACTACCACGTCAGAAACGTCCGCTTGAACTTACAAACGGAAGGTAATTCGCGTGCGTTTACTTAACTGAATTTTTTATCTCGATTTATGACCATTTCAATGCGTGCCATTTCCAATGTTTCAATTTTTATTAATTCGGAAGCTTTTAACTAATCTTCCGACGACAAGAATATTTAAGCATTCCATAATTACTATCTTCTTTTTCCGCTCGAAGTTTCAAAACCGGTTGACGTTTAAAAATAACAGTGAGCACGAGCGACAGAAACAATCATAGGAGTGTTGATGAGTTGTCGCACTTTGCCAGTGTTAAAAATAGCCCGAGTGGTTTTGAAGCGACGGCGAAGTATCAGAAAGTGCCCTCCGGACGAATCAGTTATTATCATTGCCACCGCCTCCGAGATAACAATATGGAATTAAAAGAGCATCCCTCCGTGGGTATATCGTCGATTCCATCAGGGCGCAATCAAGGAAGATTAAAAAGAAGTTTAAATTACATTCACTCCGGGGCACATTCTTTTGCCGTGTAGAAAAAGGCTTATCACGTAAGTAAGAAAGCCTCTTTCTCGTTACGGCTCAATCCTCTCGGGCAAAGCGCCGAGGGAGAGGGATATCTTTCTTTTCACCTACATACCTATACAGGCGTGCAACGGGTACTACCCGATATATATATATATATATAAATGTCGGATGGTCGCGAAGTAATCGTTCGTTCCCTGGTACGTAATTCCCTTTTCGCTTCTTCTCCTCCTTTTATTTTCTCGTAAAGCCTATTTATATAATATTTTTTATCACTCGGTAACCTGGAATAAGATCGAGGCTGCGCAGTCCCTTTACGAGGAAAAAAGCTTCTTGTTTATATTGTGCGTTCGACGTGAGCTAAATTCGAATTACATAGCGACCTGCCAAAAGGTAGGATTCGGGAGCTTTCACGAGCTTGTGAATTTATTGATAATGAAATTTTCTAAATTTTTTAAAGTTTATAACAGTTTATAATAAATTATCAATTTTCTACCTTTTGGTTCACTATTAACATTACTATAATACCTCAGTTTAGAATATTACTAATCGTAATAATAGAAGACGCGGAATATCTTTGTAAATAAAAAGTAATTTTTTTATATAGGATTAGACTTTTACAGACTTTACAAAATTTGATTGTGTTTTAAAAAAATTAATAAAAGAGATTATTTAAAATGATCTAGATTTTAGGCAATATGCTATTGTGTAGGTATATTTAGAATCTGTTGTTCTTGGAATAAATTTTGCACTATGTTTTTTCACTATCTCCTATTTAATTTCAGTATCATGGTAAGATCCTCTTTCCCCTTTTTAACTATATCCGAGAAAATACGCGTATTATTTAAAAATAAACGTACCAATAAAATACACAGAAATGTTTCATTAACCTCCACCGCATCATCTATTTTCGTTACCTACGTGTACCACACTATCATTTGCCGTTTCGCACCCTCGAAAGTGTTCATTTAACTACTCCCGCGCTTTAATCATCTATCGAGTAATTACCAGCGACTGTTTTATTTCCGATGCATCGGTGATCCCGAACTAATTGCAAAGTAGAGCAATTAATAACGGCGCATCCAACTTCAGAAATTAACCGCGTTCAAACTCGTCTCGCCTCTCGGATCCGGCGCGAGTTTTATCATGCGTAATAATTCCGAAAGCCCCCGGCGCTACCGGCAAACAGCATCGGCGGGGCGAGCCGTGAATCTCCGGAGGAGGCGCGCGTCGCTCCGATTTACAGCGGCGCATTAAACCATTGAAGCGGCCATTAATCCGAAAAGCATCTCCAGCCGGGCAGTGCGCGCGCGTGGCCGCGGCAGGTGAGGCTCCTCCGGCATTGTTCGCCCGGGGGGTGCCGCCGCGGCGGGATCTAATTAAATCGGGGCGGGAGAGACGCGGTGACGAAGACGAAGCGGGAGAACAGGCGCGCGTGCAGCATCCCCCCCTCTTCCTCGGTTTAATTGATTTCGGGCCGCGGCGCGGCGGTCAACGTCCGGCCTCGTCATTCGATTTCATTTTTCTTCGGCATTTTGTCCCTGCTCGATTTTTCTCCGCCGCCCTGGACTTGTGGGTATATGTATGTGCGTACGTGTATCGATGCCGGCGGTTGGATTTAATAAAAGCGGCGGTTAATGGGTTTGTTGATTGATATTTGTTGCCGTCGACTAATTGCGAGGTGACGTAAGATCGCCTTGTAATTGGAGGGATTGTGTGCAGCGGGGGTGGGCTACGTGACTCGATAATTTTCAATTCAGCCACGCAGAAGTGCGTCTTTGATGCTACTTTACTGCCTCCGTCACACCTCCGTGAAAGATGGGTGCACCTTCCTTTTTTTATGATTTATTAATACACGGGACTATTGGTAATCGATCTTTCTTATTCTTTTTTTTTGCGTGAAATTAATTTTTTAGCCGCGATGACTTGTTTTATTTACCCGGTGAATTCAGCGCGAATTGCAAATAACGGCGGAGCATATGTTAATGGGTAATTGGTTGATGAGGATGCGGTGTTATTCACGTCACTACCCTCGTCTACTCTTGATTAAGAAATGAGACAGCTCTAATGTACTCATCCCTCTGCTCTTGTGTGAAATTACCTGCGCGCGCTATGAATTTCGCAACGTTAAATATGACTCGCGCGTCCGCATTCGCAAAATTCACCTTTCCACCCTCTTGACTACTCTTTTTTGTCGTCAACCCGGTAATCACTTAACTACAATTAGCGAATTAACACCTGGCGGTATAAATTCGCGTCGCTGCGCGCGCGCGCCTCGTTGATATTTCATCAGCGCGCCTCGATCATCGAAATTGAATATATACATTGGGGGAGGAGAATGTAGGTCGCCGAATTAGGCAATCCGAACGAAATTTTCCGGGCTTCAGGCCTCGGCGATCCCGCGTCTGAATCCTAATCGCCGCTGGAAGTCGGGCGGTCGCGCGGAAAGGCGCGCGTTACGGGCTCACCGAGCTCGAAAATAATCGCCGCGGCTATAGCCTGCCGCCTCGATTGAAATCGCAAATTAGAAGTCGGGCCGGAAAAGTCTCCGCCCCGTATAAGTGGAGGAATCCATCCTCAGGCGGCGCACGTATTAAGGCGGCGGATTCTCGCCCGCCGGCTGGGAAGTTGGCGCGCGGCTTTAATGGATCGCCACGCCAATCGCGGACGCCGGTGGGGGTCGCACTCGCGCATCGGAACGATGATTTACATTGATAGTCGAAATTGGATCTCGGGACTTCCGGCGAAGATTCGATCCGAGCTCCGGGCTTCGACGTCGAAAATTATAATTCGATCGGGTTTGAGGGTGATGGATGGCTGCTCGCGACGAAGAGTCCGCAAGCTTGCACGAATGGCTTTTTACTTCACGGCATTGAGTATTATACTTTTTGACGATTTAACTAATTCTTGAATAAAAAATTTTTTTATTTATGTATTTTTAAATGTGCATATCTTCCGTTTTTTTGTAGTGTGGATAAGCAATTGAAGCAATTAATTATTAAACTACAATTACTACATTTTCTGTGAAGTATTAATATTTTATTAATTGAAATGTTGCAGTCAGATTAGATGCTTTAGAATGCGCTATTCGTTGCCTTTTACGACGCAAATGGCATATTTTGATTATGACGAACCATAGGCAATACATTATTCATTAGAAGGGACTGTAATAAAAATTTATGTGATTCCCAGTTAAACATCTGTATCTGTTTAATATAAGAAATAACAGTGTATTTTTCTCTACAGCCTTGAACTAGACACTTACTTCTATATCAAAACTATCGGTGATAAATAAATAATACATTTTACCGCATGATCATTAAAATTATCTTCATTCTAAAATACGATACATAAACATTATAACCAAAAATTACAGTTTGAAAAAAAAAATCGTTGTTATCTTAAAAAAAGAAATTTCCTCGAAACGATAAACCAATAGGAATTGATTTCACCCCAAAAGCAGTAGCTGCGTGGGTGATAAAAAATAAAATAGGGAAGAGTGCAGCGCCGTGAGCAAGCACTAAAAATGCGAAACGCTTCTCGGTGCGTAGCGCTGTGACGAAAGCGCTTCATAAAACATTATGGCGTTTGCTATCGCACGACCCGGAGTGCAAGGCCGATCCAATCAGTCATCCGGCGCGCGACTAATCGACACATTCGCGGCGGCTCGCGCCAGCGTTATTTCAACTTTTCGCCCGCGGCGTTTTTCCCCCCGCGTGACCGATGGAAGCGCGCGTGCCCCCCCGCAAACGGAATTTTCAATAAACCTCGCCGCGAATACAAATTTATCGAGTGTCAGTATGGAGAGGTTTGAAGAAAATTATGACTTCCAGCAGTCGAAAAATAAATGTGTGGATGAAGCGCTGAAACAATGCTGGTGTATATTCGACATGGAGCTCGATTTTAACAAACAATAGATCGATCGTAGATAATATATCGTAGACTATCTAATTTATGCACTGCACGTGGCGATCGGTGATTGAATTTTTGATGGAAGTACTAGACCTTTCAGGCGTGCATGTCGCGCATTCGCATTGAGATTTTCTGCTGTCAAAATAGGTGTCGTGATTCCGAGATCGAGATTTTGGAATAAATAAATTTTCGATCGTTAAATTTATATGGCGCAAGGCTTGTTTATTTCAACAGAGCCGACAAAGGCAGTGGCCAAAAAGTTATGACCCCTACTCAAAATGCGATGCGAACTATGCAGCGATTCCGACAAAAATTCCTTTGCTGCATTTTTCGGCACTTACTTTTCGCGCGAGGACCTCGTTCGCTCTTTCGCGCGCGATGAATCAGTCGTATAGAGTGCGCTCTTTTTAAAACTTTAAAAATATTTATTTTTGACGCTTCACGAGTATTATTCTTTTATTTATTGTATAACTTTAATAGAGAATTCGATTTCGGTCAAAATCGTGACGGTAACACTTGAGATTTATTTAATCGCATTAATTTTATCGCAGTATAAATTCACAGTTGCTGCACTGATGGACTCTTCGCATGTCGCTTTATGTTGAATAAATTAATATTCGACGAAATGAAAGTAAATAAAAGAGCAGTTGGTATAGCGGAGGTTGAATGGCAAGTCATTATAAAGCATTCAAGATCCAATGATAATATTTTCCGAATCAAATATTATAATGCCCGGAGTAATTAAACAGCTCATTCGCCGTTCACTCGTAATTGGTTTCAGCATGATAACAAAATCGACTGCGATTAACTAAGCCCATAAATTTAAAAACTAGCACCATCGTAAATTAAACTCTGAGGTTAATTTAACAGTGACATTTGATTGGGATGATTAAAAGTATTCAATCGATATTTTCAACTATTTCATAATTTTTGTTATAATCAATTATGAATAAGTAAATAATTGAGCACTTAGCTTTATTCAGCGCCTAACCGTTCAGGTCTTAAGGTGGCACACATAAAATTGAGCCAGTAGCCTGTAAGTGCAGGGAAAAATATCTATAGTACTAGCTAATAATTGCTCTCCCCATTAAAAGATTTAAACTTCCATCAAAATTTTAAAAAATGTCCTCTTTCTAACATACTCTAGAGCAATTTAAATTCACAACTTCACAGTTTTAATTAAAATTAGAAAATATGCCAATGAATTATTAATGGAAAAATTCACAAGACATTTAGTGAACGACATTAAAATAAATAACCTACAGAAGCAAAATTTTATGAGATACATTGATTCGTAGTCTCGCGGTGCATCTCCGAGCGGCGGCCTTCGAAAATAAAATATCAACAGTCCTTTGAAGTCTCGTATGAAATGCATGACGGGCGCTCCGCTCGTCGATCGCTTCGATTCGATTCCTCCCTCCTCCCCCGTCAAAGAATTAAATTTCCCGCGGCGGCCCCTCGGATTTCCCACGTACAACTCTCCCCGAACTTACTTACGGTCGGTGCTGCGTCTCGAAATCGCGTTTTCCCCCCGCAGCGGAACCGATAGCTGTGCACCTCCCTCGCCTGGCCGCCGACGTTTCCGCGTTGTTTCGCGTGCGTCGAGCGATTTGGGAAACTCGACGCGCGAACTTACCTCCGAGCGCCGGGAGGATTAGCGCGTCGCTTTTGCGCGCTAATTGTTGCGCGTTTGCTTTCGATGTTTCCCTTACGAACTGGGATAAGTCCCTTGAAGTAACGACTTGAGGGGATGGAAAAGTCACGGCTGGCGACGCTAATCACGATTTTAATCTGTGTAATGCACGATTCTGTTACACCGGCGTTGATGATGTCTTTATTTATTTTAAAGCCGAAATAATTTTTTCGAAAAAATAATTGTTATATGCATATCCTTTCAGAAAAAAATATAATCGGACCGAAAAATTTGTAGTAAGATTATAGTTGTGACAAAAAAATTATAATCTAACTGTAGTAATCCTACAAGCATTTCCTGTAAGTATAGTTTTTTTCAGTTAGGGCTCAGAACGATTTTTTAAAAAATTTGTTTTTTCTTTTTTCTTAAATAATGCAGATAATTAATTATAAACATGAGTTCCACATCCAGTTAAAGTATTAGCGGAGATGTTTTATGCTTGTTTATCGCGATTTTATCGAAATGATTTTTTAAGTACACCACCCAGTGAGAGCTACTTATAAATATTCATAAGTGTTTATGAATTAAAGATGAAAAAGTTCTGTTTGCGCGAGACTTTTGTTCACTTAGAGAAAAAAAAGCGACTCGTGCATGCGCACAGTATGGAGTTGTAATTTATTTAACTGCATTTTATAGTCATTAAAGCGGCAAAGTTTAACTGCTGAGTTGAAAGTTCTACATTTATAATGGCCCGGAAAAAATTTTGAGCTACTATCCCGCCAACGAAGTAACTACGAACTACCGTACAAATAAATCTCAACTTTAGCCTTTGTGGCCTACTGTGTCCTAACATTTTTTTTTCTTATCTACAAAAAGCTTTTGTGCGCGTGCAGCTTTGTTTTCCGCGTTATTTCACATTTCAATTTCCCGAAAAATGTATTTTATGGGCGCATCAACTTAATATAAAGAGGGTGACATGAAATATCACATTGTACAGCTCATATTATCACTAAAATACTTTGTAAAAGTGTTTAAAAAAAAAACAATATTGCAAACGTGTATACGTTTTTGTGAAGACATGTCCTGTGAAAATTTCAGCTTGATAAATAGTGAAAAACAAGGGATTTGTCATTGCTGGATCAGGGGCATTGTTATTATTCACAAGTATGAAAATCAACCTACCAGTTTATTTTTAACAGAATTTGACGCCTTTGACCGATCGGCTTTAAGTATTAGCGAATAAGCGATATTTATAGTTTCGCAGGTTCGATGAAAGATCACGGAAATCGATCTCAAAGGCGCGCTTGTTCTTTTAGCGAACAATACCTAATTTACGGTGTGTATATTTCGATCATCTTAGAGCAGATCTTTGTTTGAACCAGTCGTTTTTAAATTTAGCATTACTCGTGTCTTTCAATATACTACACTTTGTTGTGAATTTCAAGATCAGCTAACTATCAATATTTACATACTGTGGAGATAAGGCTAACCGTTATAACCGATAAATTATCCAAGATTTTTTAACATTACTAAAATAGCAAGATATACTTAAACGCAGCAGATAATAGAGCTTTAAAATTTTGATTTACAACATAAATGCATTCGCATAAATTAATTTGAAGCCGTAGATGAATATTAGCAATAAAAAAGGCATGAAGTATTAATGGCAACTGTAAAAGCATTTCAGTCCTCGAGTGCATCCGCATCTTCTCACTCAATAAAATACAATAATAAATCATGAATCGAATATTGCAGAATGACGATACCTTCTTACTATAAATATTTTTAAGGTGACTTTGCATTTTCTCATAATCCATAAAAATAAAACAAAATATTAATGAAAATGTGGAATACAGTTCCACTGATAATTTATTGCAAAAATTACAATACACATCGAAGTCAGGCATAAAATGAATCACTCAAATTTGGCACAGATAAGGCCTCGATGCCCTATGTTTTCCACGTACGTCGCTCGTTGGTAATTATAAAATTACTCCTCTCCTATCCGCGCGCACGCACCGTTGATGGATCCATCATCGCCGAAGTTAATCCCCACGACTGGCGTCGTTCCAGCTGGGACTCATAAAGTGCGCTCTGTATCTGTGAAACTCACATTTTCCAAGACACACCGTCGAGGAGGTACGTGCGCACTCCGACCCCTTTCTCATCAGCCTCCTCTCGCTCCCTAAAGGAAGTCCCGTTTCGCCGTGCTCTTTTTTCCTTCCCGAAATCAAGTTCAAGATATAATTGGACGCGGAACACGCTGTAAATCGTAAAAGGGCGCCATCGGTCGTTTTACGGGGGAGGCCTCCGTCGTAAAAGTTAAATAGTCAGCGCGCGCGCGCTTTGATTTCGATTCGACGGCAGAGTCACGGACCGAATTAGATTTTATCGCCGCCGTTGGATTCATCCGATAGACCATTTGAATTTTACACTGGCCGCATTGTTTCAATTCGAGGGGAACTTCCGGCGTATAAACCTCCCGGCGGGCCATTAGCGCGAAACTTTTCAACTCTCGCAATTATGCGAGCGAGAGGAAAAAAACTCGGGGAGCAGGTGAAATCCCGGGGAAAGAGGGACGAAGCGTCCAGCTGTTATCCCCCGCGTAAGGCGGGAAAAAGAAAGTCCGACGGGCC
This sequence comes from Eurytoma adleriae, assembly GCA_900480045.1. Lineage (NCBI taxonomy): Eukaryota > Metazoa > Arthropoda > Insecta > Hymenoptera > Eurytomidae > Eurytoma > Eurytoma adleriae. The sequence continues at coordinate 194,123 of UXGC01000152.1, forward strand.
GCCCCCGTCAATTTGCATTTTCCGGAGGGGGAGGCCATCCAGCTTGCAAATTGCGGCGGGGATCCCCCGGGCGCGGCTGAAGTAATCATCGGGAGAGGTAGACGGGATGCGGGAGGCCAGTCGTTCGGGTCGTCCACTCGCGCGCGCCTCGCTTTAGGGAGGTGGGCTTCCCGCGGCGTAAAAGGCTGATTAATCATTCGCGGCGGCGAGACGCGGAGCTGCGGTCAGGTATCGGTTGATTAAAACGACTGATTAATTAACTTCTTCCGCGGCGGTGGCGCGGGAATCGATGGGACTGCGGTGTCGTTTGTGGTATTGCACTGCTGCGAGTACTAGAGAATTAGATGTGAATATAATGCGCGGAAAAAAGTCCTACTAATAAAACTGCATTCTGATGTTTGTACATACTGATTCACTATATCGGGCACATTACCGTGGTAGAAAATCCACCATAAATTGACCATAACTGGTCAATAAACAAGGCGATTGACCATAAATTGACCAATTTATGATTAATTTTTTACTAGGGTACAATAGCTTTTTTTGCAAGTTTTGTAGATACTACAAGTAACGATTTTTAGGGTGTGGATTTTTTGTAAGGAATCTTAAAATTCGACTGCGATTCACTTATTATTCATAACAATAATTCATTTTTAAGGTTGAATTTATAAATAAATAATTATATAATTTATTTTTAACGTAAAAGTTTTCTTATTAATGTATGCACCTACTTTAATTTTTAAGAATCTTAAAAGTGCGCTCTGCAAATTTGAAACGGAAATGTGCATAAAAAAATAAATAAGAAAACTTTTACGTCTTTAAATAAATGATACTTAATTCTTTATTAATTAAATGCTGGCTCAAAATTTTAAATTTTTCATTTAATCGATTGCGAATTATTAAATTAAGTCACTTAGCCAAAGTTAATTTTGTCATTGGAATAGCGGGAGTTCATTGATCAAACCATTTTGTTGGCCAAAAATAAAAGAAAAATAGTAATCCTATCTCGCGTCAAATCCAAATGGACGCTATACCGGTCCTTTATACGGGAAACCGTGCAGTCGTCACGTTTTCCGCAGAATGCATAATGTTGTCGCTCGCCACAGAACCAAATGAAATTGCGTTAATCGAGTTACATTTTGATTACACGGAGGCGCGTATAAATGATAATGCAATGCCCTAAATGAATTTTCAAATTAAATTACAGCACAGCTTTTAATTAGGGACTTTAGCTTAAACAAAACTATTGAATTTCACATCCGCAGTGTACACAATTACTGTAGATTAAATGGTATCGCGAAAATTTAATTTAATATTTAATATCCTAATTGCGAATCATTAAATTAAACAATAATTCCAAATTATTATTTCATTTCGAAAGCGCATTTATTAAGTAATCTAACGATGCATAATTTCGCACTTGCATGCAAATGGCAAGTGTATAGCTAATTACTTTTAGGACGCTACCTAGGTGAACAAGGGAGAAATTAATTGGCGTCATTTGTTTACGAATTATTACAATAAATAATCTCATGCACACTGGTGTGTCCAAGTTGACCGAGAAATTGCTTAATTGGAATGGATGCTATAGATAATTTTACGACGAAAATCATGTTAATAAGAATTAATGGACGAAATGTGAAACTACATAATTTACAGATTGTAAATATACATAAAGTGTACCTTTACGAAGTCCAACGGTGCTTACTGATATTTATTGTGCTCAATTGTTTGTTAATCTATTCTAATCTTTTCTGATCCACCTTCATAAATTTCAATTCATATCAGCTACTACACGGATTACTGAGTGAAATAATTTTCCATCTTTATGAGCTTTTATCACTCACAAATTCGGAGTAATATGTTACGTGGAAAGTTATTAAATGCTGACACGAAATATACTACCTGTAATTAAATAAACCTTACATAAGCATTTATTTAAATAATTACAATGAAAAAATTATCGCACAATAATGTAGATATAATACTTCAATTTATCATATTATCTAATAATCATATTTGAATTTCAAATATTTTTTTAATTCCGCATACATAATACAAGAGTGACATTCTCATAGCGCATTGCTGAAACAATTGCATTCAAGATTACCAAACGGAAAAGCAGTTACGCATACGAACTCGCAATCGCGCGAAACCCAATATCGCCGCGGCAACGAGGCGCGCGCGCGCGCCTCCGACTTAGCGTTTTTCCCGCGGACGCCGCTATCTCGGCCGCGCATTTGCATAAGCTCCGCGAGAATTCGCCCGCCGCGCGGTTTAATTTTCGCGGATTCCCGTAGTCGCCGAGTTGACACACTTCGGGCCGCCGTCGCCTCCCTTTTTTTTTTGCAGCGGCGATATTTTTTCGCGTTCCATTTCGCCGGCGGGTTACGTATACGCGAACGCACGCCGAAGATTTATCGGCGCTCGTAACTAGTTTGACAGTTGCGTGAAGTTTCGTTGGCTGGCTTTTAGACGTTAGCCACTGCAGCTTTTTGCTGGGTGTAACTGTTGCCTCGAAAGGGTATAGAGCGAGCTATTCTTTTTTTTTTTTGTCACGGGAAAAGGATACGTCTGCTGTTTTTTGTTTATGAAAAAAGGAAAAAATGCAGCTTGGTTTTTTACTGTGCAGAGGTAAAGGGGGCGAGTATTCTTCCGTTAGTGGAATTGCTCGTTTTTATTGGGTACGTGTATTCGGATAAGCGAGCTATCAGTCAAATTTTAATGTACAATATCGTACAATTTTTTTTAACGTACAAATTTTCGTTGTACGAAATTATCACATAAAATGCCGAATTATACAGAGCATTATTTATGTAAATAGTAATGTCGCAGTAAATTAATCTTCTTAAGAAAAGCAATAGATTACGTTTTTCCATCTCTTATGATCAACAGGGCTCCTGGTAAAAGGTTGACATTTTTTTCTCTCCAATCCTATCGTACATTATGTTTTATCAGCTCTTATTTGCTACACCGATTACCGATACCTGATAAAATAACAGTATATCTCCCTAAAACATAAATCCGACCATTTTCATAAAACCTTAGCCATCAGTGTTCACTTTGAAAAAAAAAACATCGGTATTACGGTTTGATAGATCTTTAAAGAATAGACAGAGTTTCTACTTTTTAAATTAAAGTTAATTAATCTATCTGATTCAACAACGCAATTTTTCCTTTTTCCTATACCCAGCAGATTTTTCTAGCCCGAAGCAGTTATTTTTTCCGCGCGCTTCAAACTCGAACTTAAAGAGGCTATTTTTGCGCCATCGAGCTCGATCGCGTGGAAGAAGAATCAAAGCGCAGCGTCTCCCCGGCCTCAAGGCCAGGTCGACCCCGCGCTCCACTGACCATAACTCGAAGCAAGCAACGAAAGCGTCGCGGCGCAGCCTTACACACTCGGGCTCTTCCCGGAACCGTCCGTGCACCCGCGGCGTAATGACTAATTCATCGTCGTCGTCGGCGGCCCATCAAAAGACGCGCGGGCCGTATGTGGAGCAGAAGCGGCGGACGCGCGCCACCCCGGATCGATGGGCGCGGGCTGCGTCCGCGGTCGCGCGCGCGCCGCGGCGGCCGGATTGCGCGGGCTATCGGAAAGTTGCGGTCGGCGGTTAATTTGTAGCGCGAGCTCTCCCCCCGGGCCAAAGCCCCGCCATCGCCAGACGCGGCCGCGCGCGATCCGCGCGGCGCAGCCTCCTCACCCCCTTCTGCGGACTCGAGTCGCGCGCGCGGGAGGAACGCTTTGACCGGGGGTTTTGGAGGAGTTGCGCTCGTCTCGAGCGCGCGGGGCTGCTGGTTAACGAGGTTGCGAAAAATTCAGGCGGCGGCTTTGCGGTGCAGGGGAGGCCACGGTTTTATACCTTACGGCGAAGCTAAAATTGTGCACGTGGAGAAAACGCGGGGGTAAAAATTACTATGTTCCGTAGGTAAAGTGGGACAGCCTCGGCCTATGAAGATTTTTACTAAGTAAATAGCAATTTGTTGAATATCAAAAATCTTCACAGGATCGAGTCTGTCTCACTTTTTCTATGGAACATAGTTATGGTACGGGTGAAAATATGAAAAGACTAATTTTGCTGTAGCTTAAATTGTTAAATATGATAAGATTTATTTTTTATAAGCACGATGGACCAAACTTAATAAATGCAGTAGATAAATGCTTGGTTTACTTTACTTTGATTGAACTCTCTTTTTTGTGAGATTACAATTGATCCCTTAATCTAGTTTCAAGAGAATTGATCAACTTGTTACACGTAAAGTAAACTTTAATCAAAATTCAGTGCTTTGAAGCCCTCTGTCAAGAAGTGTTTTAATCCTTATCTTATCTTTTTTTTAAGTAAAACGAAAATAAAACAGAATTTTCTCTCTAAACTAAAATTTTTTATGTGGTTAAAATTATTGGGTATAGAAGCTTTAAAGACTTCAAATATTCATTTTTAGTAAAAATCGATACTGTCAAAGATACGTGTAAAGGATACTTACGTCTAAAAAATTACTATATTCGCTTAAGCAGCTTTTTTCTGTTCGTGCTAATTTTACTTTAGAACAAAATGGGTTAATTATTTCCCGTTAAAGTCAATTTTTATATGATATTATCTTACAAATCTAAATTTTTAAAAGTATTATAAAAAAGCCGATCAACTATTTTCACATATTAAATCGATTTCGCAAGGTAAGTTTGAAATTTTTAGAAGCTTGGATACCTTTCCGTTAAAAAGTAGAATCCATACCAGTGAAAATCAGGGTTGGCATCTCGTAAGTAAATTAATCTCAACTTCGATAACTTTTATAACCGGATCTAAGCATTTTCAAGTTCTTAAATGTAATTTTATCGTCTTGTACACGATGAAAAAGTTTTCTACTCAACAAAATTATTATTAACCCTAAGAGAAGAAGTTTGCATTACCGCAGTTGCAATTTTTATTATGTCTAAGAGAAAAGACGATACAATTCGTAAAAGTTCATAAACTGCACATGAAAACTTCTCAGTCCATTGCGCCGTTAGATTACTGTAATTTCATCCTCTGAACATTTGTTTTCAAATTATTTATCTGAATTGCATCAATATTGTACAAAAAGTATAGTTTTCTTATTTATAATTAAACTGAATCTATTATATATTACAAATTCATATTTTATTTACTCATAATTTTCCTTTTCATTCACACGTTTCCTAACTGCTTTCTCTCTTTTATTAATATTTATAAAGTAGCTCCAGTGATAACTATTTCATTACTCTACCTCATAAAACTCTATTAAAGTTTACATATATTATAAATGCGTAGTTGAACTAGATCTTTGACAAGGTCTAGGTTGTACGCATCCGTAGCACTGGTTATAATAACAGTACATTGTTGTGCATGATGAGTAAGTAATTCAGGTTGTCTGTGTCAAGGTTGCTATTCCAGAAATCGCAGCTTATGTCTATTCATGGAAATAGTCATTTATTCTAAGTCTGATGATAGCTTTTGATATCAACATTTAAAAAAATTGTGCTTCATTAAAATCTAATTAAAATTTGTTATTTATGAAATAATTACTCTCATAATGTGGAAGAGTGAAACTCTGAAAAATCACTTTGATTCAAAAAATGAGTCACTCTAAGTTGAAATCGAGTGATTCTTTATTCACTTTTCATATTACGATAATAAGTGACGAAAGCAGGACTAAAATTTCACACTTTTCAGTTATAAAATTAATTCAGTTCATCCAGATCAATTTCCGATCTCCAGCGATAGACTCAAGACACTACCTCCGGGGCCGAAACGTCGATTGCTTAATCAAATAATCTTCAAAATTACGAGTTCGACGCTTTGGCATTTGAATCGTACCGAAGGAGCAGGACTAATCGGATTTTCAACCCGCGTCATTCCTTCGTACTATAACTGCATCAAATTTCGCGATCGTCTGCATAATTCGCGCGGCGCGTCCAGCCGGGCTAAAAGGCAGCCTTTAAATAACTAATCCTCCGCGAAACTCGCCAACTCCGTGGGCCGATGCGATCCGCGCCGCCGCCGCTGGAAATTCGTCGGCACGCGGGGTGCAAACGGCTGGCTCAATTATGAAGGCCGCGGGAGGCGGGGGTGGACTGCTCTCGGGACGGAATTTCCTCCGATGCCGCGCTCACCGGTTTAGCCGGAAATATTAATGCGCTTTTCCGACTGCGCGCCAGAGCTGGTCGGCCCGGTTTACGAATCTGTTTAAATACAAAGCGCCTTTTTCCGGTTGTCCGTGTAGGCGGACACACGCTTGGGTAATATTCTTTTTTTTTTTGTTCTTTTGTTTGCGAATATTCGGATTTTTTGCATTTAGTGCTTTGGTTATCTAGGCACTATTCAGAGTAAAAGTAAAATTTTTTCGAAAAAAATACTCTCTTTTTTTGTGGAAATTATTATGTGTTCAGTGACTTTACGAGAAAATTTTCTGTTTGGTGAAAATCGTTACAAACATTGTAAAAATTACGACTTTTCTGAGTATTCTCGTAATGTAAAAGAATACAAATTACTCGACGCGATTAAAAAATGAAATAATCGAGTATACAGTGGTTCAATTTTTTCTAAAATAGAAATGTTTCACTCAAATGGAGTTATTTTTCGGATATTCGCTCTTTTACCTTATAAGAGTATACATTTTTACAAAGCTATCATAGTTATATTCACCACACCGTTGATCTAATCTCAAGATTAATAGCCATACATTAATTCTTAACAGAAAATTTCCTCCGTGTACATGTTACCAATTTGTTACTATTTTTTTGTAATTCTTAATTTACTGCTAACTTATATTTTATAATTTTTTTATATATCGTTTACTGCGATCGACGACGACTAGTTGTAAATTATAAATTAGCGTCTAAAACAGTGCAGAAAAATAAAAATTATTTCTTCCAAAACATTAACTCCAAAGCAAAGGCCCTTACAGTCGTCCCCGACGTTGTCGAAAATAAATCTAAAAAATCGACCGCGTGCGAATCGAGCAATTCGAGCGCGGGATAATTAAAACGCGCGGCGTGTGTACCGTCGGCGCGTAAGGTGCGTGAAAATGCGAATTCGCGTCACGTAACGCGATCTCTCACGTCTGCCGCGCCGCCGATCGTTTGTCATGTGCACCTTTTCATTTCGCCTCTCATTGTTTTCCGCGTTTCTCGTCGCGGCCTCTTTGTATCCGCCCCCGCGGCGGAGTCGCATCTGACGTTTAATTGGGAGCTCCTCCTTTGGCGCACCGTCGCGGTCATCGATTGAGGTTGCGTTGCTTAATCGATACGCTCGCGGTTTTCAAAGTTCACTTTTGTTCGAAGTTTACTCGTTAATGCAGTTAAGTACAATGCCCACGAATTCAGTATCATAACAATTGAGTGTATTAAAATGTATATAAAATTTTATCAAGCAAAAAAGGATTTAAAAAATTATTAAAAAAGGATTAAAAAAAGTTTCAAAAAATGATAAAATATCCATTTATTAAAAAGATGCAATTATTTTTCTCCTTTTTTTATTGTGCTTTAACAATTTTATTATTATTTATAAAATTAGTAAATTAGTAAATTTTAAAATAATATATTTTGTAAGTCAGTAAAAAATATTAAAATCGACCTGCGGAAACTCAAATGGAAATAGCGTAAGGTAGTATCAGTAGATAAGGTCGGGGTATATTCAGACATCATAATGGTTTCGTTCTACTGGAAAGGGCAAAGGTATTTATAATTATAAAATTAGAATTAGATAATGAAAATTACACTTTAATCTAATTTTAAAATAATTAATTTTGTAAGTCAGTAAAAAATATTAAAATCGATCGAATCTTAAATGGAAAACGCACAAAGTAGTACCAGTAGATACGGTTGGGGTACGTTCAGACATCAAAATGGATAGTGAAAATTATATATTTAACTAACTAAAATAATTAATTTTGTAAGTCGGTAAAAATATTAAAATCGATCGAAGCTTAAATGGAAATAGTGCGAAATAGTATCAGTAGATACGGTTGGGGTATGGTCAGACGCCGAAATGGTTTCGTTCTACTGGAAAGGGCAAAGGTATTTATAATTATAAAATTAGAATTAGATAATGAAAATTACACTCTAATCTAATTTTAAAATAATTAATTTTATAAGTCAGTAAAAAATATTAAAATCGATCGAATCTTAAATGGAAAACGCACAAAGTAGTATCAGTAGATACGGTTGGGGTACGTTCAGACATCAAAATGGATAGTGAAAATTATATATTTAACTAATTTTAAAATAATTAATTTTGTAAGTCGGTAAAAAATATTAAAATCGACCGAAGCTTAAATGGAAATAGCGCGAAGTAGTATCAGTAGATACGGTTGGGGTATGGTCAGACGCCGAAATGGTCTCGTTCTACTGGAAAGGGGAAGGGTACGATACTACGTCGTTAGTTAAAACAATCAAATTCTAAGCCGAACACTCGTACCACTTCTCGAGTCAATTGACAACGGAGGAAAAAAAAAGGGACGAGAAACCGATCCTAATGGAATGGAAATCGAATCGATTTCGAAGCTCCGCGCGCTAAGCTAAATGAAACCTTAATGAAGAAACAAGATTAAGATATTATAGAAGCAGTGCGCCTGAGCCACCTTGAAAGTGCTGAGGGCAACTAGATCGATTTCGTTGTCTTATTATTTTTTGTTAACAACCGCATCATAAATATTTACGAACCCCTTCGGATTAATCGATCCTCTTGGTTTCAGGCCACTCGTAATAACGATTTCGTTTAATAGTTAAAGTTAAGTCGAGCTTTTTAACGAGATATTTTGACGGTTCAATTTTTTTCATTTTTCAGATATTTACGGTGACCCGACTCTACCCAATCATTCAAAATGGACGAGTTCGAGGCAGTTTCAGAGGTGAGTGCGAGTCCCTTACACTTCGTATTTTTCTCCATTCCATCCGCACACGCGCACACTACAACCGAACTGGAAAATTCCTCGAAAATATCAGAAAGATGTTTTTTCTCCCGGTGGTCAGAAATTTATAAACATCAAAAAATTATGCTGCATATAAATAACTAATTAAACGTCACACGCGGAGGAAAACGTAAAAATTTCGACCACCGAGTCCCGCGCCACGTAAGAAAATAAAGAACCCTCGAAATTCCCGGAGCGAATAAGGACCCGGGCGCCGGAGGAAGTACCCGTCGGGGAGAGCCTCGGGAAAAGGGCAACTTTTTAAAGGGGCGGTTACCGGTTGACGGCGCAATTCCGCCCGCTCTCACCTACACTCCCTCGCGCCCCCTTGCACCTGCCCCGTCCCCCCTCCCCCGCGGCTGCCCTCTCACGGTAATTATGCAAAAATTGTCCGGTAGCATGCGATGCTATTTTATGGGTCGTCCTCTACGTGCTGCATCTCACGCGCGCGCCGGCGCGCATAATTACGCGCCGCCTCTTAATTTCACTTTATTATGATTACGTTTTTTATTCACGCCCGGCGCGGGAAGATACGCGCGTGTCCCGTTCGCTCATCGATTTATGCGCGCGAGCGCGGCCCACCGACACGCGTAATGAAGGGGCATAAAGCACACTTAAGGCCGATCTCTGTCTCTCTTACTTTCCTTCTCGTTTTTTTTTTTTTTTTTTAACGTGCACATTTTTTTTCTCCTGCTCCCGTTTCGAAAAAAAAGGAGAGAGAGAAAGGGAATGGGAGACGGAGATCGCGATAAAAAGTTAATGGCTGAACGTCGATAAGAATAATTTTGGGGACAGCTACGAATCGATCCCCTTAACGACATGCTTTTTGCGTTGTAGTGTGCGTCGCGTTTGATATAGCTCTGTGGATTTATTATTATATAGTCACTTAAGGACAGCTATATGTTTAACAAAATCTCGATAAAATTATTTTGATCGTCGCTTAATTGATCAATTTATTTCAATTATCTTATGGAGTGGTTTCGCCGAACGCAAAATATACGTTCACTACTGTACAAATTCATGAATTATTCTACATAAACCTGGTAAGATTGATCGATAAAAAAAATATTAGTCTTGCGTTAATCGATACCATCCAAATATTTGCACCTCATTCATGTGTAACGGAAATTAAATAGAATCGTCGAACCAAAAAGATTGATACGACACCTCCCGGCAAAAAAAACCCCACACTCGAAACGTATAAAGTTATCCAACCGCGAGTGTGGGCGAAGCGTAGCGCGTTCGCCGAAAAAACAGCGAAATTCGGAACAGTCCGCTCGGAGGAGCGGCGCCTCTTCATCGGAGCCAACGAGACGCGAAAAAGCGGGGTTTTTTTTTCTTCGCGGCCGCTTTCACGGACTGGAGGGCGCGTGCGTAATCGAATAAAAGGAGCGGCGCGCGTCGCGCGCGCATTTTCAATGGCCCCTTTGGCCGGCCCGCTTTTTCAGACGCGCCGGCCCCGAGGCGCGGCTTTCCCCGCTGAAAGGACGCGAGCTCGTTGAAAAGTGCAAGGATTTTTTCGCGAAATGGAATACGGAGAATTCGTAAGGAGATTGCGTCGTTATGCGGAAGTAACGAGCGAATATAGGACTTTATAATTTCCCGCTTTTTACATTCAGATCGGTCTTTGCGTTTTAATTGAATGGCCGCGCGCGACGGGTAATATCGTTTTGAATGAATTTCGAATAAAGTGGAGTTGGTTCAGTGTTAATGAAGACACAATTGTAGACGAGCAGTGCCCGGACTGGCCTGTGAGTTGGAGATAAAAAATGAAACGTCTTTTTAAATTTTATTCAAGTGTAATACGCCGAGTAATTTTCGCAATTACTTTAGCTTCAACGCGGCGGGACTATAATAAGACTGTGAGAAAAATGGATGTTGATCCATTAATATCGCTGCAGATAAAAGGGTATTCGAGAAAGACACTTTCCTCCTCGCAATTTGAGTTTTCTCCATCCCCCCGTCTTTTCTGACCTCTCTGTCTCTCTTTCTTTGTCTATATATATCTCTCTCTCTTTCTCTCTCCTCTACGTTTCCTACGGCCGCAAGCAGTATCGTTGATGGAACGTAAAGCTACCTGTGTAATGCTGCAGCTAAAACTTCTGAAATTTCAGAAGGGAAAACTACCGCAACTACGCGAGCTTACCCCCAAATACGTTTTTAATGCGACCAGTTAAGTACGAACGTTACGTGTGTTTAACAAATGGTCGAAATAACTCATACAGAAATGCGTATCTTTCGTATTTCAGACGAATATCGATGGCTGTTGCACGCTTACGGCCTTTTTACTATTCACGAACATTTTGAGTTATCTGCCTTCCGACGGCGCGATATGCACACTTGGAGAGCGCAGCTTTTTCTCGCTCATGAACAAATTCCGATACTATAAATCTTGAATATTTTTCAGCGGACAGGCGAAAAATTGTATCGGTAACCTTACTTTATCTTTTCAGAAGTAGCGCAAATTGTCTTCTTGACTCTTCTTCCAGCAATTCGCGAAAGAAAGATTGTGCATTTCCCCTACTTATTTTTTGGTGACCAAAGAAATGTAAAATTTATGGGCGAACATTTCTTACTTCACGGAGCAATTTTTTCCAAGTATCTATAGAAAAATTGTCCGAAAAATTGATGCGCATGGAAATAAGTAAAAAAAAAACTCGTTTTTTACGATGCTTTTGTGATTCTTATCATTTTAATGCATGCAAAGCCTTTTGTAATTGTTTTAAGCCCAATTTGAGAAGGATATGACTCTCGTTTGTTAACACGCGATTCTTATTGCGGTGAATTTAAAAGGTTAATGTTGAATAAGGACATTAGGCTGCGATAAGATTTTGCGCTAAAGTATTTTTACGCGAATAAATTGTCATCTATTTTTGGCATTTTTCATTGTTTGAAGGTTTCCTTCATTATTGAGCGAGTAAACGCGTGAGTCACTACGTATAATGCTCTTATGCTTTACGCTGCAAAATTTGGGGTTTCATGATTTATTCAATGAACACTAATATTAGTCTTTTGTAACATTTCTAATCTACATTCGCTATAAAAGTTTTACTTTAGTACATAAATTATTCTATAATTAATGTTACAAGTTATTAAAATTTTTAGATTTGTTCGTTCAACTAAAATTCAACTTTTATAATTAAACTCTTTTTCGATTAACTATTCTACGATAATCGTTAAGTAAATGAGCTGAAAATAATTATTAACAGGCAACTTTATTTAATGAGTAAAGCTTACTTGCAGATATAAAATAAATTTTTCAAAATTATTCGTAGTTTGAAATATATTTTATCTAAATCCACAATTAAAAAAAACATTGCAATAAAGATTGTATAATCCCGCTATACAAATTCACGGAAATCCTCGAAATGTAATAAAAAAATGTAGCGATGACACGCGAAAAGCCGAAACTCGAAATAGTTTCCTCCTAAACGATGGTTCATGAGATTACGAGAAAGCATAACACTTATTCATATTTCACGGCGACCCTCCCTGTCCCGCTCGATATCCCCGCGCTTACAAGAATGTGACAAATATAGTCCATAAAAACATTATTAGTTCCCCGCGATCGAGGGATTGAATCAACTTGGTTAATGGACAACCGTCGTCGTCTCCTTTTGTCTTGCGTGCGGGGATAAGCTCGAACTCGCATCGAACCCAAATGACACCCATCAGGCATTCTGTGGGTTCGAATTGAAAGTTGCTCAAAAACGGGGGTTCGGAAGGCGAAAGTAGAAATTTCAGAATTTATATAAATTATTTTAAATAATTGAAGACGATTGTCTTTTTTGAGTCATTTAGTTTATTCATTAAATAGGCACGTTATTATGTTAAATCGTCGATTTAATGAATAAACCAAATAGCTCAAAAAGACAATCGCCTTTCAATTTTTAAAAAAATGTAATAATTTGAGTGCATGAACGTTATAAATTAGTTTAAACAATTGTAATTTAGGTATAATTCACGGGGATTACGCGATCGAACTTTTAATAAGGAAAGTAGCACTTAGAGAAAATTGCACGGTCAGCACTGTACTTTTAGTGTAACCTAAGTTGGGAAAATTTTTAATCTGATTTGGGAAGTACGATGCTTCAATTAAAAAGCAGAGCCGCGAAAGTTTCAAACAGTTCTTCGTAAAAACCGCTATTTTGTAACAAAATCCGGCGGACGCGCGCGTGCGCAAGCTCGGTGGCATGTATAAGTGTAATGATAATAATGGAGTAAACTAAAATTAATGCGAAAAGTTTTAATGCGTTTATTCAACGCTCGTTTACAGTGCACAATGAGGAGCAAGGCGGATTGCAAATTTTTCGCCTTCGTTATTACCACCGTTATTATTATCCGTACGCCGCATCGCCGCGCTAAATTTGAAACACTCCGCAGGCGGACTTTCAATTAATAAACAAAGCAAAGGCTCGATCCAGCTTAACGAAATTATTTCGGTAAAATCAATAGTGTACCCGCCTCGGTATACAAGTTTAAATAAAATGTATTACACCGCGTCTGGATCGCAGTAAATTTTCCCGGGTAAAGTGTACTCGGAGGATTTCGCACCGGACGCACCGTGAATATGAAAGCGTAAAAATCCGCGCCGGGAGGAAGGAGCGACGGCGGATAGGATATAGATAGAGCACGCGGCGTAGATACAGAAATATGGGATGAGGGGCAGTAAAAACGGGATGTCGGCGGCGGAGGGCGCAACCGCGCGCGTCACTTATAAGCCGAGGTAAAACACTTTCGGAAATCGATATCCCTCTAACCTGGCCGGGCTGTACGCGGCGGCTTTTATTAGAAACGCCTCGGGGGGAGGGAAGATTGACCGACGAGCGCGCACCCCGGCCTTTTCTTCGTCAAATCCGGGGGATCGACCGGACCGGCCGATCGTCTTCGCAGATATACGCGCGGTTCCGCAGAGAGCAATACGCGTTACTCTTGCAGCCGGAATTTATGGCCGGCTAATGCTCGCGAGGGGGATATTTTTGGAGCCGCGCGCGCGGTGATGGATACGCGGACTTAAAATGATGCTGGGGCTTTTGAAATTTAATTATCGATGCTTATATGCGGCGTTCCTCTCGTGAATTCTCCTTTATTAAGTTACTTCGATTACGTCAATTTTGACGGGGTTAATATACGAGCGGTTTAAAAGTATCGTGCGCCGTGTGATGTTATTTTACGGTATCCATAAATTCGAGATCACTTGAAAAAAAATGTGTACGAGGGGAAATCAAGATATGGCAGCACGTATGAATCGCATGGAAATTTTCAAAAAAAGGCAAAAAAGTTTCTAACTTGATAGAGATGAAGTTTTTTCTGTTCGCTTTAAAATTTATTTTTTATATAGTTTTTTCTAACATTTTAAAAAGAAATTATTTGTCGAAAACAGAATGTTAAAATGAATAATTATTTCGAAATTTTTTTTTAAACATTTATTAACTCCCACGCTCTTCATAAATGTAATTTTATATATTTTATTTATATAAGATTATAGATCCAGCAGATTTTCTCTAGTTTCAACTATTTTTTTGAATATCTCTATGAAATCCGTACTTATCAAAATACCTTGACTTTTCTCTTTTTTTTTCAAATGATCCCGGATTTATAAATAGTACATTGAGCTTTCAAAAAAAATATAAAAAATAAAATAAAATAAATAAGAGATCACAAAATTAACTCATTGCAGATAAAAATTATTTTATTTGAAAGCAAACCCTTACCACTGAGCAAAGCTGATTTTATATTTCATCAGTGAGACTTAATAAACACGTCAATATTTTTAATAAAGTACAGGTATATTTGGTATACACGGTATCCGAGAAAGTGGGACATCCACGCGGTTTAAAAAAGAGCGAAAAAGTGGGTGAAACCTCGCCGTGGGCGATGGGAACAAACGGAACCGTCACACTTCAGTTTAACGTCGGAAGTTCCGTCGTTTATTCCCATTGAACAAGCCTTCGGCGAGCGACGCTGCCGAAGTCCCTCGAACTCCCTGGACACATCATCATTGATGGCTCGCGTGGTCATAATTTTTGATCGACGCATTTAACTGCACTTTAAACTAAAACTTTTTAATCTTATGGTAACACACCCCTACGGGCGGTTCAGGGTATGCAGATTCGCAACCTCGAGCTCACGGTAGCTTCATCACCGATACGCTACTTTCAATTATAGGCGTGGCCGTTTCTTTTATTGGGCCTCGGCGAAGGAGAGGCGAATCTTAGCGGCGATTGCGGCGCGACGACATTTTTCTTTTTCGATCCATTTTTACGGTCGGCAAAAGTTCGAGTCCTCGCTGGCGAAAGATAAACTCGGATTGGCGGTAAGATCGTATTACGGGATTTCAAGAGTTTTGAAATTGTCTCGTTCGCCTTTTCTTTATTGTTCCTTTTTTTTTACGGTCCAAGCCTTCGTGATTTATGCGAGATAATTTTGCCGGGGCTGCGGATTTGCAGTCGGGCGGTAGAGGAAAATTAAGGGCTTTATCCACAGGGTTTAATGAAATTGTAACGTTTCTTTTTCCTGCAATACGAAAAACATTTCCTGGAAATCAATAAACAATTTGGAAAATTTCGAAATAACTCGATGCACACGGTAGGTTATAAATATTTTTAAACAAAAAGATGTACGTTTTGCGTAAATATTTGTTCGATTTCGTTAAAAAACATATTTGCAAGTATATCAATTTTATTTCAAAAGAAATGTTTATAAATTTCGATCGCTACCTCTCCATCAATAAATAGAAGCTAACGCAATTTATTATATCCATCGCTTTTTCATTTTTTTCTCAATTTTTTTTTTCTTTTTTAAACAAGTCGATACCGCCCTGCTGTAAAAAAAATTCTATCTCGCGAAACCTTTGACATCGCGTTACAAAGTTAACTCGACGGGCACGCAAAAGCTCCATCTAGCGCTCCGGCGAAAATGAAATTAATAAGCGGTGGAAAAAAGCCGCCGTTCCCCTGTCCAATAAACAAACGTCGCCCGGGGCGCAGCATGGCGCGCGCCTACAGTCGAGCTAATTAGGCGCGTGTGCCGTTAATTTCATAACGTCGCGCGCTCGCAAAGGCGAATTCATCTTCCTCCTCTCTTTAACGGCTTAATTGAAAGAAACGACGCGGCGCGAAGTACGTCCACCCAGAGATGCGAGGAGGAAAAATAAACGTGTAAAAGCTGGTTTAAAAAGACGGGAAAAGTCATGATTCTTTTAGAATGCTACCCGTCTTTGCAGGTGGCTCTGTCATTTGGAAAATGTTTTTATCGCAGCGCGAAGTCCCATTTCGACGAGGTGTTAGCTTGTATTCTGGAAGCGTAATAAGGATTAGCGCTTTTTCTTCGGTTGTCTGATGTAGGTGCTTACATAGTACAATGTTTAATTATGTTTCTTATTTTAAGACAATTTTTGTTCTTTCTCGAATTAAGTCTTGGATTGATAAAATCGATGGGTACTTATCACGGAATAATTGTAGATATTCAATTAATTCATCAGAAGCATGAATTGAAGCGTGTATGCATCTCCTCTCAATAACAGATTGAAATAAGGAAATTCATTATAAATTAATTAAAAGTACTTCAAAAATTAATAAATATTAATCACTAGATAATGAAGTCCCTTTCAACCATGTTTAGAGAGATTTAATTAAAATTTCGTAGACTTCATTATTTTAACTTTAAAAATTTGAAGTAGAACTTAAATAAAAAATAAAATATGTGTAATTAATGTTTGTACTGCACAATATGCTTAAATAAGAAACAATGAATTCCATTTAATTGAATAAGGCTTTTTATTTTGTTTGCTTTGGCATACGGTCAAATTGTTTTCGTAAAATTCGGTTATAATTGAATACGATCCTGCTTTGTGCCAGCGCCGTGGATCTACATAAAAACAGAAATTTGATTACACGTAGATAGGGAAGCGTACTGTTCCGCTGAATATTTAACTTGAGAACAAATTAATTAAAAGGAACTTTCGTAATTAAACTTAAATGAAACGCAATTTTTGGCTTGCTTCACTTTTTTCCAAATATTCTAAACTACTTCATAATCATTACATCGGTTACTTTAATTCATCAAACTTATTGTTGAAGTTTTCATTATTCACTTTGCCGGATGATGTTTCACTCGCCGCTCCCCCCCTTCTTGAGTAATTAAAATTTTAATTAAATAAAACTTCCCCGAGCACTTGCTTACGAGCCGCCGCGCACTCGAGGCAAAACGTTCGAAGGGGCGAATTTATCGTTCGCTCTCCTCGCGCCGGCAGTTTCGCGCGGCGATAACCGAGGCCCCCCTCCGCCCGTCAATTTATTCCTCGCGTCCGAAAACCATAGCCGTTGACTACGCGCGACGTATCAAGCGCCGCGAGCCGCGCGGTTATTTTTGCCGACGCGCTTCCCATCGTAAACGTCGAAACGATCGATCGGCGGTCGTAAAGCAAGCGATTTCATCGAAGAAACGGGCGCAGCTGGGCGGATTTTGTTACCGCCGCGATAAGCGAATAATTGCGGTCGAGTGTTTTCGGAGCGACGGGCGCCCTTTTATCCCGGCGAGCGAGCTTCGATTCGGGATGCAGATGCCGCTGCTTCATCGGCGGCCGGAATGCGCGCTGTTTAGCTGGCCGGCCGATTCGCGAATTATAAATGCGGTTAAATTATTCATGACTGCGATTCCGATTAATAAACGCCGAGTTCGATGGAGCGGTGGATCGAGCGTGGAGTTACAGAGATGCCGAATCGGAGCATCAATGTGATTCGTTAGTCTCGCGATGAAAAAGAGTGAACGATTCAAAAAGTCAGTCATTCGAAAAATCATTCGTTTTCAGAAAAAAACTGAGCCACTCGCAGTTTGATTGGCTCAGGTTTCAATCGAATCGAGTGGTTTTTCATTCTTCAATTGTTGAGAGTACGTATTTACCCTTTGGTTAAAGGAACTTGAATTATTGGATTGGATGGTTTGAGCTTTGTTTTCACGGTTATGATATATTGAAGGAGATCTTTCTCGTTTCAATCGTAAAGAGGCACTTCCCCAAGGTTCCGCGTTTAGATTAATTTTATTTTTTTAAAGATTTCCTTTTGAACTTTTGAAGCAGTGGATTTGGACATTAAAGAACTCAAATTATAGTAATAGATTTGGCGATTTTATTTTGTTAAATAATTTATAAACTTTTCATTTTATGAAGGTAGTTAAAGCTGTTCCTTCGCAATAAAATTGTAAAGCTCAAGATTCTTTATTTATCAATTTCCGATGTTTACCTCTGCTCGAGCACCGCTCAATCAATGAATGAAATTACTTCATTTTGCCAGTGGTCACGTTACCCGCCGCATTACAAAGTAAATAGAATCGCAATGAATCCCATGAATTTCAATGCCACGTCGTAAAAGAAAAAATCCTCCAAATAAAACTACTTCGCTGAGATCGTACATGAGAGAGAGAGAGGGAAAAAAGGGAGGAACGAGAAAATCCTTGGCGTTATCAGATTTTATGTTTCAGCCGAGGAAAAAAGGTAAGGCGAGCGCATCGCGGGCATTCGTTTGCGCTCGCGTGTTATCTCGTGTAATAGAACGACTGTAAGAAAGGAAGCGATCCCCCGGGGCACTAATATTTCTTCCTCCTCTATCGCTCGCCTCCGCGGCTCCTTCGCCCTTTGCTCTCGATTTTTCTTGCCCCGGCTCCTGCGCTGCTTAAAAGTCGATCCGTCGGGCACTGCCGGGGCATATACTTTAAAATAAATAATGGGTAATTCGAACGTATTGTTACCTGTTACGCCCGGTGTCGAGGTCGTAAATCATTGTTACTTTTTTACGCGGCGAAGAGACTGCTTTTGGGGGTAGGTTGTTTGGATTCATTATTAATTTCGTTCTAATGCGGGCTCTTTATTTCTTACGCCTCGTCATTTGTATCGTCCGTCCGACTATTTGTCACTCTCGGAAGTACGTTTAACTTTCTGTCTACTGACATTGTTTTCGTATAATCACGTAATGATGAAATTTCGTTTTTTTCATTAATTAATACCATCTTTAAATTTAGAGAAAAAAATTTAATTAGGATTTGACACTTTAGCTCATTTATTTTATTAAACAATTGTGCATATTCATATTAAGAATTCACGATGATTAAATTTTTCTCCGTCGTAAGTGAATTTACTAACGGCTAAGAAAAATTTAATCATACCATAGAAAAATTTCATCAACAATTCATAGAAAAATTTCATTAACAATCTTATTTTTTTCATCTACAAAAAATAAGTTCACGAATTATTGCGCTTAAAGCCCGACGGTGAGGAGGAACCGGAAAATTTCGAGAAATCTAATGAAATTTTTCTTGCCGCTCCCTCCCTCCCCGGTGCAGCCGTGACGTTTAATGCACTGCAGCCGGGAGATAAAGCGGGGGAGGAGGGCGCGCGCGCGCTAAGGGCAAGTGTCGGACGAGCGGCGGCGCTTTATCAGCGGCTCCCTTGTCTTCAGCGGAAATTTTCCTCGGGGATTAGCCGGGGCGATCCTCCTGGCGGCCATTCGAAGGAGCTCCGGTCGGTTTACGACTTTGAAATGTAGGCGCGAAAAAAGAAGGGCCGGCGCTCACGCCCTGATTAGGCGATTCGCTCCCATCCCCTCTTCATTCGCCGAGGGAGGCGAGGGCCCGGCGTTATTTTTACACGCGCCGCGACGATTGCGCTCGCGCAAATAGGCGATTCCTCGACTTGCTTTACGAGGCTAATGGGCGCTTATTTTTTCGAGCAAGGGGGAATTTAGTTTTGACAGACGCTTTTTCTCGAGCAACCTTTTTTCTGATTAGAGATTTGCCGATCGAATCAAACGTACTTTTAAGAAGATGAAAAAATAATTGGTTACTTTTATTTCGATGAGGCGATACATGATTAAACATACGAAACTCTGAGTTGCAAGGGACCCTAGCACAATTTCCACCGCATAATAGAACTAAACGCTCATTGTTTTGATCTGATTGTCGATGCACCGCAAGGGTTAAGTTAGCGGGCCGCCGGTGATTATCGCAGCGTGACGCCATTCATTGCATTTAAGCTTAATTTACTGGAATGTCAACGAGTTAAGCCGATACTATATGCTTTACTTGTCAAATTTAACATTTACACTCGTCTAAATATAATTATTGCAAACTTTGACGCGTATAAGTCAATCTACGCGAAATAACGAAAGAAAAAAGGCAAATACGACTGCAAATGAAATAATACAAGCAATAAATAACAAGTTAATTGGCTACTTAATAAATACTTGTTATTTTGCGGAAGCGCCGGGCAGCTGAAAACGAGAGGGGGGAGAAAAAAAATCGGCGGCGCGTCTTTTCGTGGTCCGAGTCGCTTTTGATACGGCACGCACTAACAAGCAATTTCAGCAGAGTATTTGGGTTAGCGATAAAGTTTCCCCGACAAAGGGAATAAAAAGAAGTGCATCCTGAAGGCGGAGGGGGAAATTCTTCGAGGGACCGGGCGATAAGGCGGCCGCCGTTAGATGTCCCCGATATCGCTCCTATAACCCGCGAGCGGAACATTACCGACGACTGCGATTGATCTCTCTTTCTTTTTTCTTAAGGTGAAGTCCTGGTCGATATATGCAAATGAGGCTGTTTGCCCGTCGACGCGCCGCAGTACGGCAGCGCAGACTTTTTGTATTTTCGGATTGCATTTCTCGTCGATTCTACGGTGATAAAGGGATTTTGTAAGAATCTACGGTTTCATTTTTAGAAGTTATCTTATTAAGACGAAAATTCGAAATTTTTCTATGAGAAGAGAAAGAACGAGGGGATTGCAGAGGATTATTACTTTTATGAAATTTGCTGAAGCTTGCGTTTTACGCTGCGATGCGTTAACATTGAGAAAAATTTTACTGTTACAGTGTGCAGCGAGCAAAGTTTAAATGACGTAAAAGCGAGTTTAGATCAGAGTTACGCGCCTCTCGTATAATATTTTACGGACGGCTTTAATATCTTATTTTGGAAAAATGTTTATAAAACGCATAACCCGCTTAAATGCCGTTTGAGTAAATTTTTTCTTTTACTGCGTATATACCGGATTAGGGCGAGGAATATTTTATTTGTGCGTTGTAAAGAGATTTATGCGATAATAAAGTATAATGGCACGGTATACATTTCCGGAAGCTTCTTTACTCGATTCCCTTCGTATCGCTAAAATTAATTCGCAAAATTATGCGAAATAAAGTGGACGCAACCTTCGAAATATCTCTAAACTGCAGCAAATTTTAACAAATGAAAATCATCTTTATGCACTTATTTAACGTCCCTAGTCGTTCACTTATTTATAACGACTATTCACCTTAAATAAGCGTATATGGATGCATTTCACTTATTCAAATTTAGCGCGAAAACAAACAACAAATTCCCGGCCGATTGAAACCCATCGCTCGATGCAAAAGTGAAAAATATCGGGAGAACGCGTGCGCTTTACAGCTCGTCGAGAAAACTCCGCAACTGTATTGTGAGTCGCCGCCGTCGCCGTGCCATTTCCATTTCCAGTGTCAATTTGTTCGAACGTCGCGCAGCCAGACGTGCTTCCGAGGATCGGGCGTCGCAGTATCGCCGCGTAAATTTCATGGACTGCGACGATTTTTCGACGTTTACGAGGCGGCGTATACCGGTCTCTCGTAAAAGAAAAAAGGGGGGAAGAAAGGAGCTCGCGGCTTGCCGAGATTCGCAAATAATAGAGCGCCTCGACGCGAGGCGCGTTGAAGGAGTTCCCCGATAGTTCCTTCAGGGGAATCAATCGACGCGCTCGATGTGTGCAAGAGTCATTGCGGTTTTCATAAGAGGGTGTGCGGGGAATTTCGAAGAAATCGGTATACCATTGTTGAAGATAAATTCAAATTTCTTTCCTTTAAAAATTCAATAAATTACTTAAAAATATAAAAAATTGTTAATTTCACTGTGTCTTTGAAAAAGTAATAATAAATATTTATGTATGCAAGTTTTGTCATTAAAAATTTTACTACCGTTTTCCTTCGTGATGTAATGCTCAAAGAAATAAAAAAAATCGACGTACTCATAAATATTCACTCGTACCTACTTGCGCAAAAAGAAATATTTCCCAAAGGTGTTCTCGAACAAAAGAATAAATACAGTTTAAGTATTAAAATTCATACGTATCTTTATGGAACTTTAGCACGTACCAGAAGTCCCGAACACCTCGGTCCGACTGTAGAATCAGCGACTTTTTCAATTCAACTTTTTGCGGACGCAAAAAGATTTTCTTTTAATTTAAACGCAACGCCACGGAAGTTGGCCATTATTTTAAAGTTACGCCGGGCATAATGACTTTCAGCCTTTTTGCCGCGTCCGCCCGAGAAAAGGCGTCACTTTCCCGCCTCGGCCACTTCGCCCGGGCGAAGTTTTTTTTTTCGCGCGCGAAGAGAAACAAAGTCTCGAGTTTGTTGCCGGCAAGTTTTTTTTCCTTCTTCTCCTTTTTCTCCTCCTCCAAGAGACACGCCAGATGGGCATTTTGTCTTTACGATCATCGCGCGGCGCTTTTTCCTCGCGCCGGAAGTCCGCGAACGACCGGACGATGCGAGATAAAACCGGGCGTCGGAAGTCCAGCGTCAACAGCAAATTTTCTCGTCAATGGCCCATCGGGCTTCGATCGCCGGAGCTCCGCTGCGAAAATCGGGAGACATCAATTAATCTCGAAGTGCGTTTCGTATGTTTATGGGCTGCTTAAGTTGGCGATAAATTTTACGTCGCCGTATAGTTCGCTTGGTACGGCCAAGTCGAATGTGGAGCACAGCTGTATTATGTAATTTTGTAGTGCGGCAGATTACGGGTTATAGGTCAAGCTTACTAATCTGCCGATTCAATTAACCAAGTAAAAAAAAATCCTTATGGATCTATGGACCAAAGAAAAACATCTCGATAAATTCGTAAATAAATTGTTTTAAGCGTCCGATACTTTTTTATTATCACGCGAATTTAGAAATTTTGAATTGAAAAACAAGTGATTCATTTCTTTGTTGAAAAAATAAAACTCGGAGCATCGTAAAAAAAATTAAAGACTAATCGAGTAGCCTCTCTTCTCGGATTGCATTATGCAACAGAGAGCTGGCATACATCTCGGTCCAGTGCGTAGCGCGAGTCTGTGCATCGTCGACGGCGTAGGCAGATTTTAACGGTCACGTCGACACTGACCAGATTTGAGGATCTCCGTTGAATTACCGAGGAATGTTGTTGCGCAGCATCGCTTTTTACACTCCACGCGTGGATTATATATAGTCGCGTGCTGCTGATGAGAAAAGTTTTTCGCGTGTCGATTCCTCCACCTTCCATCGGCCTTTTTATTTGCCGGTACCGTCTTTTTAACCGGTGGCTCCGATGCAAAATGTACGGTCTGCGAGCGCGGCGAGCATTTTCACGGCGAAATTATGCAAATGACTGGCAGGTATCTTCCTTAAAGTTTTTCGCATCGAGTAATTCTTTTACTAACAAGCTAACGCGATATGATATATATTGTAAATTGATTCTCTGTTATCCGTGGAAAACGAGTACTTCGTACGCTAAAACAGGATTAATTTTTTATGTTCTTTTTTCTCTTTTTTTTTCAATTGCAAACGCGCAAATGCGTAATTCCAAAACACTTCAAAATCCGTGCAATTGACAGGATAAAAAAGCTTTGCAAGCGCTCGAAAGGCAGCGTCATTTTTCACGAACTCACATCCACGCCGATCGAAGTTATATTTAACCATGCCAAAGGGGAGCTCTGAGGTACTTAGGGTCGAGTATCCTGCAGAGCGTTTTGATATTTTGTTCCGATGTGCTCTAGAAAAATTTCCAAACAAGTGGTGCCTACGTAGACTAATCTACGTCTCGTTTTGTCACTGGCACGTTGCTTGTTTATTTAATGTAGTCCTCGTTCAATTCATATCTTTGTTACACATACTCTGAATCTATAATCGAAGTACTGTCAGTTATAGATTCAGAAAAAAATGAATCGGCCACGGAAGTTTAGTTTTGTTATAAATTTTGAAATATTCCCTGGTAGAAAATTCACCATAAACTGACCATAACTGGTCAATAAAGAAGACAATTGACCATAAATTGACCAATTTATTATTAATTTTCTACCAGGGTTGTTGGAATTTTGGAAAGAGGTATTTTACTCGTTTAATCTTCAAAAATTTCTATTAACGGCTTATCACTGTATCAATGAATTATTACAACAACTCCCTGCAGGAAGCTTGCTAATGCAGTTGCATATTCAAACGTCCCTTGCACTACACGTTCAGCTGTAAAGTTCAGCTTTAAGCGCAATTAACGCAATTAAAGTCAATTAATCATAACCGTAATTCGTTGCAACATAATCCTTCATTTAAACTTGCTCTCAGAAAGGAAACTGCATTTGGAGTGCCTCGAGCGCATTTAACGGAGTCTCGCCGATGACCCTCGCGGCCTATGCTCGTCTAAGCTCACTTGGAACTCGGGAATAACCGTGACGTACCGAAGTTACGCGCAAACGTCGCAAAATTCGGCGCCGCGAGGCGCGAGAGTCAACAGAGCACTGGACAACTTCGGGCAACTTCAACTCAAATGATCCGGGGCGAGTTAACGTCCGCAAGCTACTAAAAGGCTCTTCAACTGATAGATTACGGACACGTGCTTCTGGAGTACTTGATCGGAGCTTGAGCGACTTTAAGTTTCGCACTCGGGGACCCAAAAGTTGGCTAATCAGGAAATAAATGAGAGGCAAAGGCAATTTATTGCTCCTAGCAAACAAAAATTCAAAACCACTTCGAGCAAAGATTATGAGGTCGATGCATTATTTATATTCGAACAAACAGTTATATCTGAAGATTACTGTTCATTTGTCTATACATACGAAAAAATGAGATAAGCAAGTTTAAATATTACCAAATGAATTCAATTTTTAATCTTTTTTATAATACGGAATCTTTTTCAAATTTATAATAAATTTAGAATTTCTATCAATTATTAAATTCTTAAATTTGTTCTTATATGGCCTTAGAGGTAAGACACTTGATTCATGCTTAGCAAAGATACCATTTCTTAGTTTATCTCTGTAATCGCATGTTTTTAAGACCTCCTCACACTTTTTCTTAAAGCTGTACTTTAAAAGGTGCACTAAATCTTTGACACGCCTTAAGCGAAGGTTAACGCTTTGTCGCGACTCGCTGCGCTCTTAAAGATTTCATAAATTTCCTGCTACGAGCTTTTAATGGAATTGAGACAGAATACTTGTTGAGTTGTGAAAGTGTGGACCAAGAATTTACCGCTAGAATATCGTTAGTTTTCAAAATGAATGAGATTCCTTGAAAATACTTTGTAATTTAAGAAACCTGCTTTAAAGAGTACCAGTCATTTCTTTTAATTTTCAGTTAATAATAAATATGAAATTTTTATCAGGACAGTTTTGTAATTCAATTTCAAGCCACCTTGGTTCATATACAACAAGTTAATTATTTTGTATTTTTCATTTCTGCTTTTTTTACTTTCTTAACAATACAAACTCAAAAATATAAACTTTGAAGTGTAAGTGTAATCATGCTTTTACTTTGTCGAGAAAAAATTCAAAGGTATCCCTTGACATCTAAACTTTCGCAGTATGTAACTTTTCACTTCGTTCAAATAGTCCTGTCAAATTTTCCCTTCTCTACAAAAGCGAGATGCTTTTGACAAGCTGGCAGGGCAAAAAGTACCCGACACATCGCACCAAGCAAATTACAAGTCGTCAGAAAACGTCGCGTTTGTTGCTGTGTTTAAAAGGACGGAGTCGTTACGCCGCCCGCAAAGTCTCGAAACCCTCAAAAAGTTTTTTCGAGCAACCTACAGGCGAGGCACCACCGCGTGGGAAGGCGGCAGAAAATGAGTCTGCCACCGGTTGCTCGCGCCCCGGCGTATTTTACGAAACTTTTCGGAGATCTCGAAGATTGCGCCGCGGGAATCCAAGAGCCGCTCGACAACCGCCGCGGCGGGTTAACGAGACCGAGTCGAAAGAAAAAGCGCGCAATAACGTCGCGGTGGCGTGACGTACCACCGTTCCGAATCCGAGAAAAAGTCAACGCTCTTGCCCGTAATCCGCCCTCGAAACGTTGCTATTAGGAGCTTTTACGGGATCCCCCAGGCGAACGGCGATGATAAACTTATAACTATCCAGATTTTTTGTTCGTCGCACGGGCGCACGTGCTCGCTGACGGGATTTTAATCGACCGGGGCTGGAAGTTCGACAGTTCGGAAATAAGCGATGCAGATAAATTTATAGTTAATGCCGACTCAGTGTTAAATCTGCTACGCTATTTCTACGAACTTCAACTTTTGATACTCTGCCCTACTTGGGAATATTTCAAACTGACCTGGTTTCGTATTTAGGTATAGCGAAGCGATTCCGCTTTTGTTTTTCAATGGGTGTACATTTTTAGAAAGTTTCGCCACTGCTTGCTCGATTGAATTTAAAGAGTCGCACTGATGCTACAAATTATGAGATAAGTGAACTACTTTCGCCCACGCTGCTAAAGTTTTTATTAAGTGGATTTTATTTGCGTAGAAATTGAAAAAAAAACAATTAAATTATTGAAAAATCATCGAATCTCCTATTGGAGAAAAAAATGAGTCCATCGGCCCCACTTTTTCTTTCTTCGTCCCTAATCTTTCTTTTTCATTCCACCCCGTCCTCAGGGGGGGTGCCCAGCTGCCGCGATACGTCGACGGACCTCGGCTTCCCGAAGGAAAGATAGCGAAAAGGGCGAGAGACTCGACGTATTTTTATTATCTCCCAACCTTCTTTTTTTCCTCGCGACGCTATCGGCCCCCCACTGGCGTCGTGTAAGCGACGTAGTCGTCTTCTTTTTGTTCGCGAACCGCCGGTCCCCGCGGGATTCCTGCAGTCGCGTCAAAACCGCGAAAATTATCCGCTCGATCGGACAGAAGCCACGTTGAATGAGCATCGCGCACCTGCGACCTAACCAAAATCGCCGGCGCTGACTAGTCGAGTGGAAATTAGTGCTGGAGTTCGAGAACGGGAGAAAAGGATGGGGCATTTTTTTCTCTTTAAACGTACGGAGGATCATTTTTGCCATTTTTTTTTAACTGGCCGATTTTACGACTATAGGCCTGTGGTAAAAAAATGTGTCCCGTTCGACAACCGCGTTCAGCAGGAAAGTTTAATGTAACAATCTCTCTAAAGTTGAATTAGTGAAATCCTCTAAAAATTAGTAAAATGATCTAAAAATTAGTTAAATGCACTAAAAGTTAGTAAAATTCATTAAAAATTAGTGAAATACACTAAAAATCAGTGAAATATTCTCTACTAATCATCATTTAGTGGAGCACGTTTCACTAAATTTATGAACATTTTACTAATTTTTAGTCCTTTTCCAATAATTCAACTTTAAAGTTAAGAGAAGACCTGATAAAAGCGAACAAAGCAAATGTAAAAACAATGTTCCAAGCGAAGACAATACCTACTCGATTCATCATTTTAAAAGCAAAGTTTCAAGCATTGGTTCCTCGCTGCGTGCGCAAATTTACTTTACTTCAAAAAAAACGTGCAAAGAAGATCCGTTAGCCGGAGCAAATGCACGGCGATAAGAGACATGACAAAGAAAGAGCCAGGCGACACTTTCGAGATCGCCATTACAAGCGCGCGCCTGGCCGCAATGAAAAGTAAAAAAAGAAAGGAGACACCAAGACAACCCCGGCGCGAGAATTTTAATTGTCGCGCGAAGCCCGATTCTTTTTTCCCCGCGGCGACCTTGCGGGGGTCTGCGATGCACGCGCGGTCGCCAAAGGATCTCGAGTCGATTGCAAACGCTCGTGCCGCCGTTAAGAAACTAATTAACGAGTCGACTTGAATTGGCCTCGCGTACAAATGTAAATGCATTTCGCAGCGGTTAATTGCAGAAGCTGAACTTTAGATTATATTTGTAATTAAAAGTACGCGGCTGCGCGCTTCCGGCATGGGCGCTAATTTACTTTCCTTTTTTTTTTTTAATTAAACGAATAGCGAAATTTACATCTTAATTGGTGGTAAAGTTTTCGGCTAATCGAATTTGGTTCGTGCGATTATTTGCGGACGACTGGATTTTCGCCGGGGAGAACTTGAGCGATCGCGCTAATTTGCAGGGAAAAAAGCGAACGAGCGCGCTGTCTCCGTAATAAAGGAAAAGTTCGGCGAAGTCGTTGGAGTTATTAAAACGGTCTTGAAAGCGAGTATCTCAAGAATGTGTCTCGTACCTACTATGTATCTACTTCGAGTTTCGTTATCTTGGAAAAGTTTCTTTTTTCCCCTTCGAACTATACCTCTAAAAACTTTCCGCGTAAAATTTTATTACACCTCGATTAATTTTCAGTACAAATTTCTTTTAAAATTTTACGAAATGTATAAACAAACTAAAAATTCTTTCGTAGGCCAAGATTAACATACACGCAAATGTTCATATAATTGGCATGTACGAACATTTAATTATCGAACGTTTATTTAATTATTATGTAAAACAAAAGCTCACGTTTTTACCTGAGTGACAATCTTCTTTTTTTAAACAGAAAAGGTTACCTATACGCTGAATTCATAAATCCCCACGAGAAAAATCTCCCGGCACATTTCTCGTAAGCTTCGTACGTTTCAGCGCCAGGAATCGATAGCTCGCGCAAGTGCGAATCGCGAGCGTCGGATATATCCCACTCGATCTCCGATACTTCCGCTTATCGCTGAAAAGAGCCGATCGCACAGTTTCGCTCGTACACACGCGTACGCGAACACCTACACGCTCATTTCAGTAAAACTGCCGTTCGAAGGAGCACATCTCGCGCTACCTTCTTCAGCGAGCTATCGAAGAGGTACAGTATCCGCCGGCGTCGACTTTTTTCTTCCTTTTTTTTTTCTTTTACGGACTATTTCGGAAATATTTAACCGATGCGCGAGTGCACCTGATGGAGTAGTAAAAGCGGGTAGAATGAAGTGAGTGCCGGAAGTTTCGAAACCATTCGCTCGCGAAATAAAAAGAAAAAAGCCGGAAGTAATGAGGGAGAGGAGCCGAGGGCGGTGTACAGAGGGGGAGGGAGTCAAAGAGAAGGTCGAGTATATCCGGTCTGTAAGAAGCGATAAAACCGTTAAATCGTTAATCGATAGGAGGAAAAAGAATCGGGGGCTGCCTCCCGAGCTCGATGCATTCAATTTCGACCTGGCTTACATTCCCGCGCCGACCCGAAATCTTCCCACATTGGCCTCCGCTCGTTATAAAGTTGATAGGTGTCCCATTTTCGAATTGCTTTTCTGTCCTCTGTCTAGAAGGACGTAAACGACCGAATAGCCAAGACAAATGCGACGTGATCGTTTCCGCTTTGCGGCAGTTTTTTTTTATTGATTTACAAAGAAATTACCTACGAATTTTCAGCCCCATTGCTTCGTACCACGACCCCGTTTGCTACTAGTAATATTTTATACGTGGATTGATTTGATACAAGATAGTTTAAAAGCTCGTAAAAAAAAAGAAACGTATACTATAGGTGCGTATTCCTCGCAATATTCGCTCTTTACAAACAGTCTGCGTATCGACCTCCGCGCCGCAGGTAAATCGCCCCACTGCGCGTCTGCGACTTTATCTCCGCGCCACTGTTCATCGGCTATAGACACTGGAACTGCTCTTCCATTTCGCTCCCCCCCGGCTCGTTTCTTATCACCGACTCGTCGCCATCAATTGACCGAGCATATGACCATTTCTCCCCCTGATCTCTCTCTCCTACGGGAGACCCTCGGGTCACCGTACACTTATTTACCCCGGCCTGTTTGCAGAGCAACCGACGAGCGCCGTTGTCCCCCTCCGGCCTCCGTGATCGACCACGCGACTTTTCGCCGAAATTGGGGCCAAGTGAAAAGTCCCTGAGCGAGCAGTCGAGGAAGTTTCCTCGTGAAAGAGATAAATCGCCGCGATACTTCAGCGGAATGCCATTCTCATCTGAGAATGCATAACCGGAATGCGAGATCGCCTTTGGAGTGTCATTAGAGATATTTTGATTTGTCACCGAGAGGGGAGCCTTGCATTTTTCGGTTGGCAAACAAATTCATAATGAAATTGAATTGTGACCTATTTTCAAATAAAAAGAAATTATGAATATATTCATCTTTTTTATTTTGAATAAATAAAACATTATTTTATATGAATGCGTAGCATGTGGCATTGATTATCGAACTTTTTATTATACAGAAGCAAAATATTTAATTGAGAAACTAAATGAAATTTCTAGTATTATAGTATCTGAATTAATGTTCTTTTGTAAATAAATAAAATTAATAATATAGAATGCTTTCGATAACTTTTCGCGGCTTTAAGACTGTACATTAATGTAATAAATCTTTATCAGCTTAATTGATAAGATTTTCGTTGATCTAGGAAGTCAACCGTAAATCATTGCACCACAACTTTCCCATATGCAAATTTCAATTGGACCTCGGGGTATCGGCAAGTATGTGCGTTCGAAGATTAATGGTATATAAAAGTAGAATGCAGTTCACAACTTTGATTTAGGATTCAAATTTTCCCTAAAATTCTGATTGATGCCAGTCGGAATTATCTTTTTGGCAGTCAGGGGAGCTTTAAATTTTTGCATAATCATGTCGAAAAAGCTAGGTATACATAAATCCACGGCGCGTGGATAATAATTCCGTCGAGACATTTCAATCAATCAATTTTCCCCGAAATAGCTGATGCCGAATTCTTTAAAGGAACCCGAAGATTTTTTTTTTAAAGTAATAAAAAGTACTTTACCCTAATTTTTATAAATAGATGCAAATTTAAAAATTGTAAATATTAAATTACGTATTTAAATTATAATGTATCGTCTATGCTACTATGTTTGATTGTTTTTTTTCTGTCCCAACAAATAAATCGAGTACTAACTCCATTACTCTTCATAAACGTACGCAAGAGATCCACCCACACCTCACGGCGCCACACTGTCGAGCAAGTTGACTTTCCATTACCGTCCGATGAACCCGTAAGGGCGAAAGATCATCGTGCCGTCCCCAGAATTTTCGTAAATCTCCGCTTTTTTTGACCGATCGCTGAGTCAATATTGCGGGGATATGGCGAACCTCCGGACAAAACCCTTTTCAAGCCGACGCGCCGGAAAGTGACTGACAGTTTCTTGGGACAATATCGCGCGCGGCCCAGATAGACTGGCACGGGGGCTCGCGGGGGAGCGGATGCCTGCGACACATGTGCGCCAATCGGAAGTAATTTAGCAAAGGGTACCAGCTGGAAAGATGGTGTCTTGGATGTTCCTTTTAGGGAAATACCACGTAGGGTAACGGCGATCAGAGGTTACTCATTACGTGTATTAGGAAATCACGTCTAAATCAATGTGAAGTCAAGAATTTTTTTATCAATAATAATCAATAAATTCAATTACGCGAAAAATTAATAAATCATTATCATTCTTAAATCCAAAAATTACTAACAAGTAAAAATTACTACAATTTTCGTGCACATAATCCTAATAGTTAGGCACTCAAGAAAGCTTAGCAGTGTGGTCCACCAAATTAATTATTGCAATAAATCAATAGAATTTTTGTAATCATCGCAATAAAAAATTGCACTGATTAACCCCTCTGGTTATGAGATTCCTATGGTATTCTTACAGCTTTCTGATTTTATTGCAGATTGAAGATAAAATCAAATAAACGAACAATTGTTAATTTCATATTTTTAGCAAGGATAAAATTAACATTGCTTTCAGCTCAAAATATTTCGTCTAAATTTCAGCGTTATTTACAAGGTACCACAGTGACAGAAGCCGCGTGAAATTTGTAAGGTAAATAGAACTTAAATGCAAATAAGACGAATAAATACAGGCTAAAAGTCAGTTCCCGTAAACTAACAATTAAAAGCGCATATCCCTTGCTAACAGTGCACAACGTCAATATTTCTCCTCCTAACATTGTGTACGATTAATAAAGAAGTACTACCCACGTCGAATTTATAACGTCTGAAAGGATCGCATTTATTATTGTAAAAAAGTTGAAAGGGGCACGGGGGTGGGGGTTAGGCGAATGATGTGATGAAATTTCTCGTCGGCGGCGGCCTAACTCAGTTATTTCGGCCTTATCCCCAGCCTCCCCCCTTTCCCCTCTAACCCGCCACTTTTTCTCCCTCCGTCGGACATTAATTTTCCGGCGCCAATATTTCTTAAGCCTCTTTCGGCGGAGCTCGCATTCTTTTGTCCTTCCCGAGCGACGTGTCATAATATTCCCGTCCATCGGGAGAAAAAAAATCTAGGGATGCGCGCGTCTCCGCCGGCGCCCGACTCCCCAGGTCGTTTATTGCCGCCTAAACGAAGCTGGAATTCGAGCTAATATCGGCGACATTATTCCCCGCGAACCTCTCGAGATACTCCGCCGGGGTGGCTGGCTATAGCCGTCCCGTTTTCACTCGGGAGTTTGCACTGGATATTGAACTTTGCGCGCTTTTTTCTCCCTCGAAACCTCTCGGGGTCTTTAATCTTGCGACTCAATTGAGGATCAAATTGGGTTCTGATTGTTGGCGACGGTTAACCAGGTTTGTTACGAAGATAATATAGATATTAGTTTGTCTGCAAGCACACTCTTTTTTTCGTAATACTATTTCCAGCTTGTTTTAGCTTTCGTAGATTACAAAAAGCCTTGGAAATATGCTACAGTATGAATAGCACAAAGCTACTTACTTGAAAAATTAAAAAGGGAATCCACTTAATAGCTTTGAATTTTAAAAGAGAATGCAGCTTGCGACATTCATAAAAAAGAGTGCACAATTGAATGCGTTGCAATTGTTATGCATCGCCTGCACTGCTTCGAGCCTTTTAAGCAGCTTATTAACGCGAGAATTATTAAACGTGGCTCCGCTCGCTTTCAGACCAACTCCGAATTCGTACAACTCCAATGCGGGGGAAAAGCATACTCTCGGAAAATGCGTGTAAATAAATAACCCCTCTTTGCTTCGCTTCTCGTTTTTTTTACAATGCATTAACTAGAAAAGCTCGCCCGAGCCCCCCGTACAAATTTAATATATCGCTATGCCGAAACGAAAAAATACCGCGCGCGCAGATTTCAGCGCCGGCGGAAAAGAAAAATCTCCGGCTTATATTCATTGACATCACGCACCGCGTGAAAAAAAAAAATATGTTCACGAGATGTGCGAAAGGAAAAAATGAAAGGGATGCGTGGGCACTTCGAGGCTCGATTTCGTATGCGCGACGCGAGGTGGGAACGAATCCCCCGGCGCTGGAGGCCTTGCGGGATTAAAAGGAGGCGACATTTATTTTCGGTGTGTAGGAACGATTTGTTTTCCGCTCAACGACGCGCGGCTAGCTCGTGCTCGGCAGGTATTCCGCGGATAAACAGACTTGTTTTTAGATTGACTCTCGACGTTTTCGACCGCGCGATCGCCGGGTATCCGTTGGCGATAATTAATTATTGTTGCTTATTTTGGATCGGGCGCGCATAAACTGAATACGATGCACCACTTGATAATGATTGCGAGGCTTTGCGAGGACAAACGAAAGTTTATTTACGTAAATAATGAGTAAATTTTCGCTCGTCGTTAATATACCGCGAATAACAAATAAAATCGTATTTATTCAGTTGTTATTGCTGACAAAGAGAGCGGATACTTTATGAGATCGCACGTTTTCACGAATTTGTAAATACAGAATTCAAATTAATATTTTATGAGTGTTCATAATTATTCAAAATTAAAAAGAGGTCGTAAATTATTTTTAAGAACTTTTATTAATTCGAATCTGATTATTTATGTTTACTTCAATTTCGATAAACACACAACTGACCAAAGACTATATTTAAATCTCTACGTCAATAAAATTACGGAAAATGCAGCGGAATCGGTTAAATGTACTTTATTTAATGCATTACTCTGCCCATTCTTTCTCCCAAAGAAATCAGCAATTCGTATTACTAAAACGCAATCCTTTTAACTTGGAAAAGTAATGTTCTCCCGATGTTATTTCTCTATTCAATCGTTCGTGTGCTTTAGTTTTTTTCTATCAGCAATCAATATTTACCAGCATTCAAAAAAAGTGGCATTTGTTTCAGAGAAACTGCGTAAAGCACCGCAATAAAATTAATGAGGAACAATATTACCCCCAAAGCTCGAGCAGCAAAAAAAGAGCCAATTGAATATACAAAAGCAGTAAAAGTTTCCTATGCACTTAAAATTTCTTTGAAAGTCAATAGCTCTCGAAAACTTTATTTCGCGAAAAAATACTTTAACGTCGCCGAAAAGAGTTTTCCATTAAAAAAAAGAAGTTTGCACCTCGCAGCAAGAGACGAAAGGGACTTCTTATGCGAATAGAAAACGAAATGGAGAAAATCAAGTTCGAGAAAGCGGCTTTGTCGCTGTTCGCTTTAGAAACGCTCAAAGCTGCCGATTCGCTTTAAGTCACCACCTCGCATAAATCGTCCAATTAATTTGAGCAAATACGCACAGCAGCACCTTCCCCATAGAATTTTTCATCTTCGCGATAAAATACATTTTTTTTTCAAACAGGCGGCAGATAGAACCTACTATAATCATATAAATCTCCTTTTTTATGCGTTCCTACCACTCGAAATATCATTATTCCCGCGCGAAAATCGAGAACCCCGCAGGTAGCGACACTCCCCCGGCCTGATTCGACCCAGCCCCGCCGTTACCTTTCTATTTATAAGAAGAAAAGAAAATTACAGACCGCGGGTCGGTGAATTATTGCACGTCGTCCGTCCGCGAGTCTCTTTGAAAAAGTACACGCTCGGCTAAATAGAAAACCTTCGCCTAGCGCGGCGCATATAAATATAATCCCCCGCGCCTGCGGAGGGAGAAAAAAAGCGAAAATCTCATCACCGCAGCTTCAAAGAACGCGGCGTGTGTACCCCGTCGGTGCAAAAAAAAAAAATTATCAATCACCCCATCAATGCACCTCGTCACGCTATAGGAAAAAAAAGGTAGCGATCCGCGCGCGTGCGTTAATCGACTTTCAGCGTAGCGTATGGGTACGCCGTGCGACGACGATTATTCGCGCTCGCGGTGAACGCGTGATTTTTCAGGACGCCGCGCGACGCAATCTACCGCTCGACTTGACAAACGACCGCGCTATCATTAATTAGCCCGGCTCCGGTATCGCGGGTACACCGGGTGTCGCAAGTTTATGCGGAGATCTTGGAGTTTTCTTAAATGAACTATGCGATTAAATGTATTTAAATAGTAACGAATTAACAGGTTACAAAGAGGCATGTGGTAAAATGAGATAAATTGTAATATATTGAATAAAAGAAACGTATCTAGTGTTGAAGTAAAGATAATATAAATTTAATATAAAATCTTTGTATTCGTCACATGTTCAAAGGATTTAAGTAGACTAAAATAGAAAAATAAGTAATTATTTAAGAGCCGATTTCACCACGATCACCTCTATTACTATATTTTTATTAAAAAGTAACATATTTCTCAAATTTCCATGAAAAAAGTAGATACGTGTATTTAAAGCACCTATGAATTAAAAAAAACATGTACAATCTAAATATAAACGAATGAATATTCAATTATTCTACGTTATAATGTGTTCGCTTTTGCGATAAGTGGTCGATTTTAACGATAAAGAATATTCACTCTTTCATATTTAGAGAGGTAGTTTGTTTTCTTATCAAACTTATGGTAGAAAATTTTGTTTTCTTATCAAAACGTTCACTATTTTTTTAAGTCTCGCAATAAAAAAAGGTTTAAACTTTGAAAAGCTGCTGTATTGTTTTAAACTTGCGATGAAAAATAAGGGTGGGATCGATCGTTGAAGAGTTGGATATATGAGGGCGGTGACTCCTGTACCCTACCTCCTTTTTTTTAATCCTTTCATCCTGATAAGCCGTCAGGAGTTCACCAAGGGAATAAAAAGTAAGAAGACCATTTTTCTTCGAGAAATGATCGCTCCTAGATGTAAGGGCTATATCAAGGTGTAATAAATGTTTTCTACGCTTACATTTTTCTAACTCGATAGAAAATAATTGCTTCATTATCTTTTTGTTGCAGGTGAGTAGCAGAAATTGCAAAAATTCGAATAATAAAGACTCCCGTCCGTAAGTAAATCCATTGTTCGTATTAATTCAAAGTAACAAGCTTCGCTTTTTTATATAACTCTGAAATCGCAGCATAAGAAATCACGGTCAGAAATAAAACTAGAGGTCCTTCTCTTGTGTCTTATCGAGATACCGCGTTTTTACCTCGCCTCGTATTCGTGCCGGGGGCTTAATCGCGCACGAAAACAACTTCTGCGCGTCAAGGGTCGCTCGGCAGATTGAAAAGTTTCGCTCTCAAGTATCGATTCGGGGACGAAGTGGAATTCCATACCGTCGCTAACCAGGGGAAGAAAAATGAAATTCAAATGCAAATTGCTATTCGTTCGACGAGCTGTACTCTTTTTACGCTGAACGGTACTTTACTTCTTAACGAAATAATGCTCTAGTTTATAAGCTGAACTTTTTTAGAGATATTTACTGCTTTTTTATATTCTTGACAAAAAAATAAATATGGGTCGGAAGTGATTCCAATATTAATTTTAAATTTTCATTTTATACTTATTTAGACACCACGTTAAATAAGTAAGTTAAAGTTGCGATCGTTTATCTGTCGTAAAAAAGGCGGTAACACCTGTAAATATATTAAAAAAATAATTAAAAAAAATTACAAGCTTTAAAAATAAGATACGAATCAACCAAGAATATAAACTTGCATTCAAAGCTTAAAGCTCATTGAATTACATTAGCACTTCAAAAATATTTTTCGGACGGTTCATAAAAGAAAACTAATAGCCAAGCATAAATCGTGAAGAACGAAATTTCGCGAGAGAAAAAAATCTTAAATAAGAGCTACCTTTGCTAATGCAATCGTTAAAAATGTGTAAAAAAAAAATACGTTCCGCTTAAAGCAGCGGCAGCTGTAAAAGGTGAGACAGGGCGCGGCTTCTCACTTTATTGCGGTGGGCACGTGGCGATTATACTCCGGCGGAACGCCTTCTCCCTTCATCAAAGCGAGGACAGCAGAAATTATGTTAATTAAAAATCGCGAGCGCCTTGCCCGTCGCGCGGAATACGGCCTCGTAAAGACGAGGGCCCCGGGAATTTTCAGCGCGAATATACGGGCGGACGTTGGTAAAAAAAAGGACGGAAAGGGCGAATTCACGATTTCCGGCTCGTTGGGTTCGAGCGCTGCGGCCAAACTAAAACTCGGCGAAGATTTTACCGCGCTTGAAACGCTTAACTATCGGAATATTTAAAACACTTAACGCACAGGAGCGGAATTTAATTGAACGAGCGGTTGTGATGGAGACTAATTGAACGCCTCGCGTTTTAGCGCTCTCGAAACGAGACTATTTCGGGCATAGGTGCATTTGCATAAACAACTTTTGAAAATGTCAGCGGGTAATCTATTTAAAAATCCACCGCGTATAAACAGATTATCTTGGAGGTTTTCACGAAAGTACGCATTTCTTTTTTTAAAATAAAATCTTTTTTTCGACATTTTTTTAAACTGCCAATGCAAGCTTCCCTCACTGATTTTTCACCGCCAGGTCCAAGCTAAAGTCCGTCCTCTGAAAGTTTTACCCGTCGGTCTCATCCTCTCTCTACTTCGTCGTTCCGTTCCATCTTATTTGCCTTAGGTTAAGCGTAAAATTAAATACGATTGACCGAGCTCTGGAATTTTGGCTCGGTTCTTATTGTTTTCCGTCTTCCTTTCTCCCACTGTTTTTCTCTCGAACTCCTACTCTCATTTTCTCAGCGTCCAAATTGTTTTCTCCGCATAGTTTTATCAACCCGTTCCCCTCTTTTTTTTCAAATTGAAAAATAAACAGTCCTCAATTCCTCTCTTGAGCTCATTTAAACGCGGATTTCAAATTCATGCGGGGGAAAAAAGAGAAGTTAAAAGGTTAGAAAAAGTTTTGGAAAATAAGATGAAAAAAAGATGAGAGGAAAAAATTTAGAATTCAGAGGCGTAATATTTGTCTCTTTTAGTCTTGATGAGGTAGAAAAAAGTCTAAGTGGAAAATTACCGAGAGTTTTCTAGGAAAAGTCTGCTAGGATATAACTAAGTGAATCTTCATTACGGAAGCATGAAGGGCTTATAAAAATAACCAACTTTATCCGAGCTTTAAAGTATCTTTCCGGTGGAAAATCAACTTTACCTATTTAGTTTTTTTATTAAATTTTATTATATATACTTATAAATCTTTTCTAGAAAATTAATAAATATGTATCTTATTTCGTATTCCATAAGTTTAATATTTCTCCCCGTAATACGAAGACATGATTAATAAATCTCTACTTCTTCGCAGCTCGTCTTTCCATTGTCTGGTAGTGATAATTTTATTTTCAATTCATTTTTTGCATCGATCATATGACTAATAATAAGATTTTTTTTTT
Source organism: Eurytoma adleriae (assembly GCA_900480045.1). Lineage (NCBI taxonomy): Eukaryota > Metazoa > Arthropoda > Insecta > Hymenoptera > Eurytomidae > Eurytoma > Eurytoma adleriae. The sequence goes on from UXGC01000152.1 coordinate 232,458, forward strand.
GAACGAGATTGTTTCTCTAAGACAAGGTTTATTTGAAAAAAGAATTGAATCTCATTCTTTGCAAAGATACGCTAAATCTACAATATAAATGCGGCATGTCGACGAAACGAATTACTTCAATCCGACTTTCGAAAGCGTTCAGCGCAACTTTAAGCCCTTTATCTGTATTCGTTCCTTGAAATTTAAAATTCCTGCATTTTTGCTTCTTTTCCAAAAATTGAACTCATTTAAAAGCTTATCAGCACTGCAGGAGACCTAACTTTTGTTGAAAATTTAACATATTTCGTTAGTATTTAGAAACAGTAAAAAAAAAGAATGTTTGATAAATAGAAAAAAATACATAATCAAGTAAATTGTTATTACTGTTTCTTACATAATTTAAAATCAAACCTCATTATACTATCGATCAAAAATTTGGTTCGTTATAATTGCATTCACAGATTATACAAACTTATCCTGCAATCTAAAAACAATGAAATGCACTTTTCATAACGAACGCAGTAGGATAACTGAAGTTAATCCGATCAAACGATATCTTTAATCTCGCTTATTTCGTACCGATATTCCCAGGCCTACCGCGATAATTCAACAGCACGCGAACGGACAATTAATGCGCCGATTAAATTTCTCCAATCCAAACATAAACGGAAACCGATAGAGTTACACGATCGGCCGGCGATAATTCCCTTTGGAAATTTTAGCGCGTATTAAATACTTAAGCCGGCGCCGAAACGTCCGTCCGCGCGGCGAACTTTGCGAAGCGCGCCTCTGCGATGTTTCAGAGCGGCTACAATGGCCCAATTCGCCGACGCTCGGTTCGCAATTCTCTGACCCACAAATCAAGCGCGATTCGCGCGCATAATACAGAGACTGAGTCCAACTAATGACGGTATTAACGTACTCGTGCGCGCGTTTATTTACGCTCGCCGCTCGCATCGTGCGACTTGTCGCCCGGCGATTTTTCAGGCGCCCCCGCGACGTGCGCCGACTCTCGATGCCGATAAACCTATTAAAAGCTTGAAGATCGAATGAAGTGCTCTTTAACATTTTATATGCGTATATTGGATTTTCATTGATAACTTTGCAATTTTTATTTCAGGTAGTGCACTCAATAACACTGAAATTCCACTTTATATCGTGTTTTTCAACGAGAAAAAGAATACCTAGAATATTAAAGCTATTTTCGGCTTCGTATAAAAATAACGATATTATTTGCTCAATAAGCATCGGGAAATCTAAAACTATTGTACCGAAAAAAAGCTCGTACAAACAATAGAAATTAATCGCAAAAGTTAAAGCTTAATGCGGAGGGAAACGTTTTGATAAGCGCGAGCGCGTATCGGCCTCAATCGGCGAGCGAGCGTCTGTGCGCTTTGGTCATATCGGACGGTTCAGTGGCTCGGCGAAAATCTAAATCGCGTCGCCGCTACAGGTCGACGGGCCGCGCGGTATACGCTCTGATGGATTGATTTCACATTCGCGCTTTCAGCTGCACCGGGGGCATCATCGGTCAGGACGGTGCGTCGACTCGTCGGGGAGGGACATCGGAGCGTATTTTTTTTTTTTTTTTCTCACCCTTTCGCGCGCCCCGGCAAATTGATCGCTCGAACACGGGCGGGGAGTCGCCCGATTGCGAGAGCTTTTAATTTCACTCGCTAAATGCCGTAGGCGCAAAAAATGTGAACGTGCATCATAGTGAATTGCTTTAAATAATTTGACGTGAAAGCAGGGGAGGTAGGAGAGGGGCTGATTAGTAGACAGTTATTGGATCAGCTGTAAAAGCATGCAATAAATTTTATTACGCGTTTTTACATCTATGCCATTAAAGATACATTTTTTCTTCAATTTGTTGTGCATGCATTATATTTAACAAAAACTTAAAAGAAGCTTATCAAAATTATTTATCAATTAACTTAATTATTTCATCATTTACGTTATATTTACGAACTTTAAAACTTAGAAAAGAAAAACAATCGTTAACTTAAAAAATCAAAAGAAACTTGAAAATTATATGAAAAGTATGACACTCTCTTAAACGTGAGAGCGAGAAAAATCCAAAAATTGAAAAATCACTTTACTTCAGAAAAAATCGATCCCTTCAATTGACTCAGTGGTTATTTGCTCTTTCACATTTATGAGAAAAATTTGATCAAAGCATAAATAACGAGGTACAACTGAATTTAAAAAAAATCGTAGCAGCCACTCCACTCTGACTGTCAATCAATAGCGCGATAAATAAAACCAGTGATAAATTTCGAAGGAAAAAAAAGAAAATATCGAGCCTCTCGATATCCACTTACAAACGTTCTCCGCGCGTATGGTAATAAAAAAAAAATACTCGACGAGGCGGCGAGAGCTTTTCGCGCTTAGGCTCGCTGCTCCCGCCTGAGCCCAGGCCGCATATATAATCGTTCGGTACGTTTACGGCCCGTCATAAACACGGCGGTCGATCCCCGTCCCTCTTTTTCGCCGGCGGCGATAAATCTCGAAGCGCCGACGGCGCGCGCGGCGAAAAGCTCCGCGCCCTGCACGCCCGGCGACGTGCCGCGCGGGAAAAGAGTCGAAAGCTCCGGACGCGAGAGGGGGGCCTCCTGCCTCGGGAAGTTTTGCCGGCCCCGGCGGCACGAACTTGCCTCTTTAGATTCTAGTTTGCCGGGGATACTTGACAGGAAGCACCGCGTCGATTTTGACGTTGCTTTCCGCGTCGATGCTTGCTACTTGATTATCACCCGCTTGAAAAGCCGCGTTCAAAGAAATAAATTAAGTGACTAGAGTCATTGAATAACTGGTATATGAAATTTAAGTTTTTTGAGTGGTGATCTGAGAAATGATATATAAAAAGTTTTCAATTTAAAAAAGATGTTGAAATTTTAGTATGATGTTACATATTTTTTGGACTAATTTGTGAAATACGTTATAATATGGAAAAAAGTTAATTTGGAGGAAATTTTGTAGTAATAAATCTACGATTTCCATTGAATTTAAGTTGGATTTCATTCAAGTCCTTCTAGAATTATTTGGTCACATGTTCTTTAAGGGTTACTTCTTTATGTTGACAAGTTTCATAAAAGAATAAGTCTGACCAATAATTCTTCTTTTTTCAAATCGCGAAGTTAGCCTTAATAAAAGATAAAAAGAAGTACAGATAAATTACACTGCAATAACAATTAATTACTCAATATTCGAATGAAAAATAATCCCCCGCGCTCGTGGCGTCCGCAAGGGCGCGCGATAAATCACACCTGTTCTGTGTAATTACAGCATCTCTCTCTCAAGCAGCGCCGGGGAAAAGGCAACGCGACCCCTCGAATCTGCAATGCAAAGTCACAGCCGGCAAAACGTAAACTCGCTGAAAAACCGATCCACCAAGCCTGCCCCCCTCAAAACCACCCACTCGAGACTGACCTTAGCGCGACGACCACCTCCCGTTATACTCACGCACACGCGAGCCAATCGTCCGTGCCGGCGTGCCATTAGCCCTCGAGCTAGCGCCCGTGTCAAAGTCGGGGATTAGCTGTGGAGCCGGCGCACGCAAACGCCGCGCCGGCTTTTTCCCCCGCTCGCTTTCAATCGCCAGCGGGCCTGTATACCCATAAGCGCGAGTGCGTACACACGCGACTCTGCGCTCGCCGCCCAAAGACTCGACGCGGTATCGCGCGCTCGCGCATTGACATCGCGCCCGCTCGAGTTTGCGCCCCGGTGAAATTGAATTTTAGGTCGTTCGCTCTTTGTTTACTTTCGCCTGCCTCGCGTGAATTCCGCGCTACGAGATTAGACCTCTAATGTCGCGAGAATGTGGCAGCGCGCGCTGAATTATTAAACGGGATGTAAGGTGAATTATTCGCCGTAGAATTTTAATTAATGCGAGCGCTTTCGCCGCTGGTTTGTTAACAGAGAAACGTACGCTCTGCAATTTAGTTAACATTGTTTCGATGAAAAATCTTTTCCCTGCGAGTAGTTTAATTATTCTTAGGAGAATAAATTTAGCTTTATGAAAAAACAATTGAATTATCTTTAAAATAATTTGTTCATACTCATAAACGCATTTTTCTTTTCTTTATTGCAATAACAAAAAGATGCGTGTTTGAATTTTGAATATAATATAATATTTGATTAAATGACTAATTAACGTTTCAAAGACCTGCAATTAGATTTTCATAAAGTAACGGTACCAATTTGAAGATAACGTCTTGCACAAAGGTACACGTTTAGTTCCTAACTGCTTTAATTAACCATCCGCAAACGTGACGTCTTTCAGAGAGTAAGTATGATTTCCCAACGGCGTATAACCGGCAACGAAACGCCGAGCGAACGAGGGACAGTCGTCGCTGCTATATTTAATGGAACCTACAGACTCCGTTTTGCAACGATAAAAGGAAAGGCGAGAATTTGGTGGGAAAGGCGGGGCCGTTCGGCCACTTGTCAGACTTAGTCGAAACACGGCTAACCCCCGGGTGAGAAATAAATAGAGGCAGGGGCAAACGAGAGGACACCGGGGAAACAAAGTGTATACGCTCCAAATATTTGGGACTCCATATAAAATTTGCACAGTAATACCAAAAATGTATTCATAAATATTCGTTAAGAAGAAATATAAAAATTCTTCCTTGAGAAACGAGCCTCGTGAAAAATATAAACACAAGTGTGCACGAAGTAGAACGAGATAAAGAATAAAAATAAGGAGGGACGAAGTAGTTGAGAGTGAAAGATTACGCAAATGCATTCAGAACTGCGCTTGGCGGCTCGATTCGTCTCTGTCGTGACTTGCCGAAGCGCCTCGGAGCTTTTGCTCCGCTTCTCGCGTGAGATTGAATTTCTCCCTTTTGATCACTGCGATGAAAATGACGGATTTTCCTGGAATCGCGCGAATGCACCGAAGTCTGTTTTGCAAAACGCTCCGCGAAACTCGCGCGTTCACTCGTAAGATCCGCGATAATCTTCGACGATTCATACTAAATGCATTTCGGCTGCTGCAGTGTTAAAAGCAATTTTTAAAAATTTCATATGACTTTTAAATTTAAATAAATATTTTTTAATGAGTTCCACAACTAAATGATTTCTTTGTATCAACTAAATATTTTTTCTTAAACTACTATAAATACTTTTAAATACTTTAGTTTTTAAAAAAATGGTTAATCAATTCGGAAGAATTATTTATTTGGAATCCACGAAAGAAATATTCAGTTAAAAGTACTAAATTTTTCAATGTATTAAATTTAACTATTATAATTAAATTTAAATTTACAAGCAATTTATTAAATCTACGATTTAAAATTAGATTTAAAATAAAATTAGATTTTAAATTCGAGAATATCCAATTTAAAGCATCGATAAGAAACAGCGAAAAACAACGGAGATTGTTAATTGGAAAACTATACGAGTGGGATAGTCGCGGGACCGAGTTCGTTTAAGCGCGAAACATTATCAAAGCTAATATTGCGGTTTCCGCGGCAAGTGCCTTATTTTTTTCATACAAGGTACTCTCGCGGCCTTTCCTGAGTTTCAAAGCCAATAATATTAATTCTTGGAGTTGTAAGGAGGCGGCGCGCGAGGCGCGCGGAGTTTCTCCGCCGACGAGTCGTCGCTAATTACACGCGGTGCTCGAGTACACGTTATTACGCTTAGGATTGCTTTTAGTGAAAACGAATAAGGAATATTTTCTAAGTTTGAAAATTTTCATTTAACGTTAAAGCATTTTAATTACACGTTAAAATACTCGTCATTGTTTCTCTACACATAAGTGGAAAAACTATTTAAAATTTTGAATTTACGAGATGCCTTTCTATTTAGACGCGCACGCAGTGATATTTACTTTGAACGCGTGAAAATAAATTCTTGCGTTTAGTCAAAGCCGATAGATTTCCCCCGCAATATTTTTAAATCGTCAGAGTTTCTCGGATTAGCTTGATGATGTAAATGTTTACCTTGTCAGTCAATATGTATGTAATCCAGAGACACGCCGACCCATCATAAGCAAATTAACTGAGATTTACTATTGTAATCATGAATACTTACTTTTAAAATTAATTGTATTAACTTCATTCGAGGACAGAATAATTCTTTGCCGATAAATGACCTACTTGTGGAATAAAGTTCAGTTTTAATTGATAAATCTATCTTTCAAAAAAAGTTATTAACAGTATTTTTCACAGGACAAAATAAATTAAGATATTTCAAAGAAAAAGAAATATAACGTTTACAGTTTTTTGCAATAAAATTGATCTTTCACGAATGCAAAGTGCAGTTTTTGCCAAGAAAGCGCAGAAATGATCTCCGATTTACACGAATTCGAAGTAAAATGAGAAAAGCTCTAAAAGTTTCGTCAAAGCACCCGCGCAGATGAAGGAGCTAGAGGCAACCGGTGCCACTTCGAGAACGGGATGATCGGAGCAATGAGGGTTCAATTGCACGCGGTCGGTCATTAGAGCGCGCCGGGCGCGTTAACTTCCTAACAGACAGTCAGCAGCGCGTCACTTACGGCCGAGGGGGGAAAGCTCGGCGTTTCCGCGCAGTCGGCGATGCGGGCGCAATTATGAACGAGACAACTGATGCCCGCTCGCGTGTACGCGCGCCCGAGGCTCGTTAAGGGCGCCTACGTATGCGCAAACTGCCGACTGGCCGCCTCAAAGTGGCACGCCTGCAAGCGACACTGCACTGCCAGTGGTTACTGTCAGAACGAGCCGCGCGTGGCCTGCTTACCGTGAGTTTGCGGATTGTGCTCGAAGACCCATTGTTTCGCGGGCATTGGAAGAAAGAAAGTTTCTCGGTCGATTCTTTTTTTTTTACCAGGAGGGTGGGATGCGCGATTTTTTCGATACGTCGTTTTCCTATGTGCAGTATGAAGAATACCAAATTTCGAAAGGTCTAATGCTCAAAAATTTCCAATCTTCAGTTATAACTTTTCTTTCATTTATAGTGATCAGGTTTTACGGAAACGGAATTTGCACCGAAAAGTAAAATACAAAATTTTAATGAATTTAAATCTTTTAAGATTTAAATTTATTAAAATTTTGTATTTCACTTTTCGGTATAATTTCCGTTTCTGTAAGACCTGTTCATTAAAAAAGAATAGAAGATGAAAAAAATTTTATCCACTTTTTCAAGAGGAAAATATTGTTTAACGCAAAATCTCTCAAATTAAAAGACTTTTCTCTTCTTTTATTTTACCCTTTTAATTCTGTTCGGCTTTTAGAGACTGCGATAACAGCGAAAAATAAAATTAAAAATGCTATTGAGTATAATTAAAAAATATCAGCTTAAACGATCAGTGGCTGCAAAAATGAAAATTTAGAAAACTGGCCCATAAAACTTTGATTTTCTTTTTAACCAAAAGTTTTTCTAGTCGCAGATAACATTTTACTGCTGATAATTATAGACATATAGCTATTTTTAAACCTTTTGTAACTATCTCGCAACAAGTACTGTGCTTACTTTTTAACAGGACGAATAATTTTGAATTAATCAGCATAAAAATAAAGAACAATAAAGTTACAAAAGGAATAAAACATAAGAAAGACGGTAAAAGATAATTTGCGTAAAAAAGCTACATAGCAAATACAATGCAGTCGTAAAAAAGCTCAAAGCCTGGAATTACTGCAACTCGAGAAATGCAAAAGATCTCCCGTAAGAATAAGCTCGCAATAAAGCGTCTCGTATAACCGAAGCTCCGCATCGCCGGCGAGGCACGAATGTATTCCATCGGCATGCAATAATAAAATCAAGCGGACCTATAGCCGAGAGACAAAAGGAGTAGCCCTCGATGGAACGCCGATGAAAAAAAAAATCAACGAGCGAGTCGAATCAAAACGGAATGCGATCGATCTCCAAGATGCCGACGGGAACAATGAGACAGTTCGCGCGGTCACTAACGAGTTAGCTCGAAAGAAAAAGGCAGAAGCGATATATACACACCGGGTGTTTGTACACACCTACCGGAGCGAAGCTCCCCGAGAGAGCAATTTGCGTAACGATGCTCCACGGTATCGCCTCCGCGAGTTTGACTAGCGAGGCGATTGTCCGCGTGCAGCGGGAGACGCTTAATTAAAGCGCGGGAAAAAAGGGAATGAGCTTTCGCGATGGCCACTTGACTTCCGCCTCTGACGGGCTGAGCGCCGTTTTTTTTTCCCCCGGTGCCGCGGGCAAGCGACGTGTATAAATCCTAATGTTCAATTAACACTTCCTTTGGTACCGCTGCACAGTCTCAAGCTTGCGCAACTTAACAAAAAAAAATTCAATTTTTCTCGAGTAACGGACACTTGAAAAATTACATTACTTAATTTTGCTAAAAAAATAAGTGCGCCAGCGACACAAGACACTAGCGATAAATTGCAACAATTTTTTTTCGAATAAATAAAAATGACACTTACTTTTTTATCGCGCCATTTCTCCCCGAACGATCTATAAATCCCTCGTATTACTCGAACGGTAAAATAAATTTTAACATTCGACTACTTCGCCGGGCATTTTCCGCGAATCCATTCGAACGTTCGCCGTTGAGGATTTCACTTCCCGCGATTCCTACCCCCGGCAAGGTCTCCCAGCCAAGGTCTCGCAGCCTTTCCCCGCGCGCTGCATTCTTCCCCGAGATTTATCGCCCGAGCTCCTTCGGGGGGAAGACGCGGGGGTGTACACTATACCGCGGCGATCGCTCACGGCGCCTGACGCAAATTGGCGCCGCACTTACGGCCCCGCAGGGCAGGCGAGGCCCCTTTGACGTTTCGCCCCCCGCAGGTGGCGGAGCTTTCAGCGCGATTGATGCGGACCGCGCCGATCGGATCTTCCGCTTTGAGATGTTTTCCCGTTTGACGCCTTTGACGGGGGGGGGGCGCTCTGATCGAATGGGCTGTAATTGACGCGTTCGCGGTTCGTCGTTTGGTTTTCTCGCGGTTTGCCCGGGGAATTTAATCGTTATGGAAAGCTCACTGATTGCCGGACGGCGTAGGACAATTTACTGACGGGATGAAATGTTTTTAAAATAATTGAAATTCATCCATATGCACCGTTAAATAAGCGCATGTGGATGCATTTCACTTATTCAAATTTAGAGGGTGTACAGCGCACTTCCTGGAAAAAGTGCATTTAAAAATGCACTCTATATAAATGGCAAGGTAGCACCTGAAAACAGTGGTGTAAAGTTACCGATAAACTTCGAAATTTGAAGAAAAAAAATTAATTGTAGAGAAAAATGAATCTCCAACGTTTTTCGATGATTTCAATATTACGTTCTGAAAGAAATTATGTCAGTTGAGTGTACGTTTACTATAAGTGCAGAAAAAGCTCGATGTGATTTTTAAAACTGGGTTGCTTCCATCCATACACCAAGACGACTTTTTCTCTGAGTATATTTTTTTGTTGCTGCAATGCGTCTTTCAAATCATAAAAAATGCTATATATTTATCGATTTTTCATAAAAATAACTGTTCTACTTCATCATAAAATGCTTACGATGTTAACGTTCACTCTTATTCTGATATGAATGTATTGAGATCAAATAAGGCCTATTCTAATTTGTCATTTTTAAAGTATTAGAGCAAAGTAAACTCTTTCAGAACCTGATAACTTAGGGTATAAAAAATAGACTTTTTTCAAATTAAAATAGACCTTTTTCTGATGTATTAGTCTTCGTATAGGAAAAGATATGCAGATACATATAACAGCTGTTTTTAAAGAAAATAGATAGTTTCGTCAAATCGAAATTATTCTTCACTTTACTCCTTATCCACAATTATTTCGACAAATATTTAAAAAAAAAATCCTCTTATCTCACACTAAAAGTCACAACATCTTCAAGGCCTAATGAAACGAAACGCTTAGAACTGCAGCGCAAAGCCCGTGCGGCAGGAAATGCGAACAGCGAGTTTTAACGCGCCACGACTCTAATTGACGCAGCGACTGGACAAGCCTAATTAATCTCGCAATCGAATGACTCTCCGATTGCGGCGATAGTCGAAAGCAGGATGTACCGATTGCTTGATTAATTCGTCCATTGTCCACTGGCTTCCCCGGCGCGGGTTTTCCTCCCTTCCGTCGTCCTTGTCGCGATTGCTCGTCTTATTTTTCACTTTAAAGTAACGCGCTCATTGCGCGCCGCGTTGTCGCTCGCTCAGCGGGATCTTCGCAGTTGCTTCGGCTGTTACAAAAGTGAAGTGCGAAAATTATCAAACACTCGAGCAAACATTACGCCTACTTACGAATAAAAAAATAAAACGAGGTATTTTTAGTTGCTCTTATTCAACTGTATTTTTATTTTCTTTCTAAATTTGCATTGTTTGTTTACTCAGAAAATTTAGCTAGACGCGTCGAATGTAGAAATTCAAAGTCTCCAGCTGGAGTCGCGCCAAGTTCCCAGTAATATTCGCGTTTAATGCCACCCGGCATTTATCTTATAGAGCTTTATAAAAAATTTAATTTAATCGCATCTCGAAGCTAAGAACAAGTTATGATTTATTCGGTGCAATTTGTCGCGGCGCGAAATTCAATTTCGCGTCTTCGGGGCCGTGTATTTTTACCCGCCTCTCTCGTAACTGCCTAATATAACTTAGCGCTAAACAAACACTCGATCCGCCGTCGGCTGAATTGAAACCTGTTTCGGCGGCGACGATCATTCATCCGCGCGATAAACAAAAAAAAAAATACGGCCAGGCGTTAAAAGCATCCTCGAGGTGAATAAGTGCGCGCAGGTATGGGTGCACGCGCGTGCAAGAGGAGAGACGTCGGACGGGGGAGGGAGGCGGGCAGGTCCGTTACGCGGCGATGCTGATCTTTTTGCGCGCGGCGACGCCATTAGCTCGACGGTATCGGTTTGTCGCGCGACAGTCCACGTCGGGTCATTACGAGCCTTGCATCGACGCGCATCCCGCTAAGTAACCTTCGCCCAGTGTCTATATACGCATCCTTCGCGATCCTCGCTCCTGAAGAAAGAAAAAATACGCGCGAATCTCCGGTTTCTTTTTTCGTGCATCCGCGGATCGACGAAGCGAAGTTTCGCGGGGAGAGGCGGGGGTGTACGTGAATAGCCTTTGTGCGCGGAGTCGGCGGCATTCAAGCAGTGTCGGACAATTAATCGTGAATATGGAAATCAGAGCTCGCGTCATTTGTCAAGACGAATTGATTCCTCTTGTTGGCCTGTCTCCCTGATTCCGCATAATAATGGCTTTTCCGTAAAGTACAAGAGAGACGACTGCAGTCAAGTGTCGCTAATTGTTGCTCTGGACGGCAAATATTCTTCGATTTTGCGTTTGAAGGTAAAAACTAGAGTTTGCCACGCGCCGAGACTCGATAATAAACTCTCTTTCTGTTATTTATTTCTGCGTTTTTCTCTTTTTAAAGGAATTGTTTTCAAATTGTAAGCGATACCTTTATTTCATTCTTACCGTTTGACAAATTAAAAAATGTCTGTAATAGACTTTTTGTTGCTTTACTACCGCCGCGAATTATTCAATAATTTTTTGTGACACCTTTTGTTCTAGCCGAGAGCACGTGGCATTTGACATAAACTCTTGAAGATGACCTTTAGCTCGATGCGTTTCTTGTGACAATACAGTGGTTTGCAAATGCACTTGACTATTTTTATTGTTTGATCAAGATGCGCTCAGTTATGCAACGACTATATATGCGAAATTATAATTCGAACATCAGACAATGTTTTGGAATAAGAATAATTGCTAAAATGTACAATTTGATTATTGAATGACAAGCAAAAAAGAGAAAAACACGGGAACTTGTATAAAATATTATAATTAAGTATGCAGGCTACTTTCAAATAAAATGTTTTGAACGAATAACCGACATATGTGTACGTGTAATTATTTATCATTAAATTAAATTGTATTTATCAAAATGGATGATATTCAATAACTTTTTATCCAGAAACAAAATGATATCTTACTAATTTTTGTATGCCAGAAACTTGGATTTATATTGGGACTATCCATCATATCAGCATTATACGATTAGAAACGTTATATCAGTTATAAAACAAATGATTTATATTTGCATTACTTTGTATGCCATTCCAAATAGTCATGATGTATTCTGATATATTCTTCCACAACTTTATATGCAAATATTATACCTAAAAGTATTAATAATATTAAACATTTATTAATTGATTAGAAGAAAATTTGTGATTAAAATTAATTGATTTTTAGACATAAGTCCACTTTATTTATGAATCGACATTTTATTTATTATGATGATTGATATACATGTAATAATGAAAAAATATTGATTACCAATATAATTTATGAAATGGCCCAATAATTTTTCAAATTCATTTAAACAAAACAATTACCTGCGCAATCAAATTTATCACACAGAATAAAACAAAAAACAAAAAATTTCATTAACAAAAAGAATCACTTTGTTCAACAATTTTCACCTAATAAAGTCGTCTCCCTGACCTACTTATATCGCTGCATAACCATAAACAAGCGACTGCGCCTCATGAAAGTGTAAACCCTTTCGCAGAAGGCAGCGGTAAATTCGGGGGAAAAAATCCATGCATTCTTGAGGCTGCCCGGTGAACAATGAGATGGACATTTTCTCCCGGCGCCCGTGCAATATTGAGCGAGTCGCCCGGGAGAAAGAGGGAGGGCCAACTTGCCACTCAATGACTCCGGTGTCTCCTCCCCCGCATACGCACTAACTCTACGGACGGAAAGCCGAGCCGCGCGCGCCGAGACCCCCGTAAGAGCTTCCACCGTAGTTTTAACTCCTACACGCCGCACTCCGTGCAAATTTCATGGAAAGATTTTTCTTGCGCGCTCGCTTAAGCACCCCGGTAATGTTTTAATGGGGCAATTAGCATAGTCCAAATTGCGCAGATAATAAAGTTGGTAATCATCCCGTGTTCAGACATTATCTCTATGAATGTTTCAACTGCTTCGTTATAGTGCAACACTGTATGTATGCAGAACAATTTCAGGTATAAATTTTCACGTTGAAGTATAGAGTAGAATACAGAAGAGATGTTTATTGCAAATCTGAATATCTATAAAGAGGGTGTAAAAAATATTGCATTACGGAAAGAAATTTTTAATTAACAAAATATAATTAATAGTAAAATTTACTATCGTAGTCAATTTTTCTGAAAAGTACCGTAATTTTTTTCAAAATTTTGTAAGCAGTAGTCAATTTTTACTTTTACACTTCTCAACACGAAAGTGTACGTACATGTAAAGCGTGCACAAACGAGTGAACATTAAATAAAGTAAAATCATTGAAACAATATTTACTTGTTGATCGCACAATCCTCTCCGACCGCCGGCAAACTTTTTATCCGAAAACTCCTTTATCCATTCAGCGATTCGCACGGCCGAAATCCCTTTCCCACCGCAGCTCTAGCCTCGCCCTATTCGATCCGCGAGCGCAGCTCTTATTGGAAAATTGCGCATCCGCTTACCTTCCGCCTCGGTGATTTATATTCCGCGCCAGCTTTATTTTCCCGCGGCGCAAGCTCGCGCGCATCGGGCGTGAGCGTCGGAAAAATCGCGGCGACGAAAAATGGAAGAGGTCGCGGTGACAAAGTTCCCGCCGACACACTTTTCGTCGCGCCGAGCGATCCCGCGAAACTCCCGCATTGTTCGGCCGCGGAGAACTCGGCGCGCACCCCCTGATAAATTTATTTTCCGCGCAGCCACTTCTTTTATACCTGGGGAATTTTGCGGAATTCGGCGCGCGCTGCCGGCTTCGCCTCCGCCCGATCGCCGCATCCTCCTTTATTTTTCTATTTTGTTATACGGGCGTGCGCTCCTTGAGTGTGCGGCATTGTACGGGGGTCGAAATGACTCGAATTGAAAACGTCACGGGGGAGAGATTATTATTGGAAAGATGTTATTCCAAAAACTCGATTTTAAAAGGCATTCGAGTTTGAAGTGGACTTTCTTCGCGTTAGTCCGAGTGTACTCTTTAATGACATTTAAGATTTATGCGCACGCGAAACTTTTTATTGATTTTTCATTGGCGATCAACAATTTATTTCTTTATGACAAAATTATGGCGGAAGCATTGTATTGCGGACGAAATATTGTTGCGAATAAATTTTTTAGGGGGTAAATTAATTAGGGGATAAATAAATGCACTTCTTTAAAAAAAGTTTGCACTTTACGAAGATGCATTATCTTTGTAATTTTTTTAAAGTAAATCGATTTTCATAAAATATAGATTTCTCAGATCATCAGTAACGATGCACTTAAATAAATGCAAATAACTTGGCACCGATTCTAGAAACTAAATGCTGCACTTATAGCAACGCGAATTTATGAGGCTGCAGAGGAACCTAGTTATATGCTCATTTATTTAGAAATTTTTTATTGATAAAAAGTTCCTTAGCAAGCATCGAACTACTAAATAATCAATAAAGTATTAATTTGTTAATCCACAACTGATATTGAATAATTTTATTTTCACATTCATCCGTTAATATTTAATAATTAAAATACCTTTTACAAACATACCTTATGAGCAAATTTATGAGTGAAATGCATTTCAAATTATATTATTAATTCATTATTCTCTTTATCATGTGGATTAATTTTTTTTACATTAATTAATTTTCGGATAAAATTTATTCCAAGAGATACTTACTAAACTTTAAATTTTATATTGCAAATGTATAACTAATTAATACAGTAATCTCATAAGGTTAATCATATTTCAAAATAATTTAAATCCGAAAATAAATAATAATTATTTGTGCAGCAAACTTAAAGCTTAATTGTTAATTAAATAAATTAATCGGTTATCAATTACTTTTGAACAATAAAATTCCACACCAACTTTTTTTAATGAAAGGCCAACTACGTACCTACATCAAAGTTTTCTAAAATAACTATAAATTTATTAAACAACACTTCTCAATCGTTCGTTCGCCAAAGTTTTATTTTGATACTCCGTAAAGCATTCATTATCAAATAACAAATTTCTCCACCTAAAAACCCAACCAGCCACCAACAAGTGAATTAATAAAGACGAACTTTCATCGTGCAGCGTCAGATAATTAATTTCGCGCGGCGCAACCAACTTTTCTTGTTCGAAATCTGCGCAGCGCAAGCCGAAAAAGGAACCTCCTCTTCGCCTCTTCCTTTCAGCCTCGGCTCCTTTCGGCCTTCGCTCGCGCGAGCTCATGGTTTTCCTTCCATTATGCTAAACTCGGCAATCCCCCGGCGCCTCTGCGTTTTCTTTCGCGCTGCCGCCGCCTCCCCTGGGCGGCCGGGGGGTCACTTTGCATCCCGCTGAATTTATGTATTTACTCCCGGAACGCAGGACCGCGCGACAAATTGATTTTGCCGCCCGCGGATTCGAGATCGCGCGCGACGCGCATTATGGATTCCGGTAAGCGCGCGCGTGTACATCAAAGCCGCTTAGAATCCCCGCGCGTTTGCTTAACAAAATCACGGGGATCCGACTGCGGTAGGTGACAGAATAAATGTTTGCGTTGACGGAGCGATTTTTTTCAGGGATTTCGCGTTCATATATGAGATGAAATTTTCAATTTTTTTTTATAATTTTTTCATGAATATTTTATAGAGTGTATTATACTTTGAGTGTATTATCTTAAGGAATGTGGACAAAATTATACGGATTGTTGTGTTTGAAAATAGGATACAATTTAATTTGAAAATTAAATAAAAAATATTACTGCCGGTACTATGCATAATTTAAATTGCATCTTATTGGATAAAGGTTGTTTTAAATAAAGATTTCGGAGAGAGGGGAATATGAAAACATTTAGGTCGTCAAGTAAAGCCCCGTAAAAATAACTTTGACAGATAAAATACACATGCACTTATCGCTTCATTATTTTTAATCTAATCACGTTATGAATGAAATATTTCCCAAATAATCAGCGTAGCATTAATTAAGCTTATCATTAAACTAGTTATTCAATTAGCAACAGCTATAATTTTATTTTCCAACCAAAAAAAATTTTGAAACGCCGACATACCGTTAATTAAAAATTCTGTAGTCCAGAATTATATGTTCACTCTAAGAACTACTATTCACGTGAATGCGCAGTATAGTTAAAAAAAAAGGCAAAAAAGAAGTTAATGCTTGTAAAACGTCAGCATTTTAAGAAGGACAATTTCTCAAACGATCTCTTTTTTTATGGTCATTAGATGTCGGGGAACACGACGATGGCGGGCAGCACGATGCAGGAGGACGAGCTGCGCCTGATCAAATTGGAGCGTCAGCAGGCATGCCTCGGGCAACTAGCCATCAACGCCACTCCACCTCCAGGTTTGTCTCGCGCAAAAGGGAGCCACTACCCTTATGAGGTTTACGTGTCACCATTAGCCCCTGCATGATATTCCAATAGCAATTCGTTTAAGCAAACATTTGCCTTTGTTAGTGGTATTTACTACAGCTACACGAAATGTTTATGAATCAGTTAAACTGTGATTATAGGTTCTAAGTAATAATTTTCGATAAACTAGATGAAAGTTTCAGCTCAAATGTATGGATTTTTATTCTTATGTATTTCTTTATCTTTATCTTTTAACAAGGTATAAATTAATGAAACAAACACATTTATTGTTTCAAAAAATAATTAAATTCAACGTAACAGAAACAAACAAACATTAAAAATACTACGAAGTTGTAAAGTTTAGTGTTTCATTGCACGGCACCATAAAATAAAAGATATTTACCGCTTTGAATAAAATGTAGATAAATTTAATGAACCTTAGGTCATAATTAAACAGTAGCATTAAATAAAAACAAATAAATTTAGAAAAATTTAATTCTAAACGCAAGAAATTTATATAAAAACATTTAGACAAACGAAAGAATTTTAAAATGGAAAAGAGAAAAAGCAGTACATTTTACTTTGGCCTCCCTGTAGAATGTCAAGAAGTTTGAGATCTCCGCGAGAGTCCTTCGGCAAAGTAAGTGGCGCTCTCTCCGCGGAAATTTCCTTTACAAAGTTTCGCAAAGCCGATCGAAGCATCGTTGTGACGAGGAGAAATACTTTTTTCTTCCAAAAAAATAATGTCCAAACATAATTTTCAAATCAAGGTCAGAGCAATAGAGAGTTTGATACTTATATAAATATCGAAGAGATTGAATCCGGGCAATAATCGCGCGCGTTCTTGACGTCCGCGTGCACGATTTTCGCTGAGTCTCCAAGCAAGCTTCCTGGATTTGAAGTGCCCCGTCGAATGGGGGCTTTCAGAAAGGAGCTTACGGACCAGTGGACTACATCCTCTTCGATTGTATGCAGTGACTAGTGTCTTATACAGGAGGTGAACTGTAATTAATGCCTACTAAGCTCCCTGGAATATCGAATCGATCAATTCATGATTATTGAAATTCTCTCACATATATATCGACACGCGATTCTTCGGTTTGCTATTAAACGATAAAATCAGTTAGACATTGAATGCACATAAAAATACAGGTGTATTCCAAAAATAACGTATCACTTCAACACTTCCTCTATGACAAAGCAGAATTTTAAATTCAATTAGAATTACAATTAAAGTAGGTATAATTAAAGTTAAAATTCCAACTAAAATTTTGTTGAATCTCCCTTACAAAACTATTTAGTTCATTTAACTAATCATTAAAAAATTCATTTATTCAACTAACTATTTACTTAAATCAACTAAATTGGTTTAGTGAGGAGGATTCAACAAAATTTTTTTTCAATGCGGAAAACCACTGGCAGCCGAAAAAAGTGGCGCGACCTCGAGAGCATAAGGAATACCCCCACGTCTAGACCGAGAAAAATCTTCGCGTCGCATTGGGCGCCAACGAGCGCGTAGGTATGCCGCGAATCTCGCCACCGCTCCGCGGCGAAAATTCCGATGGCAGAGATTGCGCCACTATCGGTTAAGGAGAATCATTCCGGCCGCGATTTTCCCATTTTCCTGCGGGGGCGCGAGCCGATGTAAAAAGGGTTTCGCGCGCGCGCGCTTGCGCCCCCGCAGGAATCCGCGGGTGCACTTCGCTTTGCAATCTCGACGCAAGTGCCTCGCGGCGAAATTGCTTTATCCTCGTTTCGCATTTGTCTTTCTCGCAGCGACGAGTTCGCCCCCCCCTTTTTTTTAGCGCGGATGAAGGCCGGCAGTTCGCGAGCAATCAATTAAGGAGACGCGACCTGCATCGCCAGTAAATTTTTCTTTGTATGCCGTTTGTTTCACTTGGGTATGCGAGAAAGTGAGAAATTTCGAAAAACTTTAAATATGAATAGGTGAAATTCAGGGATTTCCGAGAGAAACAGTGAATACGCAGTTATTATACGAGTTATGTCTTTATTATTTACTTATTCGATAAGTAGACGTATTTAACATTAAATAAGTGCATGAGGATGAATTGCGTTTTTGTGAAAGATTAAATAAGAGTTGCTAAGAATCTTTGCCGTATCTTTTTTAAAGTTTAAACTCGTTATTCGAGATTCGTTTCTCCATCTAATTGCTACTTCAGCACCCTTTAACCATTAAAACAGTTACCCCTAGAAGAAAACAAATTTGTCTGTTTGTTAGTCAACGAACAAACAAAAAATTCATTATATGTATCTTACTAATTATAGAAGTTATAGAAGTAAATATTAAATTCTGAAAATTATTTGTTTATTAAAATTTCCTTGCAGTTTATTCATCTTATCATTTTCATGAATAGAGAAATCATCAACTTTAGAATTTATTAAACTCATTTAGCTTGAAATTTCAATATTTAAATCTTGATCGTAATCGTCAAGAAATTGCTTATTTAATAATTTCACTTATTGATAAAAATTCTTATCGTTAAACAGGTAAATTAAATAATGATTCTCAATTTTATTTTGATGAATTTAGCTGATAGGAAAAAACCACCAGCAGGAAAGCTAATATCTTAAGATCTTAAAATATAATTAAGTTATGTATAAGGCTTATCTATTGCCAGTATCCTATATGTTATTAGTTTTTCAAATTACAATGACAGCGTAAAAATATGTAACAAAAGTGAGACGAAAGAAATTTGTTCCAAGAGCAGAAATAATATCTTAAAAGCAATTAAGATATGGCAATTACTTATCTACGTGTTTATTTTCTTCAAAGTACAATATCAGCCTGTTTAAGGAAAATGAGTAGGCAGGCAGAAACTAATTTATTAATGAAAACTTCAAGCACAATTTCCGCTTGTACATAAACTTTCCATGTTATTATTTAATAAACTAGATTACAAATAAGAATTTTCGTGCAATATAAATGTAAAGAAATCAAATTTACATATCATATTCGTTTATCAAGCTGCATATGGAAGTAGCGAAAAGTTATGCGCCAGACGTCTTTCCATTTTTCACAAAGCTTTTTGGATAAATGAGTCAGCCATAATACGCCTCGGCTGCATTATTATTCATCCGGAATTTTTTCTGGCAAAGCGTCTTTACCACATTCGCTTTTAGCGCTGTGGCTTGCCAACACTCTTCCAGCTGCACCGTGCAACTCGTAGCTTTCCCCTTCCGCCTCTTTTATTCCCTTTACGAAATACCGCAGGCTTTGCTTTAGAATCTTGGAAGCTTTGCGCGCGAATCTTTCATCTTCTTTAACACTACTTGAAGGGTGTAGCACAAAAATTCTCCTATAGCAACCTTTTATTAATGCCCACGATCTCATTCGTTCCTATTTGAAAATACGTAAATATAAGTTAAATTAAAAAGCTGTACGTACAACAGCCATCATGCGATTCATAAACAAAGCTTAAGCCCCAAAAGAAATCCCACCACAATGGAAGCAGTGCTTTAAATTTAGCAGACTGCGTCTAAAGAGATTATTCGTACCAGCCGCATGAAATCCTCTTTCACAAAAGACAAACCGCCGTGCTCGCGAGTGCTGCCCACGCGTTTGTGTACACAAGTTGCAGCGTACGATACAGACTCGGAGGCGAGGTATCCCGCTCGTTCATTGGTCGCACATCGTCATCGGCGGCCCGGCGATCGCACCGGTCGATGCTCGATATCGCCGCCGGACTTTTCCGACGGTCGCCGGAGGTCGGCTCGGATTAATGGAAAGTAACCGCGCCGACCGATCGATCATGTCCACGCGTGATTATTATGCAGAGTTAAGCCCGCCGGAAAAAATACGGCCTGCTGTCTTCTTGGGCGCTGCTCTCCCTTAATGAACTATCGATCGGCTCTTCGAAAATTTATAACACTACCTCGGCAACCTGTTACTCTGTTAGTGCTTTTTCTTCGAGGTCGATTTTTCTTATTAATCGGGAAATCGAACGACTACTAATGTGTTACTGAATGTATTAACTTTGTTTAGAATTAGTGACTTTTACGAGGTCGGCGGTAAATGGATTTTTCTTGTTGTCAAATAAAAATTGCGAAAAATTCATAATTTGTTTCCTTTATTTGCTACCTAAGTAGTCTTTGGTTTGGTTTTGTATGTTTGAAGTATAAATTGAATTTTTTTTCCATCCAGTCGATTCGTGTTTCTTTTTTATCCTCGAAAACAATTAAAATTGTCGTAAAAGCCACGTTTTATCGGCAGAAATGGCAGTATCTTTCCATTTATCATTTGCAAAATTACAATCATTAAAAATGTTGAATTACTATACCGAAGTTAGTTACTGCAAACGTCAATGTTTTACCTCTTTTTTTAACATGCCAATCTTTTCTCGAAGAGCAATGCAAGCCTGCTACTTTTAAAAGCAACAGTTGCTTGTAAAACTTTAAAACAAGACTACGTTTTACTTTTCGCAGTTATTACACTTAATCAAACTATGCGATAGTACTTCAATCTTTACTTTCAATCACCATTACCTTTGAAAATTTACTAACAAAAATAACGAAGCTTTTTAACGATAGCAAAAAAAAAGAAAAATCTAAATGAACGTATAATTTTAAAAGAAGGCAATAGATTTTCACGAGGAAATTGTTTAATCCGTAATTGACCTATAAAAAAGAAAGCTCTCGTGCGCCCCGCGAGCATCGCTTCAATTTTCAATCCTTACGGCCACTTGAAGTGCCCCGGCGCTTAATAACGGTAATGCAAATCCGCCGTCCAGAAGGTCCCGCGGACTCGCCACCACTCGAGCCCGTAATTTTCCCCGCGCGGAAAAAAGGCCAACGTTTATATGCAGCGGGGTAACGGCTGGCGCGCCAGTAGCGACCGGGGGACGATCTTATCCGGCGGCCAACTTGTGTGTGTTCCCGGTCAAATTTACGATTTTTCGACGCTCCAAATCGTCGGCTGCTTTTCCAATAGCGCGACTTTGTAAATAGTCGTCAAGGTGGCACACGACCCCACACGAAGATCTACGCGCGAGATACGCACGACGAGCGCCGCTCGAAGTTTTACGGACCTGCTTTATTTTCCTTTTTTTTTTTGCAGCGATATTTTTCTTCCAAGAGCGATAATACGGCTTACGCCCGCGAGGTGCCTTATAAGCACTTGACTTTTAATTGAGACGTTCGAGGAGGAAAATTATTGTTAACGTTAAGCTCTTGGAAATTGTTTACTGTCATTGAGGTAAACTTAATAAAAAAACTGTTGAGGTAATGAAAATAGAATAATTGATTTACACTAGCTAAGACATGAGTTCAACTAACATTTATTATAATTATGGTCTAAACCTTTTCAAACTTCTTATAAACATTTTCTATAGTTATATTTTGATAAAATATTATTTTGAAAATGTTTCCTTCACAATAATTGGCCATTGTAGCAGCGCGCATTTATTTAACTATCATTCATTTAGCCGCTTTTACAAACCATTATGGTTTATTCAATCCTTTTCTCATAAAGTTTTGCCATCGCGAAAATTGAAAGCACTCGGTGCAGTTAATTGCGGCAGCTGGAGATTAAAACAGAAACAGCGGTGACCTAGCCAACGTTTCCCGGTAAATTTACTTTATCGGTATCGCAATTTACAATGGCGATGGAAAATACAACTGGGTCCGAAGATTTAACATTCGCCGTTTCTTTTGTTGCGATGCTCCGGGGAGCCGCGATTCCTTTGTTTTTCCGGCTAATGTCCACAATGCAAAACTAAACAATACAGACTGCACCGCTCGGTGTTTCAATGAATTGACCTTTGCTACAAATTTCAGAGTAAGGAAAATAATAGTGTATGTACTCTGGGATTAAGGGCGTAAAATTAATGAGTATGATAGATTACTTAATAAAGTTTAAGGATTTATTTTATTTTTGTAAATTATGTACAACAGAAATATATTCTTAAACAAATATTTCTTAAATGTTTAGATACTGGACATTAGTAATTTTTACTAAGGATTAATTTTAATGTAAAATGTATACAGATTATTAATAACTTAACGCTATAGACATTTACTCTTTATAACTCTAAACATTACATAAGAAATTTATGAAAGATCTTATCAAATCCCACTTCAATCGATTTTCATATGATCTAATTTCTTATAAGATAATATCTTCCAGACTTTGATTGTGACACCAGACAATCGTTTTAAAATTAGGCGCATCATAAAACTAGCGAAAACAATTACTAATGTTAGGCAAGCGAGGATAAACCCATAAAGGTCTAACAGCTCAACCTGCCACCAATCCAGTTCGGCAGCGGGTGATCTAAGTACAGAAGCTCCGTGCCGAATAATGTACTCTGTCCAATATACTACCTCATCTGCGGGAGATCTCGGCCGATCGTTAAACAGCTTGGATAATTTCCTCGCAGACTCTCTATAATGCAGAAATGCAAGCGGTTACACATGTCAGTTTTACGATTTATCAAGTGGTGTTAATGCAGTTTGTGGTCGAATTTGATTCTAAACTTACCTGTAAGTTGAATTGTTGATTATAGCTTGCAATGTTTCGTCGAATTCTTCTTGACTAGCTGTTTCGTAATTCAGGGTTATCGCGACATTTTTTTCCTTTAATGAATTACAATTGCCATTTTGTTCAGCAAAAACTGGCATACATATCATCGGTACTGCAAAGTGCAGTGCTTCTTGAGTTCCAAGTGCTCCTCCATGCGAAATAAAAGCTTTTATATTGGGATGCTCTGAAAGTAATGAAGACGTAACATTAATTTTTTGCGTTTCCATTTTTCTCGGTTACCTAGAAAAGAGGACTAACTTAAAATTTTCTGCTGCGGCAACCAAGAGTATATGAAAAGATTATTAGGCACATTTCTTGGCAGGAGTGATGAATTTCCAGCTCTCATAATGATTGGCATTGGGGCAATTCTGCGAAAAGCTTCGTAGAATTTTTCAAGTATTTCATGAGGAAAACTTTCCAAGACAACCATTGAGCCAAAAGAAAAGTAAATAAATCCGTTCTTGCTATCATCGAGAAGTTCTTTTAAATCCTGCACAAATTAAGAATATGGAATTTGTATTTGTAGTTGTCACAAATTGAAAAAACATTTACTAATACTTTCATTACCATATTCATAGTAGCTGAGTCATCTTGAATATGAATACCTGCAACTTCAATAAGTGCTGGTGATTTTGGTTTCACTTCTGTGAATGTGTAGTGCGAATTAGTGAATATGAGAGCAGTGGATTTTTCTAATTCACGGTAATTAGGCATGTTATTGCCAAAATATTTATTAATATAATACTGTTGCAAGCCTGCTTTATTATAGTATTGATGGATCGTGTCCATATACTTATGAAAATTGTTCAATCTTTCCCAAAATGTCATGATTTTGCTCTGGGTATTGATCAGATACAAAGGTGAAATGGCCACGTTTAAAGGATCGTTAACAAAGCTATGCATCCAAGGGTAAAGCGCTGTAGTTACGACAGTAATTACTGGTACATTCCATACATATCCAATGGCGTTCAAACACTGGAAACCTGACAGATCCTAAAATTTTATGTAAATGAAAGTAACTGCATAGACATTTTGTTGTTTTATTGCACTTAAAAGATAAATTTACATAATGCCACTTACATGAACAAAAAGGAGATCGTATTTTAAATTTTTACGATTTTCCCGTATCAATTTAGCAATTTTTGGATGCCCCAAGTAATCACAGGTGTCATTTAATTTCTTGTAAATCCAGTCGATTTGTTTATCCATGGAATTCAGAGTTTTATAATCTATAGTTGCATATTTATTTACACTCGTCAACTGCACGATATCGGTGTAATTTGGAAATGCCTCTTGAAGTGGAAAATGACTAATGACATCGACTTGATGACCTTTGGCTGCCAGTGCCTTTGCCATGGGTTGTAAAACCCTGAAGTGACTTCTTCCGTGGAAGGGGAAAAACGCGAGAATGCGGTAACCACTGCACACTGATATCCCCAAGAGGGGTAGAATAAAATAAATTATATTTAAATTCATTTTTAATGCAATATATTTTCAATGAATATTTTCTTGACATTCAAGTAATTAATTTGAAACACTTTGTTTGAACTTCCCTTTCACTTGCTGCAAGTGATACTGAAAACATTAAAGCCTACCGTTTCTTTAAATTCTGTAGCTATCGCTTTACTGGCATCTATCATTATTTGTATAGATAAGCTTTATCGTTAGATTATCTCGCGTAGATATCTAAGGATAATATTTTCATGATCTTTAACATATAAGTCATGCTGCCTTTGCTTAAAAATATGATATGCCAACGAATACATAATATCAAGTATTTTTTTTACATCATCGTATATAAATCTGTTATTGAATAATCTTAATACTACTCTTATAAAGTATATTTTATTTTTTATTAAAAAGGTAAAAAAGACTGGCTTTGCTAAAATTATCACACGCGCTTTTTTGATCTTGTTGCAGCGGTTTCTTTTTTACGAAATAACAGTTTGAATATAACGACAAGAAGGCGTATGACAATGAATGCAACTCCAATGAATCCTGCAATAAAGACTAGAAAAACATCCAGAAGTGCAATTTGCCACCACGTCAAGTCCATAGCACCCGATCTTAAGGAGTCTTTTCCATTTCTAATAACAAATTCTATCCAAAATATGGCTGTATCGAGAGGTTTCATTGGACGATCTTTGAACAGTTTTGAGTATTTTTGGATATTTTTCCTGCAACAAGATTAAAATAGAATGTATTGCGTATTTGATTAAAATAAAATTCGGAGTTGCTGTAGAAGTTTCTACGTACTTATACATGGGGTTGGTTAACATTTCAGTAACGGTAAAATCAAAGGATTGTTGAGTAACATCTTCAATATTTACGGTGAGAGCAATCCCCTTATCGAGATAATTATTAGTGTTTGTCGTTTGGTCGGCCAAAAGAGGTATGCATAACATTGGTACTCCATAGTAAATTGATTCTTGCGTTCCCAGCAATCCTCCATGGGTTATGAATAATTTCACGTTAGGATGTTCTACAAGTAATAAAAAAAGTAAAAATAGTCATTTGAACCGTCATTATAGTCACTAGAAAAATGATTTGCAGTTTTCTGTATCAATTAATGCTTGTAGACTTTGTTATGGTATAAAAACAACAACTTACGTAATACTTTTTCTTGCGGCACCCAGGGTTGGGCATACATGTTTTCTGGTACCGCCACGGGAAGGTCCTCGAGTTTTTCTATTTTTATCAAAACTCTGTACGGTTTTACTCTCGCTAATGTACTAAATATTATGTTAATAATATCTCTGGGAAAAAGTTCTATACGAAACATCGAACCGAGGCAGAAATATATTACACCTTTATCACTCTCATCCAACCACTGCCTTAAGTCCTAAAAAGGAAATTTAAATTCAATGTAATGATAAATTACGACATTAAAATCTTCTGTTTACGTATGTCTAGTGTATTATTTACGTCGGGCAGTTCGGCATCTTCATTCTGTATATGAAGGCCGCCAACTTCTACAACGGCCGGAGTTATTGGTTTAGCGCCACTGATAGGAAAAAACGCATTTGCAAGAACTAGTGAGATCCCATGGTCTAATTCGCGAATAGTAGGTGCTTCAGGACCAAAGTAATCCTTCAACATTTGAGTCTGTTCCGATGTGTAATACTGATAATTCCACTTTAAAGTGTAAGAGTAGTAAACATTCCAAAAGCGAGACCAGAAAGTGTTTCCTCTTGGTATTACGGCAAAATTATTCGGTGAAAATGCCAGATTTTCTGGATTGCCAACCATATCGTGCATCCAAGGATATAAACCTGAAGTACTGATAACCACCACTGGTATATTCCAAAGATGGCCGAGAATCGTAAAACAGTTATAGTTTACCAACTGAAAAGGTTCAACAAGTTTTAATTATATATAAATTAAAAAAGTATAAATAATGTAATATAAAAGATATCTTACATGCGTGACAATTACGTCATATGGTTGATCTTTTGGTGGATTTTTGGCTAAGGTCAAAAATTCAGAATTGTTCATACTTTCGCATATAAGATTACCAATTATTCCTATTGCGTTAAAGTTGAAATTATTTTGCGTTAAAAATGCATTCCTGAATCCCAGTACTCTTTTGGAATTATCCGGAAGTGTAATAATCTGTTTATAGTTAGGATGCTTTATTTTATTCGGAACTACACTTATCATATCAATTTGATGACCTTTGTCAGCAAGCCCTAATAGAACTTGATTAATCATTTTATGGTGACTTTTTCCAGGGAATGCATAAATTGCCAAAACTCTATATCCACTGCATATTTTTACAGTTACCAATAATGTGAATAGTATTAATATTTTTCTAAAATTCATCTTTTATTCAGGATTTTTTGTTTAAATGTACAAAACTTATTTCTTATCTTAAGTTTAATTTGTATTTTTAAAATGTTAGTTGTTTTAAATTCTATCAATGATTTAAATCGGTTAAAGCTGATTTGTTATTGTAATAACTACAAACACTGCGACTTGTAAGACTACCGAGTACTGACTGACTTATTTATAAGTAGCGGTTCTGGTGTTTGAATCTTGTCAGCTGTTTATCTCGTCAGCGAAGAAGTATAAAGTCATCTATAGATTATATACGTAACGAACTTACGTAATCTTCAGAGAACATTTTTGCATTGTCATTTACAGAAACTCACAATCATTATACATAAAATATTTGTTTTATATAATTGTTCTTGTACTCTTTAATCATTAAAAGTTATTTACAATTATTAAATTATGTACTACGATGTAGTAAACTTATTCAATAGTGTTCTTTTTTGTATATTTTTGAACTAAGTTTACTTATGATTGATTGATAGATTATAGTAAATTGCATAATAAATAATTTTTTTATGACTAATTTTATAGCTAATATCATGACTACGACTCCAGAAATAGTAACTGCATTTACGTCTGCAAGTTCATATTGTCACCAGGTCAAATCTATTGCTGGTGATCTCAAAACATCTTTCCCGTGCATTACTCAATCCAGAAGATCGCTATATGTAAGGGGCTCATTGTAACCAGGATTACTTAAAATTTTATTTAAAGCATTATAAAATTCTTTTAATTACTAATAAACTTTAACTTATAAAAATAAAATCTGTGCGAAATTTATTTAAATTAAAGCCAACTTTTTCTTAACAAAGTCTCAAAGCAGTGTGAGTTATTTCCACGTTTTCTTCATCAAAATGAATCAACATGATTTTGTACTGTGTAATTTAATTAACGATCGTCACTTTGATAACTGATCCACACATTTACTACAACACTGAACTGTTGAGCATTACTGCAAATCCAAATCGTATATTGTGCACAACAATTCTACTTCAATTCACTTGTACACGTCAGAGATATGTACATAATATTGAAGGTAGCATAAGGGTCGAATGAAATTTCCAATAAGCAATTGCACATTACGCGAAATCCCCTCTGTTGCATACCCATCGTGATTTGGTACAAAGCAATCCTAATATAATCGCCCAAAATTTTAGGTATTAACAAGGTGATTACAGATCTCTATTGTCCTCGAGATTGCAATCGTATCATTTGTTGCCTTTTGCTGATTACTCAGACATGAACCACCGATGATCGTTACATATTAGATTCACTGAAGATGATAATATTCCATTTTAAATAAATGTCATCAAATTAATTTACAAGTACTACTTAATAAATATTGATTCTTTCTACTTATTCAATGTTTCTGTTATTTTTAACTGTTATAAAATCTACTTTTGACGTTAATACTTTAATTTACGAAGCGGTAAATAATATTCAAAGCTTAAACATTTATCTCTGCGTATACAGATGATTTTTCGGGAGTAATTGCTATTTTCCATATCGTCCGCCAATTCAATTCGCGAAATTCACATAGAAACAAAGCCCATCGGCCTTTCACAAATAACAGACCGAACCACCAGCTGTGCAATGGCCCGTGAAAAACAACCGAAATGTTTTTGTCCAATCGCGTGAACAGTGCGAAAGGACGATATTTCACTCGACCGCATGCATTGGAGGAACCCAAACAACTGAGATACTGAATCACCGGATAGTACGTTCATTGTGGTATAATCTCGCGGAAAAATTGATAGAATTTTTCTGTAATTGAAAGATCGTATCGTATCGCTTGAGAATTTGTTGCTGGATGTACGGTGGAATTAAATTTCAAATTCGGAGCTATCACTGATCGGCTTCATTTTCATTTAAATCTAAATGAAATATACTTCTCATATTATATCAGGATACTTTTAATTTTAAATTAAAGATTACAATACAACGAGCGAATGTTAATTTATTTCGAGTATCAGCCTGCACTAATTCTTGATAATAATTAAGTTTAAACAAGTTTATACCAATTCTAAATATTGCCAGTTATTCTCTGAATATCTTAGATTCCCTTGTCTCAACCCCAAAATTGAGAGCTCGGTCCATCCTCAGATCGTTGCTCATCCAATAGCTCGAGAAACGTGATATGCTCACGGAAAGCCCCGGATCGTTTCGACCCTCAATTAGAACCCTCTCTCTCTCTCTCTCTCTCATCTCTCTTTTTCGTTTGCTTGAACCCACAAAGCATCCAAAGATCGAATTTCCGTAACCATTATCCTAAGAATCTCGTTAATGCTTCGCCTCAAAGTAAAAAAGAAAAAGTCGAGCCATTTGTCCGTCTGGTTAGCGGAGGTAGAATGTACAGATAAAAATAAAACAATACGTCGCCCGCATAATTTGATTGCACTCGATATGCAGCGGATACCGTCGAGTGACCAAGAAAAGGAACCAGAGACCGGCAGAAGTAACGACAGGTTTCAAAATGAACAGAGCAAAACTTCGGCTGCGAGTTTCCAGGTACCGTTCAAAGTAGGAAGAGGAAAATCGAGAAGTTTTCAAGAGGGAATGCGACGGCACAAGTTTGAAGGAGTTGATTAAAGGTCCCATCGCGCGTTCTTCCCTTTGCGTACCAAAATTAGAATCATCCGTGCCCCAGTCGTGTTATTCAGTTCAGAAATTCGAGTGAGGTCGGGAACAAACATCAGAGATCCTGCCTGAACAAATTTTATTATTCATCCCGAGTTTCGAGGTGCGGCCCAATTTTCATACTTTAAGCTAAATAACCCACTATCGCATTTTCCTGACTTTAAAAAGAGTCCTAAAATTTATTCGTCTGTCTAACGTCTTAAATCGAAATAATAGAATGTTTTAAGAAGAAATGATAGGTTTAATGATAATAAAAATTGTAGGTGCTTATAAAAGAAATATTTAATTAAATTTTTACTGCTAAAGTATTTTCATGATTTTATGTAATCCTCGTAAAAAATTGTTACCACCATAAAATAAAACATAATTTTAGCAAATTTAAAATAGCAATAAAAGCTGCGTAATTTATTTGATTTATATTACATCTAAAAAGTTTCACACTTTTTTCAAATCGTTAATTTTTGTATATATAAAAATTAAATAATACATATTATAAAATAATACAAAATAATATATCGTATAATTATTTTATTTATTTTACAAGAACTAGAAAAATATTCGCCGCACTCGTACCTCCAGCTTGGTTTTTCAAGAATATTTGTACCTCGAATTTTCCGGGGAGAAAAGAGGCAGCGACGCGGAATATTCAAACGCGCGCGGTTTCCCGCGTCAAAGAACGAAAGAGAAAGCGCCGAGGCCGAGGAAGATATCCTGGCTGCTCGACGACTATAAGGGCGTCGGGCTTCTTGGGATCGCTTGCCGGCTTCTCGAGTAACAACCCCCTGCGCGCCGTAAATATTTGCCTGACATTGATGGAAAACGGGGAATAAACGGCCCTCGCGCGCACCTAAGCTCGTAATGACGGTTTAATAATTCAAGCTTTCGTTGCTCGAGTGCACAAGCGGATCTCGCCTTTTTTATGCGCGACGCTCACGGCGCAACGTTTTAGGGCTTATTCCTTTACTCGCGGTGGCTTTTCGATGGGCTTACTGTGGGCGAGTTTATGCACGATTCGTTTATGTAAGGATGTTTTTGTTTACAAAACTGCAATTAAATTAGTCAATTATATTGAATAAAAAAATTATAGTCAAAAGTAGATACTACTAATTAGTATCAGTAAAGTATATTTCATTCATTTTAGTTAGTGCATTTATTACAGTAACATTTCATTGTTCTTTTTGCTTTTTAAACTTAAATTTGATACAATAAGTTTTGTAGTATTGACAGTATACTTTTATGAGGGAAAATACAAACTCATGTACAGCGCGGTAATAATATTATTTACATGTACGTAATACGAACCGTCAACATCCTCTTTGCAAATATCGTTTGGCCAATATTGCTCTGGCTATAATTCCTTTGACGATCGTCGACTAAAAGCGGAATCTTAAAGAGAAAAGCGCGAGTTCGCAAAATCATCGCCTGCAACAATTTTACGCCGTGTGAAACGCACGATTGAATCGTCAAAAGGGCGCGTAACATTTCGCTAGTAAAAAAGGGAATGCGTTAAACCCGTAAATGGATAAGGTGAAAGCAAAAACTGGTGATCGCGTTAGCTCGTGCATACACGATAAATTCGTTCATCTGGTTTTTGCCGAAAGCCAGCGCCTGTCCGAGCGATCGACCCGTAACGTAATTCGATTTCACGGGTTTACCAATGAATTCGCGAGCGGTACACGCGAATCATTTTTTCTGTTAATTCGATTACGTCGATATTGTTTGCGCCGAAATATGTATCTTAAACGTAGAGGAATTATTTTTCATACGAATAAAAAGTGTACTTGCTGTATCGCGCGGAAAATTAAATTAAAGTCACAAATGCAATAAAGAATAAAGAAATATTGTTAACAAATTAGGATTGTCATTTTGTTACGTGAAAAAAGAGAAAGGGATTTCGACCTGGTTACTACCTATCTACTTTATGCATAGAACACTCGAGATAGTGCTTCCCGGCTGAATTTGACGACGAACATTAACGATTTCCACCGGCCAGATGTACTCCCTTCCGAACAATGAACAACTTTCTGAGAAGATCGTTGGAGAACTTCTGGCGTCCACCGCCGTTATCGTGCCCAAGTAGTCGTTATCCTTTCTTACATCAACAAGTCACTCCATAATAGAGATTAACAGCATTCATTTTAAATGTAATAAATGCAAAATTAACATATTTCATAAATAAATATAAAACTAATATTCTTGATTTTATGTGTTGATATTTAGTCATAGAAATAAATAATGTTCTAATGAAATTTACCTAAGCTAGCTTAGTAGTGGAAGTAAGCTGTAAAAATGGAAAACCATCTGATAAAGTCCATATAATAAACAGAAAGAAACAAATTAAAATGAAAATCAAAATAAAAAATTGTTCTAGGGTAAATCATGTAATGACCATAATTTTTATCTTATATTTCGTAACTTTGCGATACATTATTTATTGTTTATATTATTTACAATTAACATATACGAAAATATCTTACTATCTTCTCACTTAAGGCTAATGTATTATTATGAACGAACTTCGGCAGAGGATCTTCATTTACACTGTTTTCTGTTCACAGATCCGTATTGTCCGGGAATTTTTGATGGCTGGTCGTGCTGGCCAAACACGCCTGCAGGAACGACGGCCTACGTACCTTGCCCGGACTTCATCACCGGATTCGATCCTACACGTGAGTCTGATTACATTTTCTCGGGACTTTAAAATTTTATCCCCAAACCTCGTCGTGAATATTCAACGTTTAATTATACGAACGGCCATTTGCATGAACTTTCTTTTCTTAATATTAAGAACAATGTAATACCAGAATTTATACTTTAATTGAAAAAACTTGTTAACTGATTACATGGAGAAGAAATAATTATATTAAATATTTAATTAAGAAGTAAAAAAATGAAAAGTTACTCGTGTATTCTAAAAAAGTTTAATAAAATGTTCAAAAAAACTTTAGATACAATTTTCACGTATAGATGCTGGAGAAAATGACTCAATAAAATTCGCGCTCATGAACTGCATAAATAAGCATAATCCTAGATTCCACATTTTCTATTCTTCATTATCTTCTTTTTCATTAAAAATTAAAGCTCCACTCTACCTTGAAAGATCGTTATTAAATGAACATTTAATCAACATTAACTTTTTATAAAGAAGTAAAGTAGGCAGTATTTATTATGTTATTATACAATTTCTATAAAATATAAAAGAAATATTATATTTCTATTTTAAAAGATTATAATATTAAAACGGAGTACATAGAAAATTTATTACAGTTCCATCTGTAGCACATCATTTTTTATTAGAATATAAAACAAATGTACGCATTAACAATAAAATATATGTTACTAGTACAAAACATTTTTTTTATTTTACATGGATTGTTCCGATATTCTAGAAAATATATAGTTATTTATAATCATCCTTAATAAATGAAACTGTTTTATTCTATTTCCTTGAATCATGATCATTATAGTATTTATTATCACATAATAACAGGAAGTATCACATTTTTGTGCAATAACTGTAGGTTTAAATTACATTTTAATAAAAGCAACATTTCCCTATTACAAAAGCGATTGAATAACCGGATTATCGACTTCTGACAGTTGTTCAAGTATTCTACAATGTTGACTGTCGAATTCGGTTACAGTTTTTTGATGCAGCAATTTTGCAGCTATAATAAGGCCATGCATATTTTTCTTTTCAATTAAACCATCTATAAAGTTAAGTCTGTTCCTCACAGTCGTAGAGTACTCGTAACAACTAAAATTACAAATAAATTCCCTTATAAAATCCACAATCTGCATAAAATATTCCGGCGTGTATTTCTCAACCAGAGAATCGATTTTTACGCTCAATTGAATTCCGAATTTGCCGAATGTTTGTTCAGCACGCAAATATTCTCTGCACAAGAATAACATAATATGCGACCAGGCATGCCGATAGGGCGTAAAATTCGTCGAAAATATGTCATACAAACTCTCGACTAGGTGTAAATTACCTTTGAATTTTTGTACCTCGTAGACAATAGCTTGCACAAAACTATCTACAAAATTCGGAAAATTCTTGCGCTCTTTTATACCTAAATTGTACCATCGCTTGGATTCCTCTTTTAACACTTGGGTCATGTACTTCAGTCTCTCTTCGAAATGTACACTGGTAGGGCTCAAATAAACCTTCACTATAAATCGATCGGCATTGTTGAATTCGTAAAAGCTATCCAGATAGCATTGCAATGAATTCTTATAAAATTCCTCGGACAAGCAATCTTTGCAATCCGATTTTATGTTCTCGAACAGCTGCAGAAGGTATTTGGCTGCGTCGTACTTGGGCATTCCTTTATCGGTAAATTCATGCACTTTCTTCAGTATTTGCTCCGCGTAAACAGATGCAAATTCAGGAGGAACTGGCTTGGTTCCTAACAGTTCCTCTAGAGTATCCCCTTCGGTAAACGTCAAATCGGCGATGCAAGTACTGATCAGCTGCCAGGTATCTTCGCTTGGCCTCTTTGCAAATAATTTTCCAGTCTTTTCAGCGAGTATCTGTCGAATCATCGGGTGCTTCTCATTTTTCCACATTTCCGAATAGAACTTCACCAAGTCACTCCTAGCGGCGGTAAGGTCCATCAGACGTATCGAGTGCCTCTTCATGAACAGTCTTTCTTTCGACAAATTTTTCGACAAAACTATCATCTTGTCGGCCGCCGTACGGTAAGCTACGTGCGACCACAATTTTATTCCATCGTTAATGTAGTTTTTGAACGAGTACATGTAACGGGAATTTATGTACTTTTCGACTAGATCAATGGGAATCGGCGAAGCTGTATTTTTAACGGCCGTCGTTATGTGGAGAGCATTTAAGTAACTCGTATTATGATCTTCTTCGTCTTCATTAGGCAGATAAGTTATGGCTATTTTATAGAAAGTTTCGCCTTCGAAGAGGTGACCTATTATGCTGAAATTTTGTTCACTTATCGCTAGCTTTGCAAATTTAATAGGCACGTCTTGGAACCAACGCAAACCTCTTAGGAAAATCTTTACCCTATGCTTTTTCTTGGTAGTCATCTCATTTTTGCAACACTCATAATATCGAACCCAGTCGTCTTTGATTTGTTGGTAGTTACTTTTCAGAGCAAGTACAGCTTCTGTTATGAATATCTTTTTTTCTTTAATTTCTTTAACTTCGGGCGTACTTCTGTCATCATCGCTAACATCGCTATTTTTCTCACTATAATTCACGCTACGATTCTCGCTATTCTCGCTATCGGAATCTGAAAATATCTCTCCTGGAAACCAAGAAGAATACAATTCGCGCTCGTATTTTCTCAACAAATTATTGGCGCATATAATCCAAATTTTTTCAGTTTCGTTTTTCTTCATATGTTCTTCTTGGTTCTTGATAATTTCTTCAACTTCAGCTAGTAAATGTGGATAATCCTTTATGGATAGCCTCTGATCCGACTCGTGAAGCTTGTGGCGTGTGTTGTAAGCATAAATACCATCGACAACATTTTTTTTTAAATTCATATTCAACCAATAATCACGCTTAAAAGTGGCATCTAAGTATTTCCTCTCTAATTCTGGAGTGTCCTCCAATAATTGCCATGAATTAAAAACTCTGCCCTCTTCAAATAATTTCACTATTACATCAATTATTTCATCTGACGGCAAATTATTTTTTTCACAATAATGAACATTCCTTTTAAGTATTTTAATCAGTACCCAGTATTCTCTTGCATTTTCCTTTTTCAGCTTTATTCTTTTGATTATATTAAATAATACTGTCCAGTATTCGCTATCAAATGTATCAATATCGAATTCTTGTGTGACACGATCGAGCATACTACAAATAACATCAGCCTTCTCATTTTTGTGGTTGTTGTCAACGTACCGTAAGACTTCGAGCAAAGCCTCTTTGTCTTCGTTCAGTTTGCAAACGTAAATCAATTGCGAGAAAAGTTTCTGCTTTTTACCAGTTTTCCAGCTTTTGTCGATTTGAATCTTTAAAGCTGGAATAGCTTCTTCAACAGGTAAGTAACACCACCACGAGTTTTCATCATCCGTTATATCGATTTCGTGGCGAGACTTTAGAATTCGTTTGGTTAATTCGTAGCGTTCTTCTTTGGGCACCAGCAAAAAATACTTGCAGGACAATTTATCGACTTTCTCGTAAAGATCGTGACCATATTTTTCTTTTACTTTCTTCTTAATTAAATTAGCCTTTTCTTCTTTAGGATAGTAATCTAAAAAATTGATCATCTCATCCATATTAAACATATCCCATCGCGATTCTAAAATATTACCAAACATAGTTTCGAACTCTTCTTTTGTTAAGCTGTCGTAGACTAGTTTAAATGGCATAAGATCTATTATATCTCTCGGTCTCTCTATTATAATTTCCTTGGCGATTTTCAAAAAAATTTTCGAGCGAGTCAAACTTAAACTATCCGCAGTATGACTTATTTCTTGCATATCAACAAAAACATCCGGATCCTTTTTAATCAAATATGGCATGAAACTTTGATAATCCTGTGGTTGAATTAGCCTGTACATAGTCCGTTCTACTTCGTCTTTCTTGTCGTACGGGCTAGTGAATTTTAAGTACTTCAAAGCGACTTCCGGATGTTTGAAGTACAGTGCTTTGAGAATCTTATTCGACAGTACAATTTTATGCTTAACTATAGCGTCGTAAACAAATTCACTTCTGCACGCCGGCAATAATCTCACGGCCTTATTCACACCGTACGAGGAAGTGAAGCCATTGAAGAAATCCTCGGCGAGGTCCTCCTTGTTATCGGCTAAACCCACGGCCAATCTCTTCACTATTTCCCTGCGCGTGCTCATCGATACAAATGGCAAAACTTCGGTCGAAAAGAAACTGTAGTTGGCGACGGATTCTACGCTCCCATTGAAGTACCATTTCGCTCTGAGAGCCTCCACCGTCACCTGACTGTCGTTAGATTTTAACGCCTCCGTTATGAATTCATGTGACTTTATTTTTACACCAACAAGTACTTTAATTAAAGGCACTAAAGCGTTTGGCACATTTTGCGCTGCAACAGCACTCGAAAAGTCTGGCTCTTTTGCGATGTAATTGACAATTCGGCCGATCTCCTTCCACTTCTCCGTTCGAGTTTCACCTTTAATCTCTTGGATCGCGTACAACTGGCTGATCGATACGAATTCCATTTTGAAAATCCTCTGAAGTGTTCAACCTGAAAAACCAATTCAACTGTTGATTATTTTGATAGGCAAATAAATTTTAAAACTTAATTAAACCGGCTCACTTGTTAACGATCCGATAACGATCTAACGAACGATAAATTAAAGTTGATCTGCGAATTTTTGAAATATAAATTGTTGTTAAACATGAAAGCTCCTCGTGTTATGTTATAAAATCTCTATTGAAATAAAAATAACTATTGCATCATGAATTGTAAGTTTCTACAATAACGTTAAAATCATTGGCAAAGTAAGCGTAAAATAAAAAAAATGCATGGCAAGTAAAGCTCTAATCGTTTTAAACCTTCGGAAGAATCGGCGAAAGTCGCTTTAATTAGATAAACATTGATTTCCCGCACACCTGCACGAAGAACAGGGAGCGTTTAGAGCAACGTTCGTTCGACGAAACAAACTCATTTCCATTTAAAACAAGTTCGCCAAGCAACAATCAGAAATTCGGAGAACAGAAGGTCCCCCGCGCTATATACGCACCTGAGAACACATCAGAGCAACGGCTCACCGACGGCCAGTGGAGATGCGCCCAACTCTCGTCTCCGCGCGTGTGCCCGCGCACAAACACTCGGGCGCGGTGATATTCAAGGTCCGGAGCAGTACCGGCGTGGCGTTACGTCATCGGCGTCGGAGCAACCAGCAGCGCGAATCTCACCAGCGGTGTGTCCCTCGGACGCGAGCCGCGCACATCCGCACCTCCGCAGCGGCCAGCACGCGGCGTATCCGGCGTTTTTCCTTTGCACTTCGACGGCCGTTCGAGGAATTGCGAATTCGGCGACGAGGCGGTTTCGCGCGCGCGACTTATCCCGGCCAGCTGCTTACTCTACTGACGCGGCGAAGAGGTTGGGTGCGCGAGCCGCCTTTATTAGACGGAAGCGCGCAAGCGCACTGAACACGCTCGGCGTGTTTTTGCCAGGGCTCGGCCATCGATTCGCCGGACCCCGGGCTTTTCCCGCGGCACTTTGCAGAATAATATTTTTTTTTCGCGATGAGTGAGCCTCGGAAATGCCCCGATGCTTATTTTTACCCCTAACTTTATTTAGGAGTTCTTCCGAAATTTCTCAAGCGCAGAAGTGAGTAAGAACTTATTTTTTAAAAAGATTTTAGCCCGTTTAATTGTTAAATTAAATTATTAAATTTCTTACATATAAATAAAGGAATAAATAATTCTGATAATAGTGTAGTAAAAATAATTATATTATAAAGAGTTTTTAACATGATTAAGTATTAATAGCTATGATTAAAAATAATTATTTAAAAAATAATTAATAGAATTTGCAATATGAATAAATTAAATTGAATGGGACAAGATTATATAGTAAATAATATAGTTGAATTATAAACGCATTTTTGAACTGTTTCATTAAATACTTTATTTGATAAAAAATATATTGTGACATAGTGATTACTATCACTTAAATTATAATTTATTTTATTACAAATAAAATTTCAATCTTTATTGTAAAAAATCGTTGCTCCTTAATATTTTAAGGAACAATGATTTTTTACACTGAAGAATAAAATTTTCTTTGTTGCTTTATACAATAATTAAAAATAATATGACTACATAATAGTACAAATTAAGTATCGAGTATTAATAACTATCATTAAATATTAGTAAGTTAGTGCTAAGTTATTTTCGACCAATAAAAGGTCGTGAAAAAATTTTATTGGCAAACGGTATTAACATTTTTGAAATTATTTTGGTTTCATCTCTGAAGTAATATGTTCGCAAAATATCTAAAATGGTTTCCTTTGATAAAAACATAACTGATTCTTCGCTTACATTCTCAAATACAGCTTTTATTAAATTTTCTTTAAAATTAGTTTGTTTACACTTCAAGAGCAATTTTTTGTTACCATTTTCTTTCGTTTCTTGCTCAGTTTTCATCTTTTGGGCCTGTGCACCTAAATCTTCTATTTTGCTCAAAAGTTTTTTCAAATAAACCGATGCGTATGGATTACAAACCTTCTTAGTATTAATTACTACTTTTAATGCTAAAGAATCCTTGCAGCTTAATTTATCAATGAAATTGCTTATAAGATTCCAAGTTTTATCATTTGGGTATGTAATAAACAAATGGAGAATGCAATGTGCTGTTATGATGTTGATGGTTGGATGTTGCTTGAATTTGGATAATTCTGTTAAAAATTCGATTGTTTCGCCGATAGAGAGAACTGAAAACATTAATCGAATGCCATGCTTTTTTACAGATACTGGTCTATTTAAAAGTTGTTTCGCAAAATTTATTACACTTGGTTTGTCAACTCGTTGACCAAAATTCCTCACCGATCGCTGTCCTAATTTAGAATATTCATGTTGGAACATCGACATTAAAATCTCGTTGGAAACAAATGGTACCGATAGATTTATAGCTGCCGGTATAAACGAAATAATTCGATATTCTTCCTTTGCATTCACTTTGTGAATGTCTACAGTTGGTGCCGATGGAATGTAATGTGACAAATAATTACTCATGGTCTTCCCATCCACGAGAAGTGCTAAAATGGTCAAACTACCTGGTTTGTTAATTTGAGCTATGCAACTTTTAACGAACCTTAGGGGTAATTCTTGTTGCCACTTGGTAGCTATAACGAAATTTTTGGCAGCTTGAGCTCCACTTTGTTTACTAGACTGCATCATTTTTCGAGCAGTAGTAAAATATTCTTCCCAACAATTAAGAATCGAAGTGCAATCGTTTTTCAAATACGAAATTGCTTTTCCTGATAGAATATTTCTGCGAGGATCATCGCGTTCAATATTTGGTATCACTGATAAATAAAATTCTTCATCAAATTCTTTCACTAAAGTTTTGAAAGACTCAAGATGCACTGAATTTCGAGAATTAGGCTTCCTTAATAAACATTCTGTTACCTCCCTTAACCAAGTATAATTTGTTACTCTGGTTATTATGGTACTCAAATCAGATTCTTTTCTTTCGGTAGGTTCAAGAGAATTTATTATTTTCTGATTACGTTTATGCAATTTA
The DNA here is from genome assembly GCA_900480045.1 of Eurytoma adleriae. Classification (NCBI taxonomy): domain Eukaryota; kingdom Metazoa; phylum Arthropoda; class Insecta; order Hymenoptera; family Eurytomidae; genus Eurytoma; species Eurytoma adleriae. The sequence continues at coordinate 271,930 of UXGC01000152.1, forward strand.
GAAATTATTTTTAATCCTATTTTTTCTACCTTATCATCTTCACTCCAAATTTCGTGATTTTCAGGATATTTGGTTGGAATGTGAAACATTAATAATTTTATAAATTTATTTTCAAGATCTGGTATGGTGTCAAAAATCGTCCAATCTGTATCATCCTGATAAATAATTTTAAACTCCAGATACTTGTGGATCATTGCAATCAATGCACTTGACTCAGCATCTTCCGTTCGTTGCTCTGATAATAAACGATGGAGCGATCCTTCAAATATTTTATTCAGCAATCCCACCGGCGCGTTAAACAATTCGTTTTTAATGTAAGCAGTTTCCACTATTTCAGAAAGAAGGTGCCAGTTCGCATCATGAAGAGCTAAAATATTAAAATGGTCCAAGAGATGATTCAACGTAGAGTGCAACACCGAGCTTTGTTCGTTTGTATGACGTTGAATATAGTATTTCAAAACTTTGGTCAAATATGTTTGATCGTTATAAATTTTACACGAATAAATCATCTTTTTAAGAAAATCAATTCTTTTTAGTATACTTGAAGATTCTGCGCCGAATTTAAGAATATTGAAAGACTGTTCAACAGGTAAGAAGCAGCACCATTTATAATACTTGTCGCTTCCTTTTTTGCAAAATGAAATCAAATGCTGTGCATTTTCTGATTTTTCTTCAACAGGCAAAAGCAACAAGTACTTTTCAGATTCGTAGTGTTTAATCGCTTCTTTGTCTGTTTCAAGAAAATCCTTGAAATAATTTTTCTCCATATTTGTATGCAGTAGATTAAGCATTTTTTCACCTGAATAATTCTTTAAATTTAATATTAGTTCATCCATGTTAGACTGGTAATAAGTTTTTGGAAAAATGCACGAGTATAATGTTTCAAATTGCTCTTCTGTAATCTGACCGTTATCAAATAAGGCAGCTAATCTGGGCCTATCAATTCCATCCCCCAAGTGTTTGAAAAATTCTACATTGTAAAGTTTTTCAAATTGATTTTTCATAAAATCTATACGATCATCTTTTGGATAATATTTTAAATAATCGAACATCGTCATAAAATTATACTGCGGATACTTTTTGGGGTGCATAGAGGCATAATATTCTTCGAATTGTGATTTCGACATGCGATAATAAATATATTTTAGAGGCCATTCGCTGGAATTTATCTTTGATCTTTTTATTACAAAATCTTGAGCATTTTTAAATAAAGCACGCCTGCGTGTACTACCAATTTTACCGTGACTGTAATTTACGTATGAAAGAAATTTTATATAATCATCTACGTGTTTTTTTATTAGTTTTGGAAGAAATTTAGCATAAGTCGATAAATTAATTGTGTGAATATTTCTATCCGCCTCATTATCAGACAAATTATTACAACCTAGGTAAAGGTATCGAATGGCTATATTAGGATATCTCTGAAATATTGTATCCAGCATTTTAAAGGATAACACAATTTTAAATTTCAAAATGGTCTCGAATAGAAAATTTTCGCTACAATAAGGTAGAAATGGCATGGCTTGCTCGAGACCGAACATATCGTAAAACAAGTTAAAAAAGTTCTCAGCCTTTCCTTTCGCGTCGTACAATCCGCGTGTTAACGCTTTCACAATATCCATTCTGGTGCGCACGGATACGAAGGGAAAAATATTTTCCATAAAGTAAGGAACGTCGACGTGGCTGTTCGTGCCATCGAAAAACCATTTTGCGCGCAAAGCTTTATTTACCACTACGATATTCGAAGATCTGAGGGCCTCGACCACCGCCTCCGTTAACTTCAACTCGATCCCCACGAGAATATGTACGAGCGGCAGCAGAGCAGCTGGAATTTCTTCCTGTCTTGCTCTGATAACATCGACTGAGCTAACTCCGGTTTCCCGACAGATTTTTATAATGCTCTGGACAAATGCGTTCAAATGTCTATACTTTTCTCCTGGTTTTTGACCATTTAAACATTGTATTGCCTTCAAATAAGGTGGCTCGTGTATATCAGGACTCCTGGACACTTCTTCAACTTCCATTTTAGACTCCATTTCTCCAACTTCTCATAACTAATTACCCTGAAAAAAGAAGCTTTTAATCGTTAAATTAAACCTAAGGAATATTATGTTATATTGCAAATACTCTTTAAAAGAAAAGTTGATTAAACGTATTATGGAAAAGAAAGTTCAATATTTTGTCTGAATAAATTTACCAAATGGTTAATGATTTTTAAAAGGGAAGTCAACCAAAAAAGATAATTAAAGAAAA